>JAWZYV010007173.1:0-14409 GCA_038373885.1 Cheiracanthium punctorium
TCTTGCTAGCAAGTGATGTCCCTAGTAGCAATAACCCATCGGTCGATGAGAGGCGGGTGAGTTAAATCCGAGAAGAAGGAGCAATGGCCGATCACGGCTTTTCATCCCAAAAAGGGGAAAGTTCATCGGCAACTGGTACAAAATGTCCGCTCGGGGGGCCATAAAGCCGATCATCATTTCCGGATGACTCCGATGAAATAACGAAAAGAAACGGATAAACTATTTAAAATATATTTGTTAATAAAAAATAAACGACTGGCAGCAAAATTTTCAAAAAATGTCCGTTCTGTTTATTACGTTTTCATTTTTTGTATGCTAAATTTCCGTTTTTCTGAAAAAAAAAAATCTTCCTCCCCCGGGCCCGAACCCTGAGCGTACTATTTACGAGATAAGCGCGCTACCCCTAGACCATCGAATCCTATCATGTGTAAGGCAAAGTCTGAACTAGCGGTTACTTTAGTCTCAGATTGGGACTTTCTGTGAAATTTTGACAAAGTGTTGTTCATCTATTATTAGTAATAGTCAAATTATTCGATTGGTAAGAAATTAATTTCACTTTTTACCAATGTATGTAAGTAGCAACAACATTCATAATTAATAATTAAAAAACAATATTGCCAATTGTATAGGAATTTTAGTGTGATTTTAACTTTCATATTTTTTGGATAACTTTTAAAAATTAACTGATTTCTCTTCTTGCTGTTTACATTAAAGAGGTTTCAAAAGAATTGCTCATTCTAATGAAGTTTCCATTATTCTTATAATGCAGCTGACGCTCAAATAGATTTTCTTTTCTTTTTCTTAAACACATTTTTAAAAAATTATTTAAATATTACAAACGATTTTTATATGATAAATACTTACATTTTTTGTAAATATTTCTTTTCAAATTTAAATTTTGTGGGAGGGGGCAAGGGGGAGGATACCACCCCCCTGACCCCTCCCAACCCCAATACAAAAAATTTGAAGTAAATTATGCGATTAATTCAAGAATTGTTCAAAATTTCTCTTAGATTATGTAAAGACACATCTAAATTACGCAAATATTTATAGGAATTTGGGTAAAGTGTAAACCACTGGGGACACCTGCAAGGCCCGTTGACTATAGAGCTGCAGTTTCGGATAAGATATTGTTTTTCGGTTTCCCATCGGCGAAACTGCTCGTCTAGATCACTTCTGTCCATGAATAAAAATTCATCTTTTGCAGATAAACAAAAGTGCACTTGCCGATGACTGAATTCGACGAGTCGATGAGTTAACGATGAGTCGATGAACGACCGAGCAGAAAACAAGCAGTCATTGCTACTAGGGGTAGATGTAGATTAGAGCAACATATCTTTCAATTTTCATGGATGAAACCATACCGCACCGCTCTTTTCCCTTCCACAGTCGTAGTCCGTTCTCTCTACCAGCCCCAGTCAGCAAGACAGGAAAAAAACCCGTAAAGATTGACCTGATAGGAAGGACACATTACTTCTGGTCCTCACGGTAGGAAGGGCTCACACTATGCTTTCCAGAAAAAAAGTCGTGAAATCCCCATCATATTACGCTATCAATGGAAGAATAGTTTAAACTTTACAAAATTTTTTCAACATTTCATGTTGGTGAATTTTTTGATGTAACTGACTAATTCTTCTACTTATACGGAAAAGGTTAACATTTTTCCAGGGTGGGCTAATTGTGGTCTTAGGGTGGGTTTAGCCTAAGGTGACCATACATCCTCGAATTTCGAGGACAGTCCCCAAATATAGATCTTTTTTTTCATTTTGTCCCCAAATTTAAAGATTTGTACTTTTTCCCCCCTGAAAGTACTTTTCCCCCCCCCGCTCTTTTCCCTTCCACAGTCGTAGTCCGTTCTTTCTACCAGCCCCAGTCAGCAAGACAGGAAAAAAACCCGTAAAGATTGACCTGATAGGAAGGACACATTACTTCTGGTCCTCACGGTAGGAAGGGCTCACACTATGCTTTCCAGAAAAAAAGTCGTGAAAGCCCCATCATATTATGCTAAGAAATCGCTTACGAATACTAAGTAAATATACTAAGAAATTACGCTTCTGAAAGAAATAATCTTGTTATTCTTTCTCTCAGTTATTTCTTTCAGAAAAAACTGAAGATATAAGAAAAATAAACCAACCAAAAGCGCCATCTACTCAAGAGAAAAAATAATTCGATCTCTGAAAATGTTCATTGTCATTGTGTGTGTAGCGTGTACAGACATAGAATAAAGTAACCGATTATGAGCCAAATTTTCCATTTGTTAATGATTAATCACCTTTCATGAAGAACCATGCTTTAAGTATGAAATTGACGTACGAAAATTTTCTTGCATTCGAGTACTTTTTTTAGAGGCTGTACAAAGTTTCATGAAAAATTATCACAAAATGATCCAATGTGAAAAGCAATGCCTTCTGAAAAATACAAATACTACTCCAAGAGTTAAATTTTGAATAAATTGCAATATTTCAACATGATGTTCCTTTCATATTTCTGGTTTAAATAAATATTTATAAATGAATGAAATACTTCCAATAATTTATTAGAAATAGGAATACACAATTGATATAAAGAGCTATCAGAGTTCATTTTTAAGTATCAAAGTCAGTCAAGATTTAAAGTTTGTGTATACATGGTAATATGTTGTGTCCTCGAATAAGTCCCCAAAAATATTTTCTAGTGTCCCCAAGTTTTCCTGGGATTCGAGAACAATGCTTGATTTGTCCCCAAAATACTGTTTAGAAATACGGTTGCATTAGTTTAGTCCCTCCTAGCCCTCCCCTTTGTTACGCCAATGGCACTTACTCCCAGTAGTGGCTCATGAGGTAGACAGGAGGTAGTGCTGCGGCGTAGGACTTCAGAAACGATGGTCAGCGGTCTAGCAACACCCGTATATAGAAAATTCATAGTTCCTATGGATTTACAGTTTAAAGCTCCAAATTGATAAAAACGCGCTTTCATTCACTTACTTCCTTTTACCCGATTTTATATAATATTTCAATAACTGTTGCTCTGTAAACGAAAATTTAAAAAAAGAAGACTATAGCACAGGAAAATTATATTTACTTAAATACATAAAACACGTTCTTCGTTCTTTGCGACGAGCAAATTCTTCAATAACTCTTTCATTAAAATGTTTTATACCTCGTATTAACCCTAGTAGCAATGACTGCTTGTTTTCTACTCGGTCGTTCATCGACTCATCGTTAACTCATCGACTCGTCGAATTCAGTCATCGGGAAGTGCACTTTTGTTTATCTGCAATAGCTGAATTTTTATTCATGGATAGAAGTGATCTAGATGAGCAGTTTTGCCGATGGGAAACCGAAAAACAATATCTTATCCGAAACTGCAGCTCTCTAGCTATCGGCCCTTGCAGGTGTCCCCAGTGGTTTACACTTTACCCAAATTCCTATAAATATTTGCGTAATTTAGATGTGCCTTAGCATCATCTAAGGGAAATTTTGAACAATTCTTGAATTAATCGCATAATTTACTTCAAATTTCTTGTATTGGGGTTGGGAGGGGGCAGGGGTTGGTATCCCCCCCTTGCCCCCTCCCACAAAATTTAAATTTGAAAAGAAATATTTACAAAAAAATATAAGTGTTTATTATATAAAAATCGTTTGTAATATTTAAATAATTTTTAAAAAATGTGTTTTAAAAAAAAGAAAATAAAATCTATTTGAGCGCCAGCTGCATTATAAGAAAAACGGAAACTTCATTACAATGAGCAAGTCTCAACTGGGCAACTCTTTTGAAACCTCTATAATGTAAACAGCAAGAAGAGAAATCAGTTAATTTTTAAAAGTCATCCAAGAAATATGAAAGTTAGTCACATTAAAATTCCTATACAATTGGCAATATTGTTTTTTAATTATTAATTATGATTGTTGCTACTTACATACATTGGTAAAAAGTGAAATTAATTTCTTACCAATCAAATAATTTGACTATTATTAATAATAGCTGAACAACACTTTATCAAAATTTCACCCCCAAGTCCCAATCTGAGACTAAAATAACCGGTACTTCACACTTGGCCTTGCGTTTGACAAGAGTCGATGGTCTAGGGGTAGCGCGCTAATCTTGGGATCAGCACGCTCAGGGTTCGGGCCCGGGGTAGGAAGAATTCTTTTTTTTTTTTTTCAGAAAAACGGAAATTTAGCATACAAAAAACGAAAACATAATAATCAGAACGGACATTTTTTGAAAATTTTGCTGCCAGTCGTTTATTTTTTATTAACAAATATATTTTAAACAGTTTATCGGTTTCTCTTCGTTATTTCATCGGAGTCATCGGGAAACGATGATCGGCTTTATGGTCCCCGAGCGGACATTTTGTACCAGTTGCCGATGAAATTTCCCCTTTTTTGGATGAAAAGCCGTGATCGGCCATTGCTCTTTCTCCTTGGATTTAACTCACCCGCCTCTCATCGACCGATGGGTTATTGCTACTAGGGAAGTCCCCACTTGTGCTTAGGATTGCTAGGGCTGATAAACGTTCTTCTAGCCTAGTACTTCTTAAGAAAGTCTTTATTCTCCTCAGCGTAGAGAAGCAGTGCTCTGGTTCTGAAGTTGTCATCGGCGTTGTGAGAACGATTTTCAGCAAAGAGTTCACTTCACTAAGTGAACTTTGTAGTCCTTGATTCATAAGCGTAAAGTTTTCAAAATTATTGGGGGGGGGGTTGCAGAAGTCGTAACCAGACTTCGTGCCGAATACACAGACGTGTAATCGATTACGATTACGATTAATTTTCACTTTTAGACCAATATTACGATTACCGGAGAAAGTGTAATTCCCGATTATGGTTAGATTACGATTATCATATAAAACCCAATTTCCGATTACGATTAGATTACGATTGTGTAATCTATTAAGACATTCGATTATGATTACATTTGAGTCCGATTACGATTACATTACGATTACAAAACTTTTCTTTTCACCCTTATGGCATTGATATTATAATGTCTAAATTTTACAATTTTAACTCAAGAACAGAATAATGGGTCCATTTGTTCAGGGAGCTAAATTACAAGAACGCCATACAGCAAGAACTTCCATACTATTAGACGAACCTGGTTGATTTCCTAGGCCCACTTGTGAAAAGTTTTTTAATGCATACGAACCTCTATTTGAACATGGCATTTTTCGATTTTAACTTAAACATATGTCATTTGCAGTGTGCGTGTGGGGTGGGAGGGGGGGACAGGCTTGGTGGTTTAACACATCTTTGAAATGAACCCAGGTTTATCCTAATCAAGAAAAAATTAGTATACAAAAATTGATATTTGATCCCTTCTATGATCGGCGTTGCTTCCTTGCCTATGTCCTGGTTTTCTGGTTTCGAAAGAGGTACTGGCAGACGCAGGAAAAGTTAGCCGTGGTTCCTATTTAGCCGTGAAGGAGGAACCTCTGTCATTACGATCTTGCAACGATGTGCGCGAACATATTAAACCAAAGTTTAAGATTTTTTAATGCATTGAGTAAAATGCTAAAAACAGGGGCTCTCGACAAATGCATACACACGCTAGAATACACACGCAGTTTCAAAAATTCAAAACTAACTACTAACTCAAAACTACAAGCATACTATCTATTGAAGAAAGACTTAATACTACTAATAAGAATTACTTAAGAATAGCAGAATGGAGATGTCTAAAGATATCTCTAAACATACATCTTAAAAGTGTGGTGGGTCATATATAGTGTATTGGTGCTGGTACGACGTAATAAACAAAACTGGACAGTGATATTGGCGGTGTGAACGGTAAAACCCAACGTAATGCCAATTACAATAAAAAAGGCCCGAATTTACTGTAAAGCTATTTTATAAATAATTAATCGTTCAAAGATGCTCACTTTCTAAGCAATTTGCTGTTATATATGATAAAGAACTGACACACATTTTTGTCTCCGGTCAAGAATTCCTTTTACATATTGAATATTTAATATACACATACATACATGCATTTGAAATTTAATGAAAATAGTATAGTGCCAAAAGTTGTTTAAACTTTTGAATGTGGTATAAAGGAGCTAACATTTTTATGAGAGATAGAAAATAGGTTAATATAGACGTAGAGATGTCAAAGATTTGCGGATGGGGGGGGGGGAGGGATGTGTGTATATAATATATTCAAGAGTGGAAATAGTGAAATTTTTATAGGTTTTGAATGAGGAAAAGACTTTTGAATCGATGGTATTTTAAACACAGTAGACGGCAAGCGGATGTTACCCCTGTCCTACGCCTATGTTGTTTAATGCGAATTCTCGGAGAAATTATAAAAGCTTATAATACACACAATAGAAAAGTTATATATAATTAGTCTCCAGTTTAATTCCAAATTGATAATAAATAGATACCAACAATTCAAGTTCGAAAGACGTACTATGTTTTAATATAATATGTGTACAGTACAAATTAGATAAAAACAAAATATTTTAAATAATTTTCACACTCATCAGTGAAAAAAACGAAGTATGAATACTTTGTGAATCATATTTTTTAAAAAATGAACTGTTTTCTGGGTCTAATCACTAACACTGGCATAAATGAAAATAAATTATTTATCCGTTAAACTTTCAGATAAGTCAAGGCAGCCAATCAAGTCGAAAATAAGACAAAATTGATTTTTAATACTTCATTATGTATTTTTACGCATTTTTACTCACCATCAAATTCTATTGAAGGAAAAAAAAATGTTAATTCTATTTAAGGGAGAAAAGGGATTTTGTAGATCATTGTCTATGTTCCCTACTCTTTACCCATTTATCCAGAAATTTATCGATCATTAAAAAATATTGATATTTCTAAAGGTCTTTATACATTATAAAATTATTACATTCTTATGCAATTACATTCTTATTAATAGCACAAAGATATACTAAGTTTTAACGGAAATATATGCGCTCCTACCTGCTTATCCAAACAACACAAGGAACCAAAGTTTATCTGTTGTCCACTAATCCAAACAACACATTCAAATTTTTTAAATGCACATCCTTTTCCATTTTTATTTTTATACTTTTCTAAAACTGAAAAAACATGCTGCACTTTTTCCTGTGTAGGTGCCATTTATGTTCTTTTTCACGATCGCAAATCAAAATGAAGAAATGAAGGAAAGATCTGACACCACAAGAAATAGTTTTAGCTATTCCCTCCCGTGCAACCCTCACTTTCTTCTGGAAAGTCCATTCTTGTCTCTCACCAGTCCAGACTTGGATGACCAGAAGACGACAGACAACAACAACAAAAGAATGGTCATCTAAATATTTTCCCGGGGAAAAAAAGTAATACAAGTGAGCTCCTGTCTTCCTCCAAACGTCGGAGCTCCAGGGGAACTTCCTGCCTTCAGGGCATGCCTGTGCCTCCCCGTGAAAATTTTCCCAGCAAGCTGAACAAAAACTAAAACTGGGCAACTGTAATCGTTTTGTAATCGTCCCGTAATCAAAGCGACTACGATTACAGGCTCTTCGATTACGACTATCTGGCAAATGAAATTTCTAGATTACGATTAGACTACGATTACGCGAAAAAATAAACTTCTAGATTATGACTAGATTACGATTACGTGAAAAATTTAATTGCCAGATTACGATTATATTACGATTACACAAGAAAATGTAATAGATTACAGTCGATTACGATTACACGAAGTCTGGTCGTAAACCCCCCCCCCCATGAAAAATTTCTGGCTACGCCACGGATTCAAGTGCACCCTCCAAAAAAAGCATTCGAGCAAGAGAGAAATTTCCAACGTTGGTTTCGTATATTAAAAATTATTTATCATAGAATATGAATTACGCTATGTATAAATAGGACTTACCATATTTCTATCAAGTTGTGCGTTTTTCAAAAATTCAATTATTATTCGCAAATCTAAAATAGGAAATTTCTCTCTTGCTCGAATACTTTTTTTGGAGGGGGTACATATAACTTACTCATAGCTGCCAACTACTACAGAATATAATTAACCACTTTTTCTACATGATTTTTCGGCTTAAAATATAGCAAACTTTTTGTGCTGCGCGCGCGAGCTGGTTACTGTTTTGAAAAAAAAAAATTATTAAAAAATGTACTGTTTACAAAAAGTGGTCAATTATATTCCGTAATAGTTGGCAGCTATGACTTACTATATATAAGTGAAAATTATTGGAGGCGCACGATCTCTATGGGTCCATAGAATTCTACACCTATGTAAGGTAAGTATCCATGTTAGTATCTTCCTACCATGTTATAAGTTAAAAAAAAAGAAGCAAAGTAAAAAATTCAAAGGAGGGAAAAAAAAAAACATTTTCTATGAGATAGTGCATTTTAGACACATCTGAACTTTTCTTCATTTCATACTTTACATTGCATAATCTGATTTTAATTAACCAGAACCTGGCGAGGGCAGCTTATAGTACCATTGTGTGTTACGTGGCGTCACAATGAATACTAAATCATGATTGAAATCAAAAGAAGAAAATTTTTAAAAGTAGAAGTAAAGGTTTCTTTTAAACGTTTGTAAATGGCGTGAAATACTTTTTTTTATGTTAGTATAAATTAGTTTTCTGTGTTTAGTGGTAAATTATTGGGTGGGCTCAGCCCCTATTCACAATTTATTGGGGGGGCTCGAGCCCCACGGGCCCATATAACTCTACGCCTATGCCTTGATTTCCAATAACCTTGAAGGTTCAAAGTTCCCGAGACACTAAAAAGCTCCTGTCGTTCATATAAAACAAAAATTTCCGTTTTGAGCTTTTCTTTCTTTAACATAGGGTATGCTAACACAGTCTCCTCTAACTCTTCTAAAGGAAAAGTCTTTGAAAAAGCACAAAATTTTTCGCACTCTAAGAGTTTTGCTGCAGAAAGCTGCCAGAAATGTAAATCCTTCTTTTGCTTGAAAACAAATGGTGTCACAGACTTCTTTAGCTACAATGCTTAAATCTTCCCTTAATTTCCGCTTTTTAAGTTGAGGGGCTTGTTCTAAAACTTCTGACTGGGGTGAGGTTTCTTCGTTCCTAATGAGATAAATTGCACGATAAAAGTTATCTAATGCTAAAGAAATAGAAGAATTTGCATTGCGGCTTTGAAGATGATCATACAATAAGTAAACGTGAGGCATAATACGATGGAAAAATCACCGCCAAAAGAGGAAAGTTTCGTCATTAAGTATCCGTAGAAGTGCTGAAGCTGCTTGTATTGTTGATAGATTCTTCGACTTCTGCAATTCTTCGAAGCCTTTCTTTAGCTGATTAATATTTTCATAAACGGTATTTACAACTCTGGAGTTAAAATTCCATCTCGTACTGGAGCCCCTTGGAATTCTTTTACTAACTAAATCTAACGCTGCGAGTCGTTGTGATGATCGTGAAGAAAACGCTGGAATGCCATGTAAACTGCTGAAAAAAATGCGCACTTTTGTATTTTGTGATGCTGATTTTTTCATAATTAAGTTCAACTACTGATGGGCATAACAGTGTGTAAAATGAGCATTGCAATATTTTCTTTAATTATGGCTTGCACTCCGTTCTTCCCGCCACTCATAACAGCTGCACCATCATAAGTTTGTTTGACTTATAAGTTTATCAAAATTATTTTTCAAAACTATACTCAACTGTTCTAAAATATAATCAGACAAACTTTTAACGTTTTGCGATTGAGGGTTGTAAAATCCCTAAAATCTTTCAAATACTTCGACTTCATTTTTATAACGAAACACAATAACTTCTTGAATTTTCTCTGAAATATCTGTTGTGCCATCAGCCGGATATTTTGCTCGGCTGATCTGATCAGTTATTTCACTTCGAGATACTTCTAAAATACAATAGAAAAATTCATTTTGGATTGTCCTTGAGCTTCCTTTGAAAATGGAGGCAGTTTCAAAATGAGCTTTTAAACTCTCATCAAGCTTTCCAGCAAATTCCAGAAGTCCTCGAAAAATACCGAGTTTAGTCGAGTCCAATTTTTCGTCATGGTCGCGAAGTGGTAATTCAAATTTGCCACAAAACTTAATAGTCTATTACACCGGTCAACACGATTTTTGGGTCTGACTTCTATATGTTAAATTTTAGTTTCTCCTACGCCAAAACTAAGGAAAAAAAAATTTTTTTTTAATGAAAGTTTGATTTTGTAGAAATTAAAGTAATTTTTCAATTTTTTGGCAAAAATCACTGATTTTTATATTTTTTAAATAATTCCACTCTAAATTATGATCAAAAAAGTTTTTGCTGGATATAAGTCTTTTTTATTCAGTATTTGTGATAAACAATAACATATAAATGTAAAATAATAAGAAATTAATGTCTAAAAGTGAATACTTTTCGTATTTCTTTTATGTTCGAATGAGCAAATAATAATACAAACAAATAATAATATTACAAATAATACTACAAGCAATACTACAGAGTTACAAATAATAATACAGTTTACTTTCGGTTAATCAAAGTGCTGCCATCTTTCGTTTATGAAATAAATTAAAATATACTTATCGACGCAAATCAGACAAAAGCAAACTTTAAGAACTAAAAATGAAAATTTAAGTGTTTTTCAATGTCTAGAATCAGAATTTAAGTATGAGAACAGAACCCCCCCCCCCAAAAAAAAAAAATTGTTGACCGGTGTTATTTTTTAGAGTATTTCTCTATTTCTTTTAACTTCCTCATTGTGCTTTGTTATGCTGGATTTATATGCTTCACTTAAATGCACAGCAATGTCAACCTTTCCAAGCACAGCCAAGCTCACAACATTTGTTAAATGTTTTTCAGAGTTTTCATGTTTTCTTATTTTCCCCGGAAGATGACTTAAGTCATTAATTCCCCAAAATCATACCAGATGACTTAAGTCATTAATTCCCCAACATTAATCCCAAAAAAGTAAACATGGAAAACAAAATAGCGTGTTACTTACATCACATCCACACAGCCAGTCATGCTTACTATAAACTTCTCAACCAAATTTTCCCTGATATGAATTTTTCCTACACTTGAGAAATTTTCAAGCCCGGCAGGGAACATTCTTTGCTTTTATCTTCCAGTGTTTCAGCTAATGATAACTGTGAAAACACGATTATTTACAAATCTACCAATTTCATATTCTTATTTCGAAAAGAGCGAAATTTGGCGGCACAAAGATACAAAGTGCTACGCAGAATGTGCGGCTTGTGCTCTGCATCGCTTTCAGCGCCAAATCGGAAATAAATTCTGCGTTCCCTTACACCCACTCACCTCCACGAGCATCGTAGTGAGCCTTCGAATTGGATGAAAATCGCTGTAATTCATTGCAACGCTTCGAAAGGGTCGAAAGGGAGCAACCCTCCTGAAGGATTGGTACTCTTTTTCCACGCTTGTTAAGGACAAGTGTAAAACTTTATTTTTTCAACTACAGTGGACTCCGTTTAACCTTCTCACTCCGGCGGTACAACAGTTGTACCAAAAAATAAATCTGACTGAAGAACGGCGCTGGTACAAATGCCTCACCAAGGACTTCTTTCCCCTCTTTTGACAGGAAATCCATTCACCCTTCATGGAAGATGGATAAGAGATTCCCGCCTCTAGAAATTCCTTTTCTTATGTTGTGGGAGAGTCAGGCGGGTTAGTAGATAATTGACTGGGGAGAAAGTGGTAGTCAATTGATCGGCATTGAGCATACAGATTTGTATTTTGTTTGCGGACTTTTGTGGTCAGCGATATTTGCCCCCACCTACCAAACAAAAGGCAAGGCGTGCTCTTCAGCTGGGAAGTAGGGGTATGAAATCTTATAGATTCCGCCGCTTTCTGGTACAAAAATCCTCATGTGTGAGCCGGAGCGAAAAGGTTAATGTGATCGAGGTTAATGCTATCAATCGCTTATTGTTATCGAAATCACTTGGTCCCGATTTTCTCTATTCATTTGTATGCTAAAATTATCGCTTTATGTGATCATTACATCGGTTAATGTTATCAGTTTTCGAACCTCATTTTAACTGGCAAAGGAATATTCGCAATGTATTCAGAAGGAACCCATTCTTTTCTTTCCCTTTGCTGTTGTTTGAATTTCCCAGAATTCTCCCTCTTCCATCTATGCTTCCACCTAGGGAAATGGGGAATGAACAAAGGAGTAAGGAATTACACTTTCCTGGAATTTCCCCCTCCCCCCCCCCCTCCACGCACATCCTGCTGGTGGTCAGTGGTTGTCAGATAACCACTTTCTGGTACGTTTTCACTTGCTGGGCATTGTAATCGAAAAATTTATGGCTTTTCTTATGACCAGTCCGAGTGAGCCGACAAACGGTAACCCATAAAACCACACCCCTCACATGATAGATAGACGGAATGGGAGCTTTTTTCCTGAGAACGTTTCCTTGAATACATTGTTTACCCCTGGAGTTCCCCTCAATCTTCAGCGCATGTGAACTGGACATTATCGGAACTCAGAAGGAGCATATTCACATTTTATGCCTTGCTCCCTTACATGCAGCTTGTCGATATGGAAGCCAGAAAGCGAAATGATTTAACGTTAAAACAAAAGATCGAAATTTTAAATCGTTATGACAGGTTATCAAAAATGAGTCAGCGCAATGCTGCAGTGCAGTTAAACATTTCTCAGCCTTTATTGTGTAAAATTTTGAAAAATCGTGATGAACTTACTAGAAGAGATAAACAAAATGAAAGTACAGAGTGCAAACGTAATAGAGCTGGTAAAGATGAGCAAGTTGAAAAGGCTCTAAGACTTTGGTTTGAAAATGTTCGAGAACGTGATGCTCCAGTCAACGGACCCCTTATGCAACAAAAAGCAGAAAGTTTAGCTGCTCAAATGGGAGAAAAATATTTTGTTGCAACAAATGGTTGGTTTCAGCGATGGAAGACACGCGAAAATATTGTTTACAAGAGAATTCACGGCGAACAAAAAGATGCCGATAAGCCAGCAGCGGAAAATTGGCTACGAGACGAGTGGCCAAAACTAATTGCCTCATATTCACCAGAAAAAGTGTACAATGCCGACAAAACAGCTTTGTATTTTAGAGCACTACCAGAAAATACATACTTATTTAAAAATGAAAGCTTAAAAGGACATAAAGTCTCAAGAACGTATCACTGTTTTATGTTGCGTCAGTATGTCTGCAGAAAAACAGAGATTTTTAGTCATCGGGAAAAGTAAGAATCCTCGTTGTTTTAAAGGTGTTAAAAAACTTTCTGTCGACTACTATGCCAACAAGAATTCCTGGATGACAACAGTCATTTTCAATGACTGGATACGTAAGTGGGACGATAAGCTAAAACAAGATATTCTTCTCCTTGTGGACAATTGCACTGCACACGTTTTAAATGTCACTCTGAAGCATATTAATGTTGTTTTTTTACCCGGAAACACTACTTTCCTTTTGCAGCCTTGTGATCAAGGAATTATTCGTGCTTTGAAAGCATATTATCGCTACGAAATGCGGGCACGATTACTGGATGAAATAGAGTCTACACAAAATCTTAAAGCTAATGATTGGGCCAAGAAAACTAACGTTCTTGATGTGGTGCACCTGTTAACAGCTTCCTGGAATCGAGTTTCTGCTCAAACGATCAGAAACTGCTTCGCCTACGCAGGATCTTGCGAAAAAAATGACCAGAAATCTGAAGAAAAGATTGAAATTCCTTCGGATATGACCCCTGAAGAGTTCGAGGCATGGGTGGAAGTAGATCAAAGCATCCCAGTAGCTTCCACATTTACAGAATCTGAAGTCTGTCAGATTGCCATAGGAAAACAGACGAATGATGGAACTGATGAGTCCGATAAAGAATCTGTTGATATTGAGCCACCTCCTACAAGTGCTGAAATGAGACATGCATTAAAAGTGTTGAAACGTGGAGTTCAACACCGCTCTGATGACTTTAAAAAACATTATGAATATGAACAATTTATTAATAACCTTCTAAGAAAAAATTAGACAAACAACCATTGATAAATTTTTTTAATTATCTATACAATTCTTGTGTTTTAAAGGATAATACACAGTACATAAATATAAGGTGAGTTTTTCCATTTTATTTTGAAATTTAGTACGTGTAAATTAGAGTGGGGGGGTAAATTTATCTAATTTTGCATATCGTTTATTGATATCAATCGGCTATTGTTATCAAAATCACGGTGTCCCAAACTGATCACATTAAGGAGAGTCCACTGTACTGATGAGTCTTTAGAGTTACTATATGGATAGCTGTTTCTTTACTAAACCTTTACTCTGTAGATTAAAAAATTGTAGGGAGTGCTGCAGCTCTGCAGCTCCTATTTACGAGCCGCTACTGCTTACTCCTCTTTCTAAGTCCTACTTTGCTACAATAATTTTTTTTTATTAATGCATATTTTTTTCAAGTTTTTTTTTTTTTTTTTAAATAGCTTATTCATGAAATAATCTGCTCTTAGTGTGAATAAAAAAAAATCTTCCTTTATAGCAACA
>JAWZYV010007181.1:0-360189 GCA_038373885.1 Cheiracanthium punctorium
TTTTTGCATAAAATACTTTGTATTGCACTAAAAAATAAAATAAAAATGAATAAATATTTCAAAGAAACACTAATGTTTAGAAAGCATTTAAAACCACAACCTGTTGGGAGTGAGAAAAATTGTTTAAGCGAAGTGCTTAAAAAATAACCTTGTTTAAATTAAGCTAATCTGACGACAGTGAATAGTTTCTTTTAAATAATATTTTCTCAAGACGCAGATTGGAGGTTTTTTTTTTTAATGGAACAGTTAAAAATGACCCGTCAAATAAATGTTTAAAATAAAAGTTTTGGGGACAGAGAGGGGACAAGTGCCCCCCCTCCCCGATTGCTACTCTTAAAATACTTAGGAAAAGTTAAGCTTTCTAAAGAAGAATTATCACCGGTTCATTTTTGTATTCTCGGATATGAGAAAGAAATGATCCGTTTAATATCCGTATCCACGTATATATATATATATATATATATATATATATATATGTATATATATAAACACTATTCGTTTTCAAATCCGTATCCGCCGATCTACCTTTTATGACGATACAACACACCGCTGTCCACACAATTTAGCACTTTTAACGGCATTTAAAGGTGTTCCAAAAGCTTCGCGGTCAAATATGGGCACTCTTTCCGACCAACGCTGCGAACTTGCAGAAACCTAATTTTTAACTGATCCCCCAGCTCCCGTCAGGAACTCCCCTTCAAGATGGGGGTAGACACTTTTTATACCAAATGGCGTATACACCTCGATTAAAGCATTCAATTGAATCCCATTTACCAAAACTTTGGTGAAAGACTTGTAGAGGCACTGGGGCACTATGGATGCTGATGCTAGGGGTTAGGTGTTCCTTTCGTATTTCTGGTTTAAATAAATATTTATAAATGAATGAAATACTTGCAGTGGCGCACCCAGGATTTTAGTTTAGGGGGGCTGGGCTACATACAAATACTGCTGAACTCGGTCATAGTGACCTCGGTTAGTTACAACTCTCTTATAACGTCAAAATATTCGGTATCACTTGACTGTCCCATAGAACACAAGCAATGTAACTCATTATAGAGTCATAAATAATTATCTGATCTTTTGAGCGACGATGTAACCCTGTGTAACAGCGTTTCAACTAACTGTAAGGATTTATTTAAAAACTTTTTTAAATAAATGTATTTTTTGGTTAGAAATAATTTGAGGAAAATTAAAAAAAGAAAGAAAGAACTAAAAAAAAATTAATTAATTGGTGACAATTTTCACTTTTTTAACACTTTTCACTTCTAACTTTCTGCCTTTAGGGGGGGCTTCAGCCCCCATAGCCTCCCCCGTGGGTGCGCCTATGAATACTTAGATTAATTTATTAGAAATAAGAATACACTGATATAAAAAGCTATTATAGTTCATTTTTATGTATCAAAGTCAGTATCAAAGATTTAAAGTATGGGTATACTGGTAAAGATGGTAATATTTTGTGTCCTCGAAAAATATCTTCGAGTGTCCCCAAGTTTTCCTTGGATATGGATTCGAGGACAATGATTTTGTTTGTGCCGCCGCCATTGCTCTGACGTCATCACTTCGCCGGCGTATGCTTGATTTGTCCCCAAAATACTGTTTAGAAATATGGTCGCCTTACCTACCTAAGGGGTGATAAGTTGGTGATATGTCAAAATTGCTTGTATCGTATTGTATTGGGATTCCATCTGCCCCTATCCGCACGTTTGTTTACATCAAGACCTCCAAGGAGGAGACCAAGGAGGTCTTGGTTTACATAATGCTCTCCCTCCCCTATCTTTTTCTTTTTACATGCTTCATGCTTGTTGGCAGGTGTTGATAATTGGAGCACGATATTGTTCTTAAACGCTTTTAAATGTAATGTAATGCTGCATTAATATAATTTTACATAGAAGGATGTCTTGTTTGTCTCGCTATATGAATCCTCCGAATTATTAGTAATAAATAAATAACTTGAACAACTATCGCAATTTAAGACATATATATGTTACGGTAAAAGTAGAGCCCCTGGTAAAAGTAATAAACTGGTGATTATATATAATAACCAGTAATTATGCATAATCACCATTAAATATGGTAAATACGATATATTTTTGAAAATTAAGTAAATTAGCCGGTTCGTTTGCATAATTCCCAACTCGTAATGGTAAATGACATAAATATCATGACTGACTAGGGCCAGTAGAAGAGAGTGCAGTTTTTTTGTGTAGTTACTGCCTCAGTAGGATATTTTTTCGTTGCACACTACGGCGTAAGAGACCACGAATTACAATATTTTATATTTTAGAATTGAAAAGTCAGCAAATGGTTAAGTCACGTACATTTATTAACCTGAACGAAATTTGAAAAAGGGACTGACAGGTGTTGTGAAATGAAAAAAAAATGCAGCTTACATCAACTTGTACAAACAGTTGCACACACACACACACACACAAAAAAAAAAAAAAAAAAAAAAAACCAAAAAAAAAAAAAAAAAAAAACTGAAGTTAAATATAAAAAAACAAATTAAGCCCATATTCAAGAGAAAAAAAAAACATTTTTTCCTATAACGTTTAATGCTATTGCTACAAATTACTAAATATTTTAAGTTTACTTATTTAAGCATATTAGACTGTTGTGACATTTGGAATTACAAAGTTTGCTAGATTTTTCACATTTGCACTTATCTGACTCGCATTGTCCCTTACAAACACATCGCTGATATCCCTTACCTCCAGAAAGAGATGTCTTTCTAACCAACGCTCCCTAGATAGGAAAGTCACGGCGCTTACTTGTGACGTCACACCGAGTAGGTAAAGCAAAGCGTTTCCATTGGGTTTCTCCTCTCTCCTGTGCCGCGGGAGAGAGGAGAAACCCAATGAAAACTCTCCAACAAAGTGATATTGCTGGATCTGGAACATCGTCAAGCAAAACAAATTTTTCTTCACAAATTGTGAATTGATTTCTGGTATAGAACTGTGAAAGTGTTCCTTGTTTCTTTCCTAACTGATAGAACTCTTCATTTTGAGCATCTAATATTACCGCTAATAAATTTCGGGTATCACTTCTTGTTCTGTCAATGTCTGGTATTTGTAGTTTCACTGTGTCACCAACTTTACTAGCAGGAAATTTAAGATTTGAAACCTTCAACATTTTCTTTGCTTGTACTTCTAAACCTTCTTTAGCACTCATGCTATGTTTTCTCACTTGCTCTTGCCGGCATAAAATTAAAATATCTGTCTGGATTAGAGCAACCACTGCTTCATTTTCTTTCTGAGTTTTAAAATTAATTTCAGATGGAGGGTCATTTTGAGATAGATCGTTATTGTCCATATTAGAAACATTTTCTATTTCGCTGTTGGTGTGTTTGGAAGCATTATTAACGGTCTCGATTAATGCCTGAAGTTCTTGATTAGTTCTAAGATGTTCGATAGAGTCATTCTGAAAAGAAGATGTTTTCAAGCCAAATTTTGCAGGCGTCCCAAACATTGCTTCATAAGGAGAACACTTGATGCTTTCATGAAATGCTCTATTTTTCATAAGTTGCACATAACGTAACCCTTTGGATCATTTACTGGTGTGATTGCTTTCCAACCATGAACTTAGCATATTTGCAATATCCTGTTTTGCACATTCAACCGAACCTTGAGTCTGGCTGTGCCTAGGTTTTCCGTGCACAAGCTTCTTCTACGATTTTGTTACTAAACTCACGACTGTTGTCACTTTGCAGTAGCACTGGGGGTTCCAAGTATATCAAAATATCAATTGGGTCATATGCAACCTCTTCTGTACGTTTGCTTTTTAAGGCACGCAACTGTACGAGCTTCGTCAAGTGGTCTTGATAGACAAATATAAACTTAGTCATTATCTGGTTGCGATTGCATGTCAATTAGGCACACCTGGCATCTTGAGTTCATCTCTTGAAAGATCATTGTCCTAACAACGAGTCCTTCTTAGGTACCTTGATTTTTTTGACAAATTTCACACAAATTTAAGGAAATCATGACTTCCTCGGTAGTAATGTTTTTTTTTTTTAAAAATTCTTTTAACATTCTGTTTCTACTACCATGGCCTTATAGATAAGCGTACCTCATGAATTATGGTAAAAAGTTCTTCAAAGTACACATAAAATCTAACATTGGAACTGTCTTTACTTACGGGAAAGATGTATTTCAAAACTGCCTACTTTCATTACATCGTATGTTTTTAGTCTTCCATTTTATACCCACTACTTTTGTTTTTAGTGTTATTCACCTTTTTTAACAAATTATCATATCTTTCATTCATCGGAAAACCACTGTTTGCTTTCTTGGTATCCTTAATATTAAAAAATTTGGAATTAAAACGTTCAAGCATACCAGCCATTATTCAATATTTTATAAAATATGAGCGGGTAGCGAAAAAACGTGTAGTTACAACGAAATGAGAACAACTACTGAAATCACATGGCTGTCATGTGTTGATAGAAGCCAAGCAGTTGCGCAAACTGAACGAATTTTTGTAAAGTTAGGGACTTTTATGACATTTACCGTTTAGAGTTGGGAATTATGCAAAGAAACTGGTTAATTTGATAAATTTTCAAAAATGTGTCATATTTACCAAATTTAGTGGTGATTATGCACAATTACCGGTCATTATATATAATCACCGGATTAATCAAATTTACTGTAACATATGTATAGGGTAGAGGGGGGGGGGCTAGGGAGGTGATTAATATTTTTCTGATTCAAAAACTCCATAATTAGACAAAAATTTCACAATTTTGTTAACCACTTGCAACACAGTGGAAACTAATCACTAACACAATTCATCTTGTAGGGAAGCTGCAGGCATATTTGTTTTTACTGTGACTGTTGGAAAAACTAGACAAATTTTACTTATTTGGATTTGAGCAGCAATTTATTTTCAAATAATCTATATTGTTGCTTTAATTTAAGTTTAAACTTTCTTAATTGCATGCATGTAATGACCGTTGTTCTATTGATAAATTTTGTACCACTTTTGAGTTTGTATTTAAAAGATTTCGTGAGGGGGTACAGTGGGGCAGTGCCCCACTGCATATAAACTTATGACTTGTGGAGGTATAAAAACAATGATACAGGGACAGATTTAGGGGAGGGCAACCGGGTCTTCCGGGTTGTATGTTGTTGTAAATGCTATTTATGTGCTATTATAATCATACTGACTTTATATGAAGTGTACTGTACAACTAGGTTGTTTAATCCACTGATGTTTTTTTTGAGTTGAAAGCCGGCCAGTGTTTGCCCAGTTTACATTAGTTGTACTACTAGGTTGCTAAATCTACTGTAGTTTTTTTAGTTAAAAACGGTCCACTGTTTACTCATTTTAAATTGCCTGTTGCTGAATTTGCAGGCGTTTTTGGATTAAATATGGACGGCGTATTTTGCTTTAATGCTTTTGTTAGTAGAATATATGTGCAATTTTAATGTGTTAAAATACTTTGCTGATCGTGCAAAATTGTTGGCGACAGTCGCTGGACTTGGCAACTGCCAAGCTCCAGCGACTGTCGCCATGCTTACATGGGGTGCACACAGGCTTGTATGATTTTACCTTAAAATGACATATTCCGATGAGATTACTGAACAAAATTTTTGATAAAATTGAAACATTTTTAATTTTTATCATTTGATATATTGGAATATAAAGAATAGAAAGTGCATTAAGCGTTCGCTGCTATATTTATCTTTAATCTGCACAAACAATAAAATTTATGATATTATATCAGTGAAGTATAATTGACTTTTGTTTATCTATTTAGCTGATTTATATTACAAACGATATTTTATTTGTCTGAAATTTGGGCTCGGGCTTAAATAATATTTCTTGGACTCAAATTATGTCTTCAGGCTTGGGCTTTAAAAAATGAGCCTGAGTTCATCTCTACCTCCTTTCTCCAACTCTAAAAGACTATCTTTTTAAAAAATGCCCCTCCTTTTTTAAAATTTGTAGTTTTTACTCACAACTTCAAGAATTTATTTGAAGACTTAAAAATTTTAAATATAAAAAATGAAAAGGATTGATGGTACTTTTCCATTACAGGTACGTCACTTGTTATCACACCAAATTGTGCATGTGATAGGGGCAACATTGATTGACAACAATATGAGTAGGTTTAATAAATTGATGCGTTGTATCTCCAAAATTAAAAATACACCAAGTGGCCTGCTCATAACAGAATATTACCAGATTGATTTTTTAATTAATCTTACACAATAGCATTTAATTAAACTAGGTCTTTTCGAAGGTAAGATTTTTTAATTGACATATCCTATTTACTTGTTCATAAGTAGAGAAATTTTGGACAAAAGAAAGGCTTTAAAGTGGTGGTTTACTTATACGCGGGTCCTTAATTTTTTTGTTTTTAAATTAGAAGTCAAAAATGCCATTTTTAAAGACAAATGTTCTCTTCCTGCATTCCATAACACAATGACATAGTTTACCGTTGATTTCCATGCAAGGAAGAATGTAGCAATATAGAGATTAAAAACGCGTATCATGATGAGCCGATGAGGACGAAAGAATTTTGTGAATTGGGACTATATTCAGTATACCGTGCTGTTTACATTTTGATGTTTTTTTTACAAATTGATTTCGCGTTGGCTCTGGTGCCGTCATGGGCGATGCTCAGCTGGAGTGAAGACCCTGCCGCTGATTGTTTAGACTGGTATCCAAAGAGAAACGCGGGGTGTTTTGAAGTATGGGATTTTCATTCAGTGCAAATTGAATGACGATAGTTGTTTGTTTGTAGCTGGTGATAGAGTGGATTAAATTAATGTTTGATTTTCCTTGTGGTTTTGGTTTTGTTTTATGGACTCTTTATCGTAGCTTAGTAAGTATCTCTGGGAATTTCGGGTCGTCAGTATGGATGTGTGGAATATGGAGTTTTTTCATGTTTTGGAAGGAAAAGGAGCGTTCTTTTGTGTGTGTTTGATAGAAATATGGTGTGAATATAAAGCTAAATAAAAGAAAGCATGCTGGTGTTACGTTATAAGCCTGTGGGTGTTGGGGACATTTCTGATCGGTTATTTAAAAAAAAAATAAAGGTAAGTGCTCTTTTTTAACGAATCTTTGCAATGTTTAAGGTTTTTAATGTTAATTTTAAATTGATATTTGATGTGTTTTATGTTTTCGTAAGTGCTATTTACATGCTATTCTAATCATACTGACTTTATAAGAGGTGTACAACTAGGTTGTTTAATCCATTGATGTTTTTTTGAGTTGAAAACGGGCCAGTGTTTGCCCAGTTTACATTAGCTGTACAACTAAGTTGCTTAATTTACTGTTGTTTTTTTAGTTAAAAACGGTCCACTAGTTGCGTAGTTTACATAGCTGTACAACTAGGTTGCTGAATCCACTGAGGTTTTTTTAGTTAAAAACGGTCCACTGGTTGCGTAGTTTACATAGCTGTACAACTAGGTTGCTGAATCACCTGAGGTTTTTTTAGTTGAAAATGGTCCACTGGTTGCATAGTTTACATAGCTGTGCAACTAGGTTGCTGAATCCACTGAGGTTTTTTTAGTTAAAAACGGTCCACTGGTTGCGTAGTTTACATAGCTGTACAACTAGGTTGCTTAATCCACTGTATTTTTTTTAGTTAAAAATGGTCCACTGTTTGCTGATTTTAAACTGCCTATTACTGAATTTGCAGACGTTCTTTTGGTTAAATATGGACGTTGTATTTTGTTTTAATGTTTTTGTAAGTGGAATATATGTGCAATTTTAATGTGTTAAAATACTTTGACTTTGCTGATCGTGCAAAATGGTTGGCGACAGTCGCTGGAGCTTGGCGGTTGCCAAGCTCCAGCGACTGTCGTTGTGTTTACATGGGGTGCGCACCGGCTTGTATGATTTTATCGTGAATTGTTTGGAGAGTCCAATACTGAATCGGATCTTGATCAATTGGATCTTGATCTCTGCTATGTATATTACTACTTTATCATATCATACTATCAATAGTATCATATTATTCATTATTATCAGTTTAAATTTGCATACTACTTTTGAATACTACTATCTTTATTATTGTATATTTAGTACTTTTTTTCCAGATGATTTTGAGTAAATGTATTTTTTTTAAAATTTGAAATTTCTTGATCGGGAAAGTGGGTTGTCGACTTATACTCGTGATTAACATCTGCATGGGTAAATAAATATGGTACTTAAATCAAGTGACAAATTCTTGTCTTCCTTGTCTTGGTTTTTCATGTATGCAAATTTGGGTACTTACATATTATCCCGTCGGTCTGCCAAGACAAGTGATTTTTTGCTGAAATAAATGCCGGGCACATGAAATTATTAATGGTTTTGAATACGATTGGCAACTCATTTGACGAAAAAACAGTTTGGCAGGAATGACCGCCAGGGTAATACGTAAGTACCAAATTTGTTAACAATGTTATCCACAGATAGTGGAATTTGTCTATGGACATGAAGAAGGGCGAGTCCAATCAGTCTCTCTTGTGTCATGGTTGTCCATAACCATGTTTTTAACCTTTTTAAGGCTGCAAAACTTCTTTCACTGGAAGCAGTGGTTACCGGTAGGGTACACAACAATTTCAGTGATGTGTTCCCTTATCACAATGGGAAAAAGCTGAAACTGTATCGTGTGGTAATTTATTTTTTGTGGTATTCTGCTGATTTAAGGTAATTTTCTCCCTTCCTCCAAAGGGTGGGGGCTTGAGCCCCCATAGCCACCCAACATTTCTACGTCGTTGGTGCTAATCATAGTTTTCAATGTTATATTTTGTTAGAAAAATGGTACTAAGCTTCTCTGCATATGAATAGAATTCATGATTTGTAAAATGTTCTGGAATAACATTTCACAGGTGTGTGTGTGTCTGTGACGTGTTTTTTTTTTTTTTTTCAAATTTTTAAAACATCATTTTTATAAAAGAATTTTTTAATATATCCACATCGGCTTAACCTTTGCGATAAAGTTTTATGCCAAGAGGTTTTGTAATGTGTATGTTACAGTAAATTTGGCTAGTACTTTACACTAACCACTCACCAAATATGGCACAAGTTTAGACTCTGTGCATTTCCACACGCCACAAGTCACATAGTTGATCTTTCCTACATTTTCAACAGGTTTTAAATGGCGATATACTTTCTAATATGTTCCTGCTCTATGATACTTACACATTTTGAGGTCTTCTGAATTAATTTATGCTATTTTTACATGATGTATGTATATATGTGTGTGCGAGGGAGAGAGAACTCTATAGCTCCTAAACGGTGTATTCAGCTGATCTCAAGCTTGTTATGCATATTATAGACCATACTTGTACAATCGGTATTGATTTTGGCGTGTATGGATGAATAGTTTTTTTTTAAATAGGGATATAAAAGATAATTCTTATTTATTAATGTCTGAGGATGAAAATTCTAAAAGTGTGCTATGGTCTAAACGGAGCGTTTGATTGAGCACAAATTGGGTACATATATTATATGTGTCAGTCACATGACCTGCATAGATTTTAGCAAGTGTAGAGTTGATAGTTTGTTCACAGGGTTGCAAAAAAGGAATTCGTGGAAGTAATCTTATACAGTACTTCCTACAGGTGCAACTATTTAAAGTGCTTTGATGTCTGTATGGTATATTTGATTCAGCTCAAATTTGTTACACACTTCACCGGTCACTGTCTTCCATAATGCATAGATTTTCGTATGTGTAGGGCTTCATTTTTTACAGTCTAGAACTGAAAAAAAAAAGGTTGCGCAAACATTGCGACAAACTACCCAAATTATTTTTAAAACACTAACACCTGAATACTGCATTCTACTGAGTTGAAATTTGACAGGCAAATTGTGAATTGTAGTCTCAAAATGCAGGTTTTCATGAGTATAGGACATACGTTATTTTACAAAAATAACAAAACTTTCATATATGTTCCAACATTTAAACTCGAATTACTGTAAGTACATTTGAGTATTGTTAAATTAATTAAAATAGGATAAAATTTGTCAGGAATGCATGAATCTGGGGAAAAATATTCAAGCACTATCGTATATAATTTTATTTTTGTTTTATTATTCATAAATTCAAATTTATTCAAATGTTTGGTAACAATCAAGTGTCCAGAAAGTAGAGTGGAGTTACTCCAGATTTTTAAAACTACAATGCAATATCACCTTAATATTTCGACACAAATTTTGTTTTCTGCAAATTTCATAACTGGCAGCGATTTATTGTTTATTATATAGTATGGTTTGTGAAGAGCCATCTTACAAATTTTCTAGTGTCCAACCATCATATTATGTACCAAAATCATATGATTTTTTTAACCTACTGTCTTAATAAGATTCTGTAGGTTTGGAAACCTAGGTGTTTTGGTAGTAGCAATTCGATAATTTAATGCATGTAAAATCCAGTTGAGGTTTTTAAAAATGTAATGTTAATTATTAAAGTATTTGTGTAAGCCATGCACCACATAGTATCTGAAAGTTATTATTGTGGCAGAATATTTCACACAATGTGCATGAAATTATCTCTTCGAGATGATGTATTCTGCAAAAAAATATCCAAACAAAAAGATCCGCGTCCGCAGATATGAGAGCAAATGATCCGTTTTCATATCTGTATCCACGGATATGAGAGCAAATGATCTGTATCCACGGATATAAAACCAAGTTATCCGCTTCGAAATCTGTATCTTCAAATCTAACTTTTTAACGGCATCTCTTCCGGCATATCTCTATTTACTATTGGCGTAACTGGGTAAGCTTTTTGAATATTTCTGTGTGGTGGGCTTTATCAACTCCACAAACAATAAAAGGCTCCATCTCTTATTCTTGCTGTAGAAAGTGTAATTTTCATATAGAGAGCCAAAATCTTTCTAGAGAGGGATTAGCCCCTCCCTTCCTTAGTTAGCCTATGGTATTTACATATAATTATTCATGATTTTTACTATTACAGTACAAGAATACCAGCTAGTTATGACATGAAATTTTTTCTGTAAGTTTCTTAACTGGAAGAGGTTTATCGTTTACTACAGTGTCTTATACTGATATAACTATCCAAATACTAGACCTTAACCAAGCATTTATATAAATTTCATTCAACTCAATCGGATGTAGTATTAGGTGCTAGTGCACTTAAAATGATTTGAATGTATAGACAATAATGTATAATAATACTTTTTTGTAGCTCTGTAGAAAACTGTAAGCTGTACATGTACTAAAATTTATGCAGTGTAATACAGTAGCCCATAATAAGCATATGTAATTTGAGCTCAATCAAATAATCCATTTAGATACTAGCTCACTTTAAATGTTTCCATAAGCCGTAATGTAAAAGAATTATCTTTTGCAACCTCGTGAAACTATCAGTTCAAGACACAAGAAAATCTGGGCAAGTCATAAGACCATGACTTATAATATGTATACCCAATTTTTGCTCAATTCAATGCACTGTTTAGATGTTAGCCTGCTTTCAAGAATATACGCTCATTAGCCATAATGTAAAAAATCTTTTTTTCATAGCTCTAAAAAAATGTAAGTCTCATGTACACTAAAATCCATACTGGTTGTGCAACAGTGGCCTATACTATATATTCCAAATTTGAGCTCATTTGAATGCACTGTTTAGGAGCTATTGTATTCAATTACATACATGCATAACCATAAAAATAGCATAAATGAATTTCGAAGATTTCAAAACATGCAAATACATCGAAATCTCAAAGTCGAATTTTTTCAGGATTACAGTACTTTTTTTTAGGTACATGCTCAGAAAGTAAAAATGAGTGTGATTTTAACCACTGTATTATTTTTTAATCTATGCTTTATGCAGCATCTGAAAGTTATTATGGCAGATTATTTTACATTTTGAAATTATTGCTTCAAAATGATGTATTCCTCAGAATAATTTCCAAAGAAAAAGATCTGTATCTTATTCTATCTATGTCCATATCTGCAGATATGACAACAAATGATCCATTTTCAAATCCATATTCGCGGATCTAACTTTTTAACGATCTGGCACACCTCATAAAATAAAGATAAATTCTGAAAACTATTACAATGAAAGTTAAGAGTTGTCAAAATATTGTTCTGCATTTAATTTTTAATTATAATCAAAAGCAATGAAATTATTTTAAAACAATTAAAAATTGTCACACTATGTGTATGTGTATATATATATATATATATATATATATGATATTGCTCTTGAAAACTTGTTGCTTTCTTTTTATACCCGCATATTAAAAATTTTAAATGTGAATTGTGAATACAATGGTTCATTACGTCATAATTTCAATTTTTGTTAATTATAATTAATAATAATTATTACCTTTTTGTTTCTTATAAGATAAGTAGTTTTTTGTTTGTGATATTTATTACTTTTTTTCTACAAAGTACACATTATTAGTATTACTTATCTGCTGTTTTTATACCTATGATAGAATATGTGGAATAGTCTAAATTTAAAGTGCCCTGCTGCTGATTTGGTTGCGTACCCATCTGAAGAATCAAATGTCATAGGTATGCATTTTAATTTTTTGAATGTAATTCAATATCCATAATTTATTTCGTTTTGTTAAATGATATTTTAATTAGTGCTTAAAGTTAGAATGTAGGCATTTCACAAGTATCTAATAAATAAGGAATTTTTAAATCTTGATCCAAGACTCACACAGAAAATGTTATAATTACAGTAAAGCCTCGATGCAATGATTCTTAAGAAGCTCAGTAAAATTACCATTCTAGAGGGATGTATCGTTGTATCAAGGGGTGATTATATTGTATGGAATTTCCATAGGACCACAAAATTTTATAATTTTACAGGGATTTATCATTGTATCGAATATCGTTATAGCGAGGTTTTACTGTATTTCTGTGCAAGTAGCATGTACTTTATTCATTTTTCTTAAAAGAATGTTTTTTTGAGTTGTCTGTCTTTGGGGCAAGCTTTTTAAAGGCATTTGCCATATCCAAGATTCTACTTTTATGTTAAACTTCTAAATGTTTTCATTAGTCTGTTATAAAAAAAAAAAAAAAAAAATCCTGAAAATTCAGCGATGAATCTCAAATAATTAATTTTATGAGTTCTGGGAACACACAAATTTAAAAAGAGAGCATAACCCATGCTAAGTATTGTGATGTAAAAATAACACGCAATGATTTTTTCTCGCATAGCAACAAAATAAAAATGTAATATAATATATTTTGTGAGGGAAACATAACATTATATTATTTTTTTACCTCACAACATCTAGTTACCTGATTAACTTAAATATATTTTACATTGCCTGTGTTATGTGTAATTTTAAACAACTTTTAATAAGAATGCAGCATTTCCTCTGGCTCATATTTCTGGATCCCAAGCAGAGCTTGGCTCGCATATGGAGCTTGGCTCTTAACTTTCCGTTTCAGTGAATTTTAGTATTTCAATTTAGCCATCATAATTGATGCTAATCATTGTATTAGGTTACAAACCTATAACTTAATATAGTGATAGTCACGTAGCTATCAGTTAGTAGTTATCTACCAGTAAAGGCGCTCATTTTGCATGCACTGGACTCCACTTCAGGGGGCGAGGGGAGTCTTTTAATGACCAATCAGGATCCATCGCCAAAAGCTAACCTGTGAAACTACAAAAGCATGCCCTCCTGACAATGGAGAGATTTTTCTCCACAGTCTGTGAAGAAGGGACTGAAGAATATATTGAATTGCCATTAGAGCTTATGACGAACGCCCTCACATGCGCGCAGGCCTTAAGTCATGTAACTAGATTAAACATACATCTTCATTTCATTTTTTAAAGATTTAGTTGATGATTTTACCATGAAAGCTATAGACAGGGATGTGCCAGCTGCTCCAATTGCTCCAAATTGTGCCAAATCAAACTTGATGCGCCAGTCTGCTACAAAAAGATCGCTTTTGGATATTTTTGCTCCAAATTTAGCAAAACTGCTACATTTTGAAATTTCCATTTATGTTAAAAATGTTTGTAAATCTCCTGAATTTTTACAAAAATCATCACACATTCTAAGCATTCTAATTTCAGTCTTCCTCTATTGATCTTAAAAACGAATATTTTTTCTTGGCATCCCTTTGGTTAAACCTCCAATGTCTTAAGAGTAAAAATTGACCTCTGTTTTAAATTTAATTTTTTATATAAACTAGGTGCGTACCCGTTCTTCGCAAGGTAGGAAAAGAACATTTTCCTTATACGTATAATTTGAATTAAACCCAGTGATGCGGAATCTAAAAAAGTGAAAAATTATTTATATTGTGATGAAACGTTGACGACATGAGTGCAAATCTGAGATGACTGCAACATGATGGCACAAAAACTATGTCAGTGTCACTGGGGATCAAAAAAGAAGCAACTTCTCTTGGATGACCTTGCCCAGGCTTTTTCTCGAGGGATTCGGTATCGTGGAACTGCTTCTATAAGTTGCACACGACGCTAGGCGTTAAATTGAACTCTCTATCTAGTCTCCACACATGGAATCTAGGTCAAGTGGTGGGATGTCCTCCGTGGGGGTCTTTCTAAGGTGTCCTAACCCGTATTTTGCGCTACGTTTTGGAGGAAACCAGCCATATATGTTTCCTAACATATGCATGTTGCAAGTGCAGTTTCATTTTCTGAACGGAATGCAGAAAAACTCCGAACGGTAGGTCGGCAGATGCGACCTGTTTTGAACTAGAAACCTTCCACCTCCCAGTTGCGCTGGGCCACTGGTCGGACTAAGTCATTGCTAGGGGAATATTATAAGCAATCGGGACCTTTGTTGTACACATGATTGCAATGCCATTCTCGTATTATTATTTTTTATATCTCGTATTGTTTGATTTATTTTTTATTTTTATTTCATATTCCTGACTTTTCATACGCTCTTGATTTTTGTGCATGCGCATATTCAATTATTATTCCCCATTAACGTTACTGAATTGAGTAGTTCTCCCTATCGCCACTTCTACATCAAAGACGTCAATCTGCATTTAACTCGTTTCAAGAAAAATGCTTACAAAGGTTCATTGCTTCAGTTTATACTGATTATTCAATTTTCTTGCAAATTAATCGGTATTAAGATATGAGGCTTTGACATAGCATACAGGATTTCTTAAAGATCTTGAAAATGAATTTAGTTAAAAATAACCAAAGTTACAGGTTGGTGTTATTGACGTGGTGATTGTGGTAATGTTCTAATTGTATCATATCCAATGCGTTCTTTCATTTTTCGAGTCAAGAGCTGTAAAAATGAGTGTTTTCACTTAATTGTTAAATTTAACAGCTTAAGTGACAGCAAGGGATTCCTTAATTACGGAAACTGTAGCAATATTAAAAATAGAACATGAAATGAAATTTATTTATGCTTGCTAGAACTGCCATATTGGCGTAATTAACGCCGATAGTCGATGGCAAATAGCCAAAATGAATCCTAAATTTAACTTCAAAGTAAATGCAATAATTTTTAGGCAATACCAGCTATATTTACCAGGCTTAAAAACATTCTCGTTCATCTAAAAAAAAAAAAAAAAATTGTATTTATACAGAATTCCTAATTAATATACCCTGTTTGGAGGGATAAAAAAAAATTATCTATCCATCCGCTCGTAACATTGACTCATCTCAATCATGCCATAGAATTAGCAGTACAAACGCAAAAAACACTATTAAACACGGAGTTACACAACATTTGAATATTTATCGCCAACTTTTCTAAGAAAGGTACTAAAGAAGGAATCCGCATACGAAATTTTGCGAGATTTATTTATTTATTTATTTTTCAGAGAATGATTCTAAGCACTGATTTAACAGCAATCAAAATGGGAAATAGTTATTTGTGTATGGTTCGATTGCCAAAAATTAATGCAGGCATCTAATTATAAAGTAGCATAGCAGTATTTTAAATTATCAACTATAACATGTTTTATTTATTCCAATTTACTGAATGCGAGAATTTCATGTCTTTTGAAATTTGGCGGCATTCCCCCAAGTTAAATCAATTTACTTAATTTGGGGAAAATTCCGAAGATCGATTGCTTAAAACCGCCTTAATTGCTCTGCATGGAAAATTAAAGTTTAACGCCGTATTCTAATAAAACCTACACACAAAAACCTAAACCTATTTCGGTTCGCTCGCAGTAAATTGCGCCAAGCCTAAAACTGTGCAAATCGGTAGAACCTACTACTTTCTCAAAATTGCCATATCAGCCATTTTATTTTTTGCCAAACAAAAAAAATTATACTTATTAGTCTGAGAAATCTCCAAGTCCTTATTCTTTTATGTATACAAAATATTGCATTCCTGCTCTGATTTCCCACACAGACGATATTTTAATTATCTAATATTCTAAACAATTCAAATACTCTAAACAGAAAAAAAAATGATTATTCTTTTATTTTTAATTCGAGTCTAAATCATTTAATAAATTCGCCAAACATGGCAACCTGGATGCTTATTTCTCACTTTTTCACTACAGGAGTTACAATCGCAGAATTGTGGAGAGTAAAAATTAGTGTTTTTGACGGGTTTTTTATCAGTATCTCCTAAACTAATTGGAATTTCGAAATTTTAATTAGTGCAAGACCTTCCTTGGAATTTTCTGAATCCGTGGACACTTTGATCGAAACCCAACTCCCAGCAGTTGGGTTTTGATCCCCCTCCGGAGGAGATGGTGCTACACACAGACAGACAGACAGACGCTCACAGATTTTAATAGTATAGATTGGTAATTTGTCACCAAATTTTTTATAAGTTGCTGATGGTAGTTAACCCATTTGTGCCCAGATATTTTTGCGACTTTCTTAGATTTTTGCTAATACCAGCAATAAATTTCTGAATATAGATAAATTTCTGATGTCAACTTCTTGAACAAGGGATGATTTCTTTTAAAATCATTCTGTGTAAAAATTGAATTGTCAACATCCTACTGGATCATGTTAAAATATTTTGTGGAATTGAGGTTCAATATTCGTGAATAAACGATAGGAAAAACAAATAACACTTTCGTCTGATAGCGAAAATGTTGTCCCAGAAAAAGGGACACTAGGCATAAATGGGTTAATATAGTTTAGTAAATATTATATTTTTGATTTAAAATAGATATTTTGCAATGTATGAAATAACTGAATTTTTTATTTATTTCATAAGCTTCTGACTCTCCTCCCTTCCCCCTTTTTAATAATCTTAATTTTCATTTTTTAGATTGGCATTCTTTAATGACTTTTCCCTTAACCTCCAAAAATAAATTTTGTATTTCAAAATTAACATTCTTGTGCTCTAAAAAGTTACTTTTTCTAGCTCCCAATTGCTCCAGAAATCTGTTTTTCTTGCTCCAAATTGCTCCGAAAATGCTTTTTTTTCTTGCTCCACAAATTGCTCCAAAATTTATTTTCAGCTGGCACATCCCTGTATATACAAAAATACTAATGAAATGATATGTGACTTTTTGACCAAAGCTGTAAAATTAGCTAAATTGTTATTTTATATATGTTTGATTTAAATGTATTATATTGCAAAAATGTAAAAACCCTTTTTGCAGGGAGAGAGTGTTTATATGTTAATGTGTGCTACAAAGTGTTTTTACTTCTCAAAGATGATGCTGTTTTTGTTTGTGCTTTTTATGATTCATACATTTTTCTGAAAATAAATATTTAATCAAAATTCAGCCATTATCTGTCACAGACTTCATGAACTATTAACTGCTTACTTATTTGTGAAGTCTTGAGTTGTCACTGTTTCAGATGTGCTTAGATTTATGTATTTAGTTTTTTTTTTCTTTTTTTTTTAAAGATAATCTCAGATGCTTTGTTACTATTTTGAGTACAGCAGCTAATAATTTAACTTCTGAAAGTCCTGTATGGAGTGAAATAAAAAATTTTCATGATGTGCAAAAGAGGTACAATAGGATGCTCTGTTGTGACAAGTGTCTGGTATTTTTACAAAGAGTAAGTCTTTTTGTTCTAGTTTAAAATTTATATTGTTTGTGTTTGATTAAGTAATTTTATAAATTAAGAATAGATTTTAAATAACACTGCATGTATTTTAACTGACAATTTAAGCTTAACCACATAATTGACAGTTAGAAATTATTTATATGTACATATATATACAAGTGTTTGTCCTGACCGAACAAATCATCATTTCTGAACTGAAACTACTTGAGCTAAACAATACAAAATTCTGCTTGTATTCTAAATTCATAATACAAGTACCCAATAAAAAAGGATACAATTGCTAAAAGAGGATTTTCTTAAAAGTCTTTCTTTAAAATGGTAGAAAAGGAAAATGCTCTTATGCTATCCCAAAGCAAGAAAAGAAAAGATGTAAAATTTTCCCTTTAAATTACATATCTAATACAAAACCCTAAAAATCACTTTCAGGATTTTTTAAAACTTGCCCTGGGAAGCTTAGGTGATGAAATTGTTCTTTTCACATCTTTATCTAAACTGTTTGTCCCGAATGAACAAATCATCATCTCTGAGCTGAAACTAATAATGGGAACTTCGAAATGTATTTTAGGTTTGTAATGTGCGTGTTGAAAAAAAAAAAAAAAAAGATTTTCCAAAAAGATTTTCCTAATGAAAGAAGAGGAAGAACATTATTTTCAAACTCATCTTCATATCTCAAAAATAAATAAATAAATAAAACTTTTGATTTAAAATGTATCTTACATCTGTATCTAATGACATCTACCTAAAAGTCAATTTCAGGAGTTTTTAAAATGTGCCCCTCAAGGGGAATAGGTTGCTAAAATGTGCTTTTCATGTTTTGGCCAGCTCTGAAATTCTTACTGTAAAATATATCTAAGACGAATATTTAAATGTAATAATTGAATCTAACAAGTACTACAAGTAAAGATTTTTTACATCTTGGATGGGAGGCTATAATTTTCCCGTTTTTGACATCTTTTTGTCAGAAAGTTTAACCCATAGGTTCCCAACATGGGCGATAACGCCCCCTTGTGGGCATTTGAGGCTTTCAGGGGGGCGGTAAGAGACCCAGAGGAGGGGCGTGAGAAGATTAACCAAATATAGTCTAAAAACGACTTAAAAATTACGCTGATAATATTTTAATAAAAATACTTTTTAATATAATTAAGTATGCATTTTGATTGTTCTCTGAAACTGTCAATTTATTTATTTAGAAAGCTATAGTTTATTATCTATTACTTCGCACCTTCAAAACCCCTGCCTATCCTTATAACAGCAAATAAGCAAAAACTTTTATTCCTCTTTTTTAAATGTAGAAGAAATTCAGTAGCGTTTCAATTCCAACAATATTTCTATCTATTAGTAATTTTTTTTAAAATTTTATTCTTGTTTTCACCATGCATTATGTACGCTCTTGTTTCTCTGTGTGGGAGGGGGGGGGGCAGTATTGAAATATTCACAAGAAAAGGGGGCACCAGTTCAAAAAAGGTTGGGAACCTATGGTTTAACCATTTCACAAAAATGTAAACTCTCTTTAGTGCATTGTAAAGATTATGCACTAATGTGAATACTTATATATTTTTAATAAATGGTGATATTTTGATGTCTTGTTTTCTGAATTATACTTTAATATGTGTGTAGTTACTGTTTTATTGCAGAGATTTGCCCTCTTTTTTATTATTATTTTAACAGAGATGAGATTCTTCAGACTTTCATCTGATTTTCAGACTTTTTTGATGTTTCAAAAAAGATGAGTTTTTGCAATTTTTCAAAAATGTTTGATTTTTTTGTTAAGACAAAAATGTATAGATCAGCAGCAATTACTTATCCATTGAACTTGAAATTCATAAGGAAGTATTATTGCTCAAATGTTGTTCACACGTTCTTTCATATTTTTTCCTGTTTTGTCAATCTCATCCCTGATTTGAAAGAAAAACATTTATTACCTTTAGATGGGGAGAAAAAAGAATGTTTGGGTAAAGATGGGTTAAATGCTATATATTTATTAATGCATAAAATTTTCTGTTTATTTTACTGTCATTTTAAAAATAAACTATTTGATCAATATTGATTTACTTATTGAATATGCTTATTGATTAGTTATTAATATTAATTTTTAAAATTACATATATTTTCCAACTTTTGAAACCAGATTGGGCACTACTTGAAGCAGTTGGTGTTATTAAATCTTTCAAGGTCTTATTTAGATCTTGCTGAACGCTTTTTGCGGTAAGATACAATTTAAATTCTTTCTACTGTGTGCTTTTATTTATTTAATCTTTTCTCTAAATATGATTTAAGTACAAAGGAAAAGTGGAAATGCATTTTAATTAGTTTGAAATTTGGTTGAACAGCTAATGTTCACTAGATTTTTTTATTACAACTTAAAGTATCAATAATAATTAAAATATTTAGTAGATTGTTTAATTTTTATTTGTAGGCTGTGTATTTTGGCCATTTTTTCTGAAAAGGACCTGTTTTATTTGAAATCCCTATACTTGGGATTGATGCATTTTCTTAACAACTTTTTGCATACTTTGATATCTTATTTCACAAGATTTTTTTAAAATTTTTGATCACCAAGCTGTATATAATATTACAAATGCTTTTGTCTGTCAAAAGCCTGTCCTCTATATGATAAAGATAACTTCTTTTATCATATTAAAGCAAGATTAGCGAGATTTTAATTACTTACAATTATAATTTATCAAAGCTTGTGGGTGGGAAACAAAAGCATTTATTTCAAACATTGCAATAATATAGGCTGCAAACCGTTTACACTCCTTGTTGCCACAGGACACTAACAAAACATCTCCATGACATAATTAAATTCAATATCATCCCTCTCCACTTTAGTTTCCACTGTAATGTAAATTTACTAGTTAACTTTATGTATTGTACATTTTTATTCCCTCAATTTATTTTTAAAGGAACCAGGACAGTACATTGTAGTAATTATTTTATCTGAAAAATCCTCAGGAGCCACAAGTTTAAATAGTTGATGCATCTTCTGATGTTAAATTCCATTTGTTATGAAATTTTCTGTATGTTTATTTTCCTAAAATAAAATTTAGCAGTTATTATGTGAGTTGCTAATTCAATTTCATTTTCCTATTTATTTTTCTTTCTGTATGTGTGATATGCTTATTTTCAGGGGGTTTCAAGATGATTCAGATTCCCTACAATTACCATCTAGACAGCAAATTGAATATATCTTGATTCGAACAAAAACAGCTGCAAAACTTGTATCTGAAGCTATTATATACTCTAGAGATACATTTTGGTATCCTTTTTGGTTTAATTTTGTTTATCTTTTTACCTTTAAAAAAAACTTTTTTTCAAAAGAATTTAAATGCAAAATTTTCCTTTCCTAAGAAACACTAAATAAAATACAACTACACATTACATATCTATATACAAATGAAATTTAATATGAACATGATGAAACATATGGAATAATAAAAACTTACACACACACACAAAAGAAAGCTATGTTTAACAAGTAGTATTATTGAAAATTAGAAACTTTGTGGGTTGGTGTAGTATGAAAGAAAAAAATTGGGCGTGATTCTAAAGAAGATTAATTTCTGATGAATATCCACAAGTGTTAATGTAACAAATGATCAATTTATGAGCTGATCGGAACAAATAATACATAAAAATGTGTTAATTTTATATTTTTATTATGTGTTTTATAATTTAATTTTTAGTGCTTAACATAAATGATTTCAATGTTCTAATTTTGTTTTTTGTTTTTCTATGCTTAGCTTTATAAAATAAAAATTACTTTTGGCTTACTTGTAATATTGTTAATTGATATATGCTGTTTGATAATTTATTTATTAAGGAATTTTAGCGTGAACTCAAACTTGATTCTTTGCGATGAGTCTGTTAATAATGCTTTTCAGTATTCATTGTTAAGTATGAAAACAGCCAGTTTGCTTAAAAGAAAAAAATTATAATTAGTTATTTTCATTTACTTTTAGGTTAGTGTAATGGAATGAAGAAGCTTGTTTTGTGAACAAATTAATTATTAAATACGATATTGCTGTAATAAGGTTATAATTGGCACTTTTCATAATTTTTAATATGCCTTTAAATATTTCTAAGAAGTTTACATTTTTGATGTGAAATACATTCATTTATATTTTTAAAAAATCCTCATAATTTTGTTAATAGCATGCTTAATCCATATATGACTTTTATGCATTCTCTCTTTTTGTGTAAGCATGTACTTAAAATTGCTGGATAGTATATTTTTTTTTTTAAGCTGTGTCATTTTTTTCCCATCATTATCCACTAATTGAACAAGTGCGGACTTTTGTTAGTATTCTGTTACCAGGATTTTTTATAAGAAATGTTTACCCTCTGGCTGAAGATTCATGATAATTTCTTCTTATTTTGAAGAGAGATTTTAATTTATTTGATCTCTCTTAATTCTTCAGGATTTTAAAACAATCTCGGACCGTTGTGTGGCATTGCATAAATTGATTTTGCTAGATATATTTACTGAGAGGTAAAGTAAAACAACATATTCACAGTGGTAACTACAAACGTTATAAACTCACTGCCCTGAATACAGTGGATAACTAATTCTCAAAAAGTATTTTAATTTTTACTTAAAAAAAATACTTATTCCAGAACTTCTAATTATTATTGGTTAGAAAACTATTTTAGTTAGCAAAATTTAACAAACTCGCATGCTTTTCCCATTGTGAATAATACAGTTAATGTTTTAGGCTATAGATGATAAATATCATGCCTATTACGAGACATAAAAAATAAAATTACATTTCAATTTTTTATGCATATCATAGTTTTTCATAAATGTCCTATAACATTTAAATAAATACAATTATATTAGGCAAGTTGGAGTGTTTAGGCTGATTATTTTACCAACTATGCGAAAAATTCCAGAGCTGGGGGTCGAACCGTCACCTCCGATATAGAAGGCCTCCACACCGAAAACATAAATTGGCAACATGAAGCATTCCGTAGTCCAAGCTCCGTTGCTTTATTCACATGTTTACATCTAATTTTGACATGCTCGTGAATGTACTCTCTGTCTCTAGAATTGCCTTGTTAGTTATACAGGGTGTCTGCCATCATGCAAAGGTCACGAAAGTCACGGAAAAGTCAAGAAATAGAAGAAAGGTCACGATTAGTGACTCAACTACGCTTTTTCTATTTCATTCAAATTCTTTGTTTCTAATTTTTTGCATTAAGTTCATTGAGAGAAATTATTTTATGTATCTTTCCTTAACTTCATTAATTCGCCTTTTGATTTTAGTGACTTGGTGTGAGAAAGGAAGTTGATTTGTTTATTCTTGTATCAATGGTGTGTGTGAGGTAGGGGAGGGGCATCTGCTGAGTGTCTGCTCTTCTCCCTCCTGACCTGAGGAGACGGTTGAAACCGCTGTAGCTTCAGCTCATGAAATATCTCATAAACAATCTGTCACATGCAGAAGAGTAGTCATAACAATAAATTACTTCCTACTGTGAATGGTGCTTTTCGGTGTTTTATAATAAACAACTTGATTATTGTTTATTTTCAGATTTTTAAAACACATTCATTCAAACTTTAAGCTGGCTGCCTGGAAAGTTCAAAACAAGAGCATTTCCAGAAGTGTGGGGTCCCCCCCCCCTTCCTTATCGTCGATGTACCAAAAAGAGTCAGAAAAAATTGATTCAATGACGGGTGTCCAGCAATTAAGAAATGTACCGATTATTTTGCCCTTTTTTATGACCCATATTTTTTAAAAATAATCTCTTAAAATTTACTGTGAATGAAAGCACCGTAAAATTGAACCTGAGAAGGAATTTAAAAAAAGGGAAGTTGTTTGCTTTTACAGATGTTTTTTTTCCCCTTAGTAAAAACATCTACTCCTTCATTTTCATTATTATAGTTCCGTTATTTTACGATTACAAAACTTGAATTTTTTATGTTTTTTATTGAAATAAAGCATAATGACGGCCTTACACAATTTTTGTAAAAGTATAAATTGTATTAAGTGAAAAATATGTGGTATTTTAAGATACAATCCCCTACCATACTTGGATTTTCCACTCATAAGGAAAGAAGTAAAATCATTAAGACAAAATGAATATACTTATTCATACTTTACTAACTTTATACTTTCATCGTAGTTTACTTTTTTTCACCAATTTTTATGATTTTACGTGAAACTTCCGTTTTTTATGCTTTTTTGGAGTTTTTTAATAAAATATGACCCATATTTCGTTTTAAAATTAAAATCTCTTAAAATTTATTATTAAGGAGCTTTTCCCGCGGAATTCCGCAGTTTTGTTTATTTTAAGAGTACTGAATTGCCACCCCCATCTTTTATTTATATTTGAAATAAGAATAAAATTGATTCTTATTTAAATTATTTTTTGATCACTTTTTAAAATGTAAAATAGTAAAGGAAAAATTTCATTGAAAATCCTCGATTCAAATATGAACGAAAATTGTACAAAATGATAGTAATGATAGTGAAATTGAAACAAAGGCTGAATAAAATATTTGTAAAAGCAAACGTTATTACAGTGTGTGCATTGCAATTGAAGTGATTTAAAATAAATTTTAATCAAGATGATTTTTATGTAAAACTTTAAAGAAATAAATTTGTTTAAAATATTTTTAAATTTTACTATTGTTGGCGATTAGTTACTTTTTAAAGTATATTACATATTATCATAATCTTTAGGTAGTACTTTATATTGTTTTGCTTTATTGAGTAACTCCCGCAACTTAATGTTATACAAAAATATTTAATAATATATATCAATAGTGTTAAATTTAAAAGTATAATTTTCCTTCATTCTATCAGCATGATGCAGGGGTGCAGAAAATGTTTTTTCTCTCAACATTTCCCTCAATCCATTTGAAAATTTCCCTAAAATTTTGTGATATATTATAGACTTGCATAAGTTCTGTATTACCAGAGATGTAAAAGATTTGCAATGTACTAGCTACAAACGCATTTACAAAACAGCAATTAGTCCAAGTTAACAGAAAGCAAATGGCTGATCACCACAAATTGAAAAAAAAAAATCTCTTTAAAAATGGGAAGGCGGGAAGAAAAACTCAAAGAATTTTGTAATTTATTGTTAAAATCAAAATCAGTTGTATATTTTTCTGCAAAATTTTCCCCAGATGGCCAAAATTTCCCCGATCCTAGATCGCCGAATAGGACATATTCTGCATCCCTGGCATGATTATTTTTTGTATTAGAGTTTCGTATTTGTTATGGTCACGAAAAGGTCAAGAAAAAGTCAAGAAAAGGTCAAGAATTCAAGCTTACTTTATGTGGTAGACACCCTGTTATAAGCTCTTCGTTCAGAAGCTAATTTCTACAGGGAGAAGGTAAGTAGGAGTGATGACTCATATATCATTTTAAAGATCTTTCTATTACCAACAATTTGATACCAAATTTATTGTAAAATCATAAAAAATAACTAAGTTATGAATGTTCAAAATTACGTTCAAATACGTAAAATTTTTTTAAATCGTTATTTCCATTATTGTTAATTGTATTATGACAATAGTCACCAAGTTAAGCAAATTTCAATGGCATAATTAAATTATTTAATAAAATTATGTGTTAAAACTTGACATGATTGGTTGCCATGATGCATGAATATTGTCTGTACTTAAATAATATGTAATCTTGCTTTTAATATTGCTCATGTGTAATTGAGTTATTTATAATAATGAGCCAAATGTAAATTTTTTACGTGGTATTTCCAATGGGGATTTCTTTTATATCTAAAATGGAAGAGGCTAACAACACATAAAAATATTTTTAAATGTTACTCACAATGCATTAAAAAGAGCTATTTATGGTGTACATAAATTTATTCGATTATATTACATGGTTCAAGAGGTATAGAGCACTTAGATATAAGGAATTTTGTCGCCAAATGCCAATAAATCTCTAGCACTTCCGTTGTTCTAATGATTTCTAGGCTCATAAGAATAGCAACCTATCTATAGTTTCATGTGTCCGGCATTTATCTTGGCGAAAAGTCCTTTGTATTGGCAGACCGCCGACGGGATTATACGTAAATACCTAATTTTACATACATTTTTATTAGATTGGTAAAAATCTTGAACTGAGTGTTGTATTTATGCTGAAAAGAGTATTTTTTTCTACCCAAATACAGTAGAAATTTGCATTTTGACTACTTAAACTGCTACTCAATTAAAAAAAGTGTTTAATATGAAAACATCTTTCCCTCTTGCAAAAAAGCTGAAATTTTGTTAATCAAGCATTGATTTTTATGGATTAAGTATATTCTATAAAAAAGTAATACTTTTAATAGTTTAAACCACAAACTTAATAAGCTTTAGAGGACTTTTCCAATATATAATAATTCAATTTAATTTAAATGTGATTTCACTGCTACATAAGAATACTATTAAATAAATCCCCATGAAAAGACGTTGAATTTGATGTAATAAATTTATGAAATGGATATTTTTTTTCAAATTAAAGTGGTAAGTTCTTATGAAGAATTTTTCCATTCTGATAAAGGCAGTTTCATGTGAATGGATATTTTATTTACTGTTCAAAAAGAAAAGTTTGGGCACTGTTTCGGTCAAAACTCATTCAAATGAACGCAGAGCACTGAACTACGGAGTCGGCCATTTTGAATCGGTGTGGAGGCCTTCTATATCGGAGGTGACGGTCGAACCCAGGACTACCGCTTAATGTGCGGGTGCTCTACCACTGAGCTACTCTGGGACGATTCCCAGATGATTCCAAAAGTGAGAAATTTCATCTGGGAATCGTCCCAGAGTAGCTCAGTGGTAGAGCACCCACACGTTAAGCGGTAGTCCTGGGTTCGACCCCCAGCTTTGGAATTTTTCGCATAGTTGGTAAAATAATCAGCCTAAACACTCCAACTTGCCTAATATACTTGAAAGGTTGATACAATCACTTTCTAAAATATAAATAGAATTATTCAAACTATTAACTAAATAATACATGTCCAACTGTGTTACCCAGTCAGTATATTCTTCCTAGATGGAAAAAGAGATGTTATTTTACAAAAATTAGCTTATTGTACTTATTAATAGTTTTTATTAATATATCTGCAACGAAAGCAAAAGATATCTGATTACAGGTACATTGGATTCAAGGGACTTGATTTGTAACAATTTTAAAGAATGACCTGGATTTACAAATATATTTCCTTTGCTTTAATTTATTAAAAAACACACTAAATTTTTCAATATTTTAGATTGCTCCTTGATGTTAAATGCTTCTGTGGGTACTTATGCATTATTCCATTCACTATGAGACTAAGCACTTTTATAGTTGGCAAGGCTCAATTTATGACAAATCAAACAAACAAACAATAGCAAAAATAAAAAAGCTGTCTAATATAAAGAAATTACATCTATGAAACTACAAATGGGGAACTGCTAAATTTTTTCATCAGTAGTGTTAAATTGCACAGTTTGGGGTGGGGGGAATATTAGCAAAAATAGTTGATGGAATAAGTATTCTTCTTTTTCCATGTTACAGTCAAAACTTAGTAATAATGACTCTGTGTTTGATACTTTGCTCTATCATGGATCCTTAACTTTGCTTAGTTTTTTAGTCCAAAAACTAAAGACCAAGCATCTGGTGCCAGAACTTTTATTAGCTTCTAGTATTACTGCCAAATTCAAGTATGTGTAAATTTTTTTTTTCTATATACATAAACTGTGTTGCCCAGCATTGCACAGGTGTGTACATTTTTTAAGGTATAACTTGACAAAACTAAAGAATTGTCAGCTGATGTGCGCTGGTATAATTAGTTAGCCCAGAGGTTTCCTACTTGCAAGTACTCGAGGGCCACAATAAAAAACACTTGTCTACTGGTGGGCCACAAAGCAATCAGGACTATACCCAGGATATATATATAGGGTAGGTACACCAGTAATTGACACTTGCCCGATAATTTAGTATAATAAGCTTTTATTCCAGAACTGTCATTAAATTATGTAGTGCCCATTTAGACATTTGTCTTCAATTTTATGCAATTTTATTTTACCTCCAGAGGATTCTAGGTATCAGAAATCGAGATTTTAAATTGAGTTCTAAAAGAAGTCAGATTCTCAGTAGCAGCTGGCTTAATCCTGAAACTGAGATTAGTTCATTATCAACCTATCAGTATACCGGGCGATTCAAAATAGATGTTAAGGCGATTATTTTTTAAACCGTAAGTGATCGAAACATGCTTCAAATTAGAAAAGTTCGTCAAATTAAGAGTAGCTTTCAGATATGGCATTTTTTTACTGGGAGTTGTATGCATATTAAAATACGAAATTTAATTTTTATACGGTCCCTCCTTTCCTACCCTTTATATTTAGAAGAATGCTGCTCTTTGCCTAAGAAAATTAATAAAACAAATCCCATGTCTCTACCTGGAATAGTTTCTGAAATATATCAATTTGAAAATTTTGGCATTCGTCACCAAGCAATAAGGGGATGTCTCCAAAGTGAAAAAAATTTAATTACTTTTCAACTGACATTAATTTATGCTAATAGTCACCCAATAGACACAGTTGACTCCTCAAATCCTAATTTAGCTAGAATTTTCCTGTAAAGCATGTTTGGCAGTTTCTAGTGAAAGTTACCATACCATAGTTGCCTACATCATTATTTTGCCATTCTCATTTCCACTTTAAAATTCTTTTCAAGAGGAGTGATGTAATCAGTGTATGACCCCTCCCCCCTAAAAGACTACATTATCGCTAATTTCATAAAGCAGTACCGATCATTTTAGATAAAAGCGTACCTGTTAATTTCGCACATTTGAATGCATTTAATTGCTTTTCCCAACAATGGGATCTTTATTTATCTTTTATCAACTCAAAGTTGGTCCCCTAAAGTAAACATTTTGACATCAGAAAACCGACGCCAGCACAGTAGGTAAAGTGGCGTAAGTCATCATTTTCAAAATTAATTTTCTCACTAACTATTTCACTTCTTAAAGACACGGGATTTGTTTTATTAATTTTCTTGAGCAAAGAGTAACATTCTTCTAAATATAAAGGGTAGGAAAGTTGGGACCATATAAAAATTAAATTTCGTATTTTAATATGTATACAACCCCCAGTAAAAAAACGCCATATCTGAAAGCTACTCTTAATTTGACAAACTTTTCTAATTGGAAGTGTATTTTGATCACTTACGGTTTAAAAAATAATTGCCTTAACATCTATTTTGAATCACCCGGTATAGTGAATTGTTATTAGATAATAGTACATAAAGTAAATATGTAGAGATTTTTTTGATAAATAAATAAATTTATTTATTTAAGACAGGGTGTCAGTTAGAAAAAATGGATTTCACCAGTAATTGGCACTTATATTAGTTATTGGTGTTTTAGCCAAGTTCATGATAATTTCATGCAATTCATAGTAAATGAAGTAAGTAGCTATAGAGAAGATAATTTTTAGTATACAGGGTGTATCCCGAAAAAGTGGTAACACTCTTTAATTCTTTATCTAATTAAACTTTTATCAAATCAAAGTTTAAGATGACGGTCACAGTTTTCACATAATGCAAAAAGGCTTGTCAAAATGCTAAAATGAAACAAATGAGTTTTTGCTTTTTTTTGTGAAAGCATTCAGAGAAAATTTGGAACTGAAATATGGAAGAGAAACAAGGATAAAAGTAAAAACTTCCTGTTTTGGAATGGTTACAGAACTTTTGTGCTCTTTATCACTTTTTTCAACATTTTCAACACATGAAGAAAGAAGTAAAATTATTAAGACATCGTAAATATACTTTCATACTTGTGAACTCTTAGGCTTGTTCAAATTTATTTATCATTCATTTCAAAGATTTTTCTGCAGAATTCCACAGTTTTGTTAACAAAATGATAATGATAAAGTCTTTTTCAGAAAAATTCTGCTTTTACCACTGTTTGGATTATTCCTGAAAATTTTTTCTGGGTTAAGGCCTTGTCTCCCCCCACCCCCCTCTAAACTTCCATTGAAGAGAGTAGGTTCAAATATGAATGAAGGCGATAACAAAATAATAGTAATAATGAAAATGAAACAAAGGATGTTTTGTCCAGGGAAAAAGAAATATTTATGAAAACAAACAAAAATAAACTTTCTGTGTGTTTTTTTTTTTTTTTTTATTTATTTTATTTTTTTAAATCCTTTACAGGAGTAATTTTACAGTACTTTCTTATGCATTACAGAATTGCTGTTTTCAAACTTCCTGTATGGGTTTAAAATTATATAAATTTTGTGTCTAGCATGATTTTTAAAAAAAATGAAAGTAATTAAATTTTGATTTAAAAAAATTTTCATTTAAGTATTATAAAGTGCCTGTGTATTTATGTAAATGTGTTTTTAATATTTTGCTACTTAAAATATGTAAATTGCTAAAATGCTTCATGAATTTTTTGATGAAAAGCATTAAAAATTCTGTTTGTGTGCTATTTAGTAAAAAATCGTTTAAAATGTCGTATGCATATTAGTTGGCAAAAATCATCAAAAATGTCATTCATGTATTATAGTTAAAGTTGGCAAGTATGCATAGATAAAAATACTTCTGTCATATATCAATATGTGTGAAAATTGCATATTACTTTCACGGTTTTACTTGACTGTATGCACCATTCAAAATAAGAATTAGATGAACTGAAGTTTGGTGGATACAATTTGCAATTTTAAACTGTCAGATTTGTGCCCCTTTCCAACAATATTTCAGTTCCTAAAGTAATGTTAATATTTAAGTCTTTCCCCAAAATGCTATTTCTTTAAGTTTCTTTTATTCCACCCTACCCAGTGCATTTCTACATTTACAGCTGATTCTTTTAAGCTTTTATATCAAAAATATATTGTTCACACTGTTTAGATTTATATTTGTTTGTATTACTTTATGATTTAAATATGCTATCTATATAAATTTATTTATAATGAATTTTTTAATGGTCCTTATTTTTCTTGTGCTCGGTCCTTAAAAAGTCCTCAAATTTCATGCAATGTAATGAGTACAAACCCTAATTAAAATCACTTGCTAAAACTGTTTTGCAATCTTTGGCAGGCACTATCAAACTAATACTTCTCCTTTGTAAGAAACTATAGTGTTTGCCAGCTTTTTGCCAAATATGAAGATATCGCCAAGCTAAATTCCGTATTTTTTTGTGCCCAGCTTGGTGATAAATCATCAAAAATTGAAAATCTTTGACTTAACATATTTTAGAAAGAGATTCTATCAACCTTTCAAGTATATTAGGCAAGTTGGAGTGTTTAGGCTGATTAATTTTATTTTTTACCAACTAGGCGAAAAATTCCAGAGCTGGGGATCGAACCCAGGACTGCCGCTTAACGTGCGGGTGCTCTACCACTGAGCTACTCTGGGACGATTCCCAGATGAAATTTCTCGCATTAGAACCGTTGGCATTTATACTTGAAAGTTTAATAGAATCTCTTTCTAAAATATGTATAATTTCCACGGCGTAACGGAGTTGTCGCGAATTAATTGTTTCATCTGTTCCATCTGTGGTTTGCAGAGGAAGATGACAAATGCCAACAGTTCTAATGCGAGAAATTTCATCTGGGAATCATCCCAGTGTAGCTCAGTGTTAGAGCACCCGCACGTTAAGCGGCAGTCCTTGTGATATAAGATATCACATGCAGTTTTAAATACCTTTAATTTGTCTCTAACCCCCCTTGAATGTGTAGTAAAAGAATAGTAGTAACTATTTCATGCAAAAGAAATTCATTTTCGGATCGGCTTTTACAATTTTGGCAATTATAGTCTAAATAATTTGCAATATCCATCTTTTTCCCAAGATGGCTGCTGTGTGAAACAATGTTGCCATATTTTAAAATCGAAAAATACTACAGCCATGTATAAAAAATACTACTGGATACTACAAAAAGAAATTTAAAATACTACAAAAAATACTATGTTAAAAATCTTGATTCTCGAGGGGTAAATAACATAATTTAAGGACAAGCGCAGGGAGATATCTAAAATATGTGTACTTACAATTTATTCTTATTATTTCAAATATTTGTTGCATCACTTTCAAGAAGTAGCGGCATGTAATATACTTGCAACTTTACTTTCTCCAAATTAGCAACCGTTGTACTTTTAATACTATTTACTAGTTGCACGTTGTACAGACTAATTAGAATGTTTACAAAAAAATTATGCCTAATTACAATAATCAAACATCAGATAGTGAAATTGAGGATATGAAAGAATGGGAAAGGGATGATAATTTTTAAATTTTATGAGAAGGGGAGTGGTGTGTAAATTTTTCTTTTTTAATTTGAAGGAATTTGAGAATTTTGGATTTAGTTTTTTAAAGGTTTAAGTCCTTTTTAATGATGTTTTTGTCGCATTTTAACTAACATTTTAGAGAATACGTATTTTGAATTTAAACGTATGTACCCACAGTCAAGGGATATTTTTTTTTTTTTTTTTTTTTAAGCTTATGTTGTATACTTTTTTAGTGATTTGAAGTTTCAAGGTAAGTGTATTTTTCATTTAATTTCTTATTTTGAATAGAGCAGTTTCAACCACGTGACCGGCACTAGACTCAACCAATAAAAGCTAGTTTTTGAAGTGAGCGGTAGAACGAAGCGCAACCAATAAAAGCTCGTTTTTGATTGACGTCTGTCCACCAGGAACTTGAATGACCAATATTAACCCCATATTATTCCACCAGGATAGAATAGTGACGTAATCTGAAACTGTCTTATAATGGTAAATTTGTTGAAAAAAAAAAGCTAAGAAACGCATTGACGCCAAAAAAAAGTCGCTAAATATAGCTGCTCCCGCTAACGAACTTTTCCCCTTTTTAAAAGAAAAATATTTCTTTCATGCATCATTTAAAAAATACCGGAAATATACTACATTTTATAAAATACCACAATAAATACTACATCCTTATTTTAAGTGAAAAAATACTACCGTAGTATTAAAAATACTACGTCTGGCAACACTGGTGTGAAAATCAAATGGCGCGCGTACCCTGGTTTGTTCGCCAAGCTCGGAGCATCAACATTCCATCGCCAATATGGCAGTGCTGACACTGCCTGGCACCTATGTGGCTGTCCAATCGGCAATCGCTACATGTTCCCGTGCTTTGACGGACCTATCATAGGCCGTGCAATGTTGGCGGCAAAGTGGTGTCGGGTTGCTATGATTTTCACAAGTCACTGGCTGAACGCTATTTTCGAATCACTTCACTTCACTAATTTTTCCTCTACCTGAGCAGACGCTAAGTCGTCCATTCCCCCTTTTTTTTTAGGGAGCCCGCGAGGACGAGTTTTGTAGCTGTGTTCTGGGTCAGCAGCAAATATCTAATTTGTCTTTTTTTTTCTCTAATTAAAAGCAGGGCGTTACTTTAAAAAAAAAAAAACTTTCGGGGAGATCCCATTAACCAAACCAACCCAAAAAAATGTACTATAGTAATTTTTGTCTTTCGCGCGTGTGTGTGCCATTTTTGTGAAGGTCCCGATGACCTCGTGTGCTGTACAGGAATATTCCCCCTTTTTGTATTAATGTAGAAGATAGTAGCATGAGTGTTATTTCCAATGAGTCATAGATCGTAAAAATAAAATTGTGTTGTGTCCATAAGCTCAAGTTGTCATTTTTTCCCACGTGGTGACTGTTCTGTCTGCATATCAACTAAACGGGGTGAGTAATTTTATCTTCCTTTCTGTTTCCTCATAATTCAGTTCCATTGAATGTCTACTTGGCATAACCAATGTGCACCATTGATCACGCCATGTAACGTAACATCGCTCTTTCCAAAGATTTACGTTACAATAATTGGTGCCGTGATATTAAATTTTTTGTCCCGTGACCTCATGAACTTTCTTTTTGTTTCGTTCGTGAAACCAGATATTTTGTGCCATAGTTCTTCAGTAAATGAATAGTGAGTCATTCTCAAGTGGTTTATTTATGTGTTTAATGACCTTGCCATAATGTGTGCTTGATTGTCTCTGTCGTTACCGTTCAAACTTTAGATCGACATGTTCCCGATGCATTATTTCATCATTTAAGTGGAATGCCCATATCCATCATAATTCTTTACGATCTTTTGCACGATCAATGTAATAGGCAATAGCAGTCCGATTTTTTCCTATTCTTTTATATCCAATAGACTCATTCTTAAGATTCATGACATGTTGTATAATATAAAAATAGTAATACGTTGTACGTCATTTTAATGGTTTTATATTTATTTCTTTTCTTTTTCAAGATGTTGTGAGAGATTATTGTATATATTTGATATAAATTACGATTGCAGTTTATTGTTAAGAAATCCATAGCAATATTTAAATTTTGCAATTGAAAAGTTCAGTTTGCAGTGTCACATCAGTGACACATATTCGCATTGTAACGTTTTTGTTTGAATTTTTGGATAATAGAAGCCACTCTGCTGAGCACTTGCCAAATATTCTCTTAATATTTGTCTGTATATATATATATATTAAAAAAAAAAAAATTGTTGCTACCCTGTAGTTTCTGTGCAAGTAATTTATGCCATAGTTGTCTAATGATATTAAATTTTGATTCATTTTTCTATATGTGAGGTACAAAATTCCAGAGTTGTTGAATAGCATTGTTTCCATTTTTATTTGAATACTATTGTATTTTCTTATGATTATTTCTTGAAATACCCTTCATATTGGTGAACACACTGTTGATTGTTTTCATGATGGTACAAAGTGACAATTCATCCGTTTCTGTTAATTCTAATACGTGTACTGCTAATGGTAGTATTGTAACTAGGTCGTTCATTCCTAACTTAGAACCATATGATGATGATCCCATTTCCCTGAACTTTTTCTTATCTCAAATTAAAGATATCAAGGCTTTAAATGGTTGGGCTGATGATACGGCTCTGTGTTTTTTTAAAACCAAGCTGGCAGGCCCCGCCAGATCCTTTTTTATCCAGTCACCTGATATTCAGGAGGATAAATCTGTTTCAAGTGTCTTACAAAAATTTTCTGAATACTTTAAATCAGACCATTCTCTTTCATTATGTAATCTGCAAGGGTTGAAGTTAAATCCAGGGGAATCTGTTCGTGCAATGGCACATTGGTTGAACTTCATTATTTCTCAAGTGTATCCGTCCTTGATAGAACCTAAGGCCCTTAATGAGGTTAGACTTAACCACTTCCTTCAAGCTTTTACTAGCAACATTAAAACAAAACTACTGGAGTTGGAAATAACAGATTTTTCAATAGCTGTGACCAAAGCACACCAGTTAATCCATATTATGAATGGGGAAACTTCATCAAACAAAGATGAGGTTATCCTACACTTAAACGACAAGGTAGATAAACTTCAGGCTACTATTGATTCTCTGAATGCGAAAGAAAATTTTCATGGGAACTCTAGCGATAAATCTAATTTCAGAAAGACCTCAAGGTTCCACAGAAATAGGGCCTCTAACAGATACAATTCACAGAGATCACAGGCATACAAACGTGACTTTAATAGGCCGACAGTTTCAAGGGGTAACTTTGCACATCGCCCATTTAGGCGAACAATGGGTGGCAACAGATTTTCTAAAACTGTGTGCCAATGGTGTAAAATTTCTGGACATGTTCTAGACGACTGTTTTAGGTTTAACCCATTCGTGCCTGGATATTTTTGCGACTTTCTTCGATTTTTGCTAACACCAGCAGTATTTGATAACTTTCTGATGTCAACTTTTTGAACAAGGGATGATTTCATTTAAAATCATTATGTATAAAAATTGAAATGTCAACATCCTACTTGGCCATATTAAAATATTTTGTGGAATTGAGGTTCAATACTCGCGAATAAAGGCTAGAAAAAATAAATAACGTTTTTGACTGATAGCGAAAATGCTGTCCCAAAAAAGGGACGCTAGGCATAAATGGGTTAAGGCTGTGTCCTTAGGTGCTCATAACCAGCATCAGTCCTCTCGTTTGCCTGCTGACCTAGAACGTAGCGCTCCTCCTCAGGGACCCCATAATTTTAATACACATCTAAGTAATCCCCATAATTTTTTTGCCTAAGGCCTGGTCTACCGATTTCTGGTGACGGTAGCTGGCCGAATCACTTTTTTCACCAGACATTTTAATCTAAATTGTCACCCGATGCTCCAGTGTTCACTCCCAATAGCTTTGTTCCAGAAAACCTAGATACCAAAGACATAAATAAACAAATCGAACCAGCTCAGACAAATACAGAATTGGATCAGAATTCGCAAAATAAAGAAATACTGCATATATTTAATAATTTTGATGATAAGCTGTCGTCAATTCCTATAATTTCGACATTACTGGCAGATCAACCTACCTCAGCTTTAATAGACTCGGGATCTACGATCAATATGTTAGATAACAACCTGTTAGCAAACATCAAGAGTAAAATAAAATACAAGTTCATTTCCAGAAAGGTTTCGATTAAAACTATAAACTCTGAAGTATCTTTTCAAGCCTGTGTCAATATCCCGTTCAAAATTAAAAATAAGCAGTACAGAACAAATTTCTTCATCACTCCTTTACCCAATGACTTTAAAATCATCTTAGGCTATTCATTTCTGGTTCAACAGAAAGCAATAATTAACACAGAGAATAATACCTTCATCATTGACGATAATGTGGTTCCATTTGAAAATAGATTCAACACTAACACAATCAATAGTCATCAAGTTGATATTTCTTGTTCAGTATTTCCTGTAGTACTAAAAAAAACAACCCTAATTCATCCCAGTGAGACTAAGTTTATCAAGGTTGTTGCACATAATGCACGGATTAGAGATCTTTTAATTTTCCAACCAAGTAAAAATAATCATATCAATAGTAACGAGTCTATTCATAATGTTCCTAATTTTGAAGTCAATGATTGTGAGGCGACGGACTCTAATGAATCTCTAATTGAATTCCTCGTACCGGTTACAAATACATCTGATCAGGTTATAAAATTACACAAGAACATGCAGGTTGGCTCTGTACAGACGATACAAGAAAACGAAATAAAAGAAAACGAATATAATGAACAATAGTTAAATTTGATTCAGGCCTCAGATGATATTCTTCTTCAAAGAAGAAATGATCTACTCCCTCAGGACTTTTCTTTAAACCATTTACCAGACGAAATTAAATTTTTGAAGTTGTTTGAAATCTATCCTGATGTTTTTTCTAAATCTTTGAATACTCTTGGTCACACTGACAGAGTAGTACCCGATATACAACTGATTCATGACACTCCAACTAAAACGTTTCCTATCCCTATCCCTCTTGCATTACAAGATGAAGCTTTACGACAATTACAAGAAATGCAGGATGCCGGAATAATCGAGAGAAACGTATCTAATTGGGTGTGTCCAATGGTGCTTGTAAAAAAAAAAAGCCTTGATAACAACAATAAACCAAAATATAGACTTGCATTAGACCTCCGCTTATTGAATGCCATCATTAAATTATCATCATATCCCTTACCGAAGATCTCTTCTATCATAAATAATCTTTCACAATATAAATACTTCTCTGTCCTTGATTTACCTAATGCATACTGGCAAATTAATATGCCAGAAAGGTTTCAAGAACTCCTTTCTTTCATCACTCCATTTGGGTCATTCAAATTTAAATGACTTGTCTTTGGTCTTAAGAATTCTGCATCCATATTTCAATATCTAATGGACACTCTGATTGAGGAGGTTTCTTGTCCTGGCATATTTGCATACCAGGATGACATCATTGTATGCTCTAACTCGTTGGAAGAATCATTACAAAAATTGGAACAATTATTTTTGATACTGAAGAAATATAATATAACACTTTCACCGCAAAAATGTAACTTTCATACATCCAGCATTGAATATCTTGGCTTTTATATTTCAAATAATACAATTTCTCCAATCACATCGAATATAACAAAAATTACTGCATTCCCCACACCTAAAACCAAGAAACAGATTAAAAGGTTCATTGGTATTTGTGGCTTTTACCATCACCCAATTCCTCATTTTGCCACTTTAATACAACCTCTTATTGAAGTCTCGAAGTTGAGAGCCCAGTTCACATGGAAGGACGAACAAGAGAAAGCTTTTCAAACACTACAGCGGATATTCTTTAAAAAGCCCTTCATTCAACTACCGGATAAAAACAAAAATTTCATGCTGAATACTGATGCATCAGGCACAGCCATTGCTGGTGTTCTCATGCAAGAACACAATAATCAACTAGTACCCATTTCCTACTTTTCAAGGTCGCTCTCAAATGCTGAAAATAAATATCCTGCCATCAAACTCGAATTAATGGCTATTCATCACAGCATCCTTAGGTTCAAACAGTATTTGTTTGGCCGACACTTTACAGTTATCTCAGATTCAAAGCCTCTTATTAAATATAAGCATATGACCTCGCCTACCGATATCACCAGTAGATGGTTGCTCGAACTCTCTGAATATTCATTTAGTATTAAACACGTTCCTGGCAAGAATAACCTTCTGGCAGATTATCTCTCCAGACTTGAGGAAGATCCGGTTACGAAAGATTTAAACTCTAACAAGAATTTAATTAATACTCAGGAGGCTCTTCCTGTCCTAATCAATCATCTCTCTTCCCAAGTTGATCCTCCAAATGAAATTTCCTTGACCACCATCCTTCGAGAGCAGCACAATGACCCATTTACATCTTCACTTTTAAAACACATTGACGAAGACACTTTACCAAAGAAATATTTTAAATATATTAGAAACTCTCAAGATAAACTTCTCTATCAGTTCTCTAAAGATGTATCTGATGCGAAAATAGTGATTCCCAAAGCAGTGGTACCCAAGGTCTTAAGAATCTTTCACATAGACCATACGGGCATTCATAAAACCTACAATAGCATAAAAGAGAAATACTTTTGGAGAAGTAGCTATATAGACACAAGAAATTTTGTATCTTCATGCACACAATGCATTGCCTTCAAGAACCATACCATTCCGAAAGCTCCACTTCAGATCGCACCTTTTCCGAACGCCCCTGGCATAGAACTTGCTATGGACATTGTTGGTCCCTTTCATAACTCGCAATATGTGTTGTCCATCATTGACAAATTTTCACGATTCATGCAGCTTTTTCCTTTAAGAAATATTACAGCACAGTCTGTTGCTGACGCACTGCTACAGTACATGTGTTTACATGGTAGGCCAACAAGTATCACCACAGACAGAGGATCCCAGTTTACCTCTGAAACTTTCCATCTTTTGAATAGGGCACTAGGTATAAACATCCGACATACCACTGTCAATCACCCACAGGTGAATACTTACGCAGAACGTATTAATACGGCCATCAAAACAGCTGTAACATCGTTTGTGAAGAATGGACATCCATTTAAAGAAGCAGTACATCTCCACCAAGCATTATACAATGCTACAACTCATGACACAATAGAAGTTGCACCAAAACTTAGTACATTTTAGACGCCGTCTTTCTAATATTTTTGACACATATTCTATGCCGGACAATGCTGAACGTACAAACCCCCATCAGCATGTGTCTAAATGTCTCCGATTAATGGAGACCATATACAGAAATGTCTTTAATAACCATTATACAAAACAACAAATCAGAAACAACGAAAAGGCTAAACTAAGAAGATTTCAGATAGGTGATACGGTTTACATAAAAGGTCGATCAAAATTCCGGCCGACATATTACGGGCCATATAAAGTAGTTAACATTATCAGTCCAGTTATTGTCGCCGTCAAGCAGGATTGTTATCCATTAACTACAGAATCCATGATTCATATTGACTTGTTACACAAAGTAACAGAGAGAAAAAATGAATTGGAAACACATAGGCCATCTGCATCTTTGCAGCCTCTACAACATCAAATAAATGAGAAAGAGAACGCCATTCCCAGTACATCCTTACCCAAGCACGTGTGTGATATAAATGTTCCGTCTACCAGCCATGAGTCTCATCAAGGGGTATACAGTCCATCACACGTCATACAATACGATACTTCTTGTCCAGAAGAGTACGAAGAGGTGATCATTCAGGTCGACCAGACGTGTCCTGAACTCACACCTATGGAGGAGGCAGACTCTTCAATAATGCCTGTTCTGCAAGTGACCACTTCTGAAAGTCCGGTCACAATGGAAGGGAAGCTTCAAGATGAACCTCCAGAGCTGAGTCCTCAGTTGCTTCCCAACTTGTCAACGAATCAGCAGTTATCATCACTGCCTTCCCCAGAAGTAGATGATAATCCAGTCCCAATGCCCATGTCAGATGAACCGACCAGTCCTCAATTATCTCATGGGACAATATCCTCAGGGAATGATGCCCAGCAACACAGTCAGTTGGTCACACCACAACATACGCTGGTTGCACACACAAAGGATTCCAGTGGTAAGTATGTTTCTCTTTCTCCCAAACGGACAAGATCAGGGAGGCTAAGGTCCTCCAAGAGCCCACCTATGGTCATTACAAAACCAAAATATTGGTTGCGAAGAAGACCCAAATCAAAACTGTGTATGAACTGTTGAACTGTACAAAAACACATTTTTATATGGTAAGGACACTTATTGAACTTTTCATCAAATACAAGGACATTTCAGTCATGCAGGCATCTTTAATGTATCTTCATGTGTGTTTCATAATGTTTTTCTCTTTCAGTATAGTTATCTGATACTTTGTTAAGAATAATATACAGTATTAAGGTATAATTTATATATATATATATTACTTTTTCCTTCCTTTAGATAGTGAATTTCGAGTGAGGCATTGCAATACACTATCATATAACTATTGCATATTGTGTTTAGTGTTGTTAAAGTATTATATTTCTGTGTACTTATGTTGTGATAATACTATCATATACAATTACAATTTAAGTGATGTTTTTTTGTTTTGGGTGCAGGTGTCTGATGAGGGAGAACTGATCAGCTCTCTCCTCAGACAATGCACTAACTATTGTGATATATTTTTCTCTAGGTTCATATTTTGGCCTGGTTGTAAACAAATTCCTATAATTTTTGCTTTAATTTTTACTTAAAAAAATAATAATAAGTTTTACATTATTAAACATGAGTACAATATCACTAGGGTATACACTTTTCGTGTGCAATCACAATATGCTGAATTTTGAGTGAGTTTTTTTAACTTGCATGTGACTGCAGCACATACAGGTTACTTGTTCAAGGTTTTATTCATATGTTGGCCAACAAACTGTGTTGTCTACTATTATTATATATTGTGTAAAAGGAAGTATAATGTAATGTGTCACTTGTATTTTATTTATTGCAGTATAAGTTCTCTAATGCTGTAATGGGATCTCCATGGTATTTTTTTTCTATTCAGATGCTGTATGTCTGTGACTTGGTAGTTTTTTTTTTCCTGCTCAAGGGGGAGATCATGTGATATAAGATATCACATGCAGTTTTAAATACCTTTAATTTGTCTCTAACTCCCCTTGAATGTGTAGTAAAAGAATAGTAGTAAGCTATTTCATGCAAAAGAAATTCATTTTCGGATCGGCTTTTACAATTTTGGCAATTATAGTCTAAATTATTGGCAATATCCATCTTTTTCCCAAGATGGCGGCTGTGTGAAAATCAAATGGCGCGCGTACCCTGGTTTGTTTGCCAAGCTCGGAGCATCAACATTCCATCGCCAATATGGCACCTATGTGGCTGTCCAATCAGCAATCGCTACATGTTCCCGTGCTTTGACGGACATATCGTAGGCCGTGCAATGTTGGCGGCAAAGTGGTGTCGGGTTTCTATGATTTTCACAAGTCACTGGCTGAGCGCCATTTTCGAATCACTTCACTAATTTTTCCACTACCTGAGCGGACGCTAAGTCGTCCATTCCCCCTTTTTTTTAGGGAGCCCACGAGGATGAGTTTTGTAGCTGTGTTCTGGGTCAGCAGAAAATATCTAATTTGTCTTTTTTTTCTCTAATTAAAAGCAGGGCATTACTTAAAAAAAAAAAAAAAACTTTCGGGGAGATACCATTAACCAAACCAACCCAAAAAAATGTACTATAGTAATTTTTGTCTTTCGCGCGTGTGTGTGCCATTTTTGTGAAGGTCCCGATGACCTCGTGTGCTGTACAGGAATATTCCCCCTTTTTGTATTAATGTAGAAGATAGTAGCATGAGTGTTATTTCCAATGAGTCATAGATCGTAAAAATAAAATTGTGTTGTGTCCATAAGCTCGAGTTGTCATTTTTTCCCATGTGGTGACTGTTCCGTCTGCATATCAACTAAACGGGGTGAGTAATTTTATCTTCCTTTCTGTTTCCTCATAATTCAGTTCCATTGAATGTCTACTTGGCACAACCAATGTGCACTATTGATCACGCCATGTAACGTAACATCGCCCTTTCCAAAGATTTTCGTTACAGTCCTGTGTTCAACCCCAGCTCTGGAATTTTTCGCCTAGTAGGTAAAAAATAAAATTAATCAGCCTAAACACTCCAACTTGCCTAATATACTTTGACTTAACATTTTACTTTCTCCACCTAATCAACATGCTATCTGGCAACCCACCACGAACTTAATGCCATTAATGATAATGAAATCTAGGCAGCGGCTATTGAATTCAAAATCCTTCGTAACTTAAAAATTCATAAAAAATCTGCAAATTTATATTCTCCCCATTTTTATTTTAAGAGGGCAAAATAAATGTTTCGTCATTTATCAACATATAAAAAATTTATGACTGATAAAGATGCAGCAGTTTTTAAATTATTTTGAAAAAACTTTTGTCAAAAGTGATCTTTCTTTAAAAAATTCTCAAAAATATGCAAACTATATTACATAGTCAGAAGAAACTGGTTTTAAAAGAAAATTTTCTCTTCTATATGATAATGCAAATATCGTTTTATTCTAAGTGCATTCAACTATGTTATTACATTTCAGATGAGAAAAAATACCAAAATTTGCATAGAACATAAAATAAAAGAATTTCTGATTTGAATTTCAAAATAAATTATAGCCTATGTCCATCAGGAATAGTGTAGCTTTCTAATAGTGAAAGAATTTTTTAGAATCAGTTCGGTAGTTCTAGAGATTAACCCCTACATATAAACAAACTTTTTTTTTTCGTTCTTATTAGTATTTATTAGTAGTTTTGTTCTTAGTAGATTATTTTTATTTCATAAAAAATTTAAGTAAAATAATATTTCTATTTTTTAGTATGCTGTTAAAAAGAACACTAAGACAACTGTGTGCCACATACAAAGAAATTTTACCCTGGAAATCAAAATTATTAAAAGGAGCATTTAAATGGGTAATTTTCAAAAGATCTCTGTTATAAAATATTCAAAATGATGCATTTAAACAAAGAAAAAGTTACACCTTTTACATGATTTTAAGTTTTTAACTTTTCTTTATGTGTGTGCTGTGTTTTGATTTATGCCAATGTAAATTTCCAGCTCATGTCAAAAGTCACACCATTTCAAGGCCAAGATGGTTTGGCTGTTGAGAAAGTGACATGTATGATCTTTAGTTAGTTCCTTAATATTTATTCAAAAGCATCATAGCAAGTCAAAGCAGTTTTTATTGATTTTTTAATAATTACTGTTTAATGTAGTTTTTTGCTCATTGTGACCTTACTCATTATGAGTCTTAGAATCATCTAACCAGTTATTTAAGACTTATGTAAGCATTATATAATCAGGGGTCTGTCCAGGTCGAAATCGGGTCCGAAAACGGACCCTTCACAAAATTCAACAAGTTAAAAACGGACCCTTCACAAAATTCAATATCAGAAAAACGGACCCTTCACAAAATTCAATATCGGAAAAACGGACCCTTCACAAAATTCAGTTTGACCAAAACGGCCCTTTCACAAAATAACTATTGCACTTTTCAATTGAGTTTAGGAATTATTATCAGTTAGCGATCGCCGATCGGCACCCAATAATATCTTGGCCTAAATGTAAACAACGTTGACGATGATGACGGGAGGTAGGTTGATTGGAGGCCCTAAGCCAGGGGAGTAAATTACACCGCCTACGATTGCAGTTTGAAGCAGACGCCTGCACTTGTTTGTTCTTCCTCCTAAGTTCCCCCCACCTGCTATGTAGGAGCTCTCTTTCTGGGAATAAAAATCGGACTAGTAGCGAGCGCTCATTTATTATTTTTTTTTCATGTGAGTTGTGTTTATGCCAAAAAATTAAACATCAAGACGTATTCCACTATAATATTAGTAAGGCTCATTGCCAGAAGAGAAGGTGATGACAGCTGTCATTCTCGGATAATTACAACGTTCTTCATGAATAAAGGACAGCCAGGTTGGGGAGGAGATTAAAAGAAAGCACTTTGTTTTCCAAACTGGCACATTTATGCACCATGTATTAAATGTTCAGAAATCATTTGATGCAATCTCAAAATGATTAACTTAGTCCTAAATCTTATTCTAAAAGACAGACATAAATTCAGATCAATGCAATGTTTTGAAATCGCGCAAACTTTCTAACTCACAATAATTCGTTTTGCATTTTGAAATGAATCCGTAATTCTCTAATGTTTTGTAAATATCTGTAATAACTATAAATAATCTGAAGTAGAAAGGCCATGTAATGATTACACTAAAAGCAATCATTAAGAACAACTTGCAAGAGTGCATAACATCCAATTCAAAACAACGGGAGCTGCCGTCATTACATGGCTAAGTCTAAGCTTATTGTTTACTAATTTACAACTGCATACTTATCAAACATAACATCCTTACGGGTGAAATCATTTTCAATTCCCTTCTTTCCCCCCAACTGAAAGCGTAATGTGCCAGATGGCCCTTTTACATTGCTGAAAAAACAAACATTCCAAGGGCATCTTTCAGATCACGCAAATAAAAGAAAACAGAAAAAATAATTATTTATAAAAGGACATTTTAATCTCGTTGCATTAGAAGAAGAAGAAGAAAAAAAAAAAAAAAAAAAAAAAAGCTGATTAGATTTTTTTGAAGGAACAGTTATACCTCCTGTTTTGTAAAGGGTCATTTAAACATCAATTTTGACTTCATTGTATTGTCTCCTGTATAAGAAAACTGTATGGTAAGGAAGGAGAAAAAGTTTTGGCAAATAAGAATGGAAAAACGGACCGACATACCCAGGCATAGGGGGGAGAAAAAGGACTGCCAGACATTAAAGGACAGCGCCCTTTAATGTCGCCCCTAGATATGTGCCGCGCCCTGTTTAATCGGTCGAGAATCCACACTGTGGAATGTGAAATGGGATAAATATAGGTCAATCACTGCTCAAAGCTGAAAAAAAAGGGGGGGGGGTCGTAGAAATAGTGTAATACTGCATTTTTTCATTCTTGGGAGTGAACAACTAAGCATAGGAGTGATTTTATTGGGATTTAATATCATTTTAAAGAGCGGTCATAGGGGTACACTACAGAGAAATGCTATCGGCATAGGCAGGGCCGTAGCGAGCAATTCTTTGCTAGAAGCTATCATTTTTGATTGAAGACTGAAAATTTATAACTTAATTAAATTTTTTTAAATTAATGCATGGGCACATCTTACAGACTGGGAATTTTCTGTTTGGAGACCATGTAAAAATGTACATTTGTATTTATTTAGATTTAATCTTCAACATTTATAATCATTACTGTAAAATTCTGTGCTTTTTTTTTTTATTTTTTTTAAACATAAATTTGCGATTTACTGTAAAATATTTGTGAAAAATATTTAAGGAATAAAACCCCAGGTCAGTGTTTTTGGGATATTCTGTGTACACTGACAAGTAATTTTTCTTTAATGGTACAAGTTGAAATTAATTTTTAAAAATGTTAGTAAATTTCTCCCATCTGTAATTATCTGCAACTTATTTTTGCTTTCCCTTCAATTGTTGAAATTTAACTAGATTTAAAAATTGCATTTTTCACATCGTTAGTATTAGAGTCTTCCCAGTCGAAACTGACAGACATTGTAATATTTAAAAATTACTAAAGTTTGAATTTGGGGTGTAAATAAGTGTTTAGTACCTGCAATTTAAAATCAAAACTACCATGGCCTACGTTTATTATAAAATCTATTTTTTAATCATTTAAAAGTAAAGATTTAAAGCTTTATATTTTTAATTTTAATCAATTTTTTTTTAAAATATTGTTCCAGGGTATGACTATCCCGGATGTTCAGTGAACAAGAATTATTCAGTTTTGGCCAACTTTTTTTAAGGGAACTAACTATACCCATTTTTTTTTAATTTTTTAAAAAATATTCAATTCTATTTCGTGATTGCTTTCTTCCTCAAAAATGAAAAAGAAAATTGGAAGAAGTTCACAAAATAAGGAAAGATTCACAAAAATAGAAAAAATTCACAAAATTAGGTATAAATTCACAAAATTAATTATAAATTCACAAAATTAGGTAAAATTTCACAAAAATAGGACCCTGGGAAAGAAACCTGGACTGACCCCTGATAATACACTATCTTGCTACAGTTCCTGAGATTTGATGGCCAAATGGATAAGATAAAGAGCATTGGGAGATGGCTAAATTGAACAGATTCAGGGTTCTGGCCTGTTGTGCAGCTGTCGATCCAGAGCGCAGTTTTATCCAGATTTTAACTTGCACGTGAATGTGTGCTAGAACCCCCTTAAAAAGACCTCTGTTCAAGGCATCTTTCCCCCTCAGTTTTAGGCAGATAGCCCTCTTGTAGCTTTGCTTTAACCAAAAACAAACAAAAAAGGATTTGATATACATGAATTAAACACTCTCAATAAAGACTAGGCAATTTTTAAAAATTCAGATTAAGATATTTACATTTTTATTTGCTCTCTTGTTAAAAAAAAAAAAAAAAAAGTTCACTCACAATCATTTTTTTTACTAGTGAGTTCAAGTATACCAAATAATTCAAAGAAAGAAGTTATTTTATGTCTCTATTGATGAACTCATATTTGTTCTATGTATTCACTAAACTTTATGTAAATATATTTACAATTATAAAACTGCAAATAATGTTTAATTTGTTTAAGATTTTTGTCCTCATTTTACAGCCAGAAAATTTGCAACTACCCCCAGATTTAGAAAAATGGCTTGAAACTTTTGATTCCCAAATAATGAAGTAATTTTAGTTTATTTATATTATTCTCAGGTTGTAACAAAAGTTTTCTGCCAAATCTACTTGAGTCAACACATTCAGCCGGCGACAAAACTTGGTTGTCAAGTTTAAGCGATGCATAGCATGACTAATGGGCATGGCACTAACGTCTAATTCCTTAGCTAGCTCTCGATCAGGGGCGGCCCAACATGATAAGCACGGTAAGCACCACATCGGGTTGCCATCTTCAAAAGGGCGTCATTTCAAACTGAGAAAAACTTTTTCTAGAGTATAAAAGGGTACCTTTTTTACGCTTTCAGGGAGGCGCCAAGTACCTTAGAGCCGCCCCTGCTCTTGTTTGGTTGAGGACTAATCTTCTTCCACAAGTGCTCGCAGGCGGCCATCATCAACGCCAGCAAGTCGGCCAGAGCACTCTGCTTTTTGATTGCCATAGTCCTTGTTTTTCAACTTTTGGTACTTTATGATACTACTTTATAATATCTAAAGCTGTACACAGAATTCGTTGACATTCTTTGGCTTACTTTTTGAAACAGACCTGGAAGTAAATGATAGTTCCATTTCAGATACCTCGCACTTAATGATACCGATATTTTTTTTTTTTACATTTCACTACAGTATTCTAAAGCAACTCTCTTTCTTTCAAATGACAAAATTTGCTTGACAAAATAAGAGCTAACACGCCAATGCGAACTGTTTGCAGAAACAAAATTTGCTGTGGCGGGAAACTTTTGTTACAACCTAATAAAACTGTAATGTTGAGTATGTAGCTCCATGTAATTTTGTTTTAGTACCATACTATGCTTATAATATGTATTATATGTGTGTATGTATATATATAAACTTACATCTATACAGGGTGTGGCACAATTCCCTCCCAGGTTTGGAAGACTTATAAAAAAATATATATATATATATATTACTAGTACAGCAACAAAATTGACATTACTGGAGAAAGAAATATTACAAGTTTTGTTTCACAAATATTAAGATTCCTCTTTGTTGGATTGGACGAGGTTCTGACGACAACAGTTGCCTTCTTCCATAGCTCCATGTATAGCTCCTCTTCCATAGTACCTAACTCCATGTGATTTTTTAAAATGGACTTACTACTTTTTAAATTGAAAATCCACATATTATTTATATTTTTACTAACCACCTTCGGCGACCAGTTTTGGCCGTGAATGGCCACTTCACGGCCAAAATGTGCAACCTAGAGCACACGCACTGTTTCACGACTGGCTTGTGCAACCTACGGCCCATGGGCCGCTTTGCAACTGAAATTTGCAGCCTACGAGCCGTCTGCCTTCGGCAACCAGCTGGTCCGACTGCTTCACTTCCAGCCTATGCAACGTATGGGCCTCTTTTACATGTATTGGTGAGCAGTTGCATCCTGTGACCAGCTGGGCTGCCGAAGGTCTCTTTGTGACCAAAAAGTGCAACCTATGGGCTACCCGCCTTCGGCGACCTCCTTATCCGCCAACGGGCTACTTCGAAAAAGAAATGTGCAACCTACGGGCCGCTCACCTTTGACAACCAGCTGAATGAAAGCTCAATGTTAGTCCGTAATCGTATATTTTTTTTGATTCAATATGCCCCTTTTTTCTGTTTTCTTAAGATATTGTATTCAACAGAAAGAAATTCTATAGGGATTAATTGTTTTGAAACTTAATTTATTCTATAAAACTTTAAGTGCTTTAATAGCTTAATTCTTTAATTTCAATAGCTTAAAGGAAATATATCTAAAGTTTAAATAAAAACTTTCAAGTTTCAAAACTCAAATCTGTTCTCCCATCGTCGCAAAGAGGGTTAATTGCTGTTCTGCTGAAACAGCATTCTGGTTTTTGTAAACGGCCACATGAGCATCCTTTGCAAATCAAAACAATCTGTATCGGCAAAGTTGAGAAGTTCTTATGCTTCTTGACGAAGTTAATTTTCTTCTTAGTGCTGATTTAGCATGTGAATCATTCTTTCAACAAGTAAAATCTTTATGCAAATTTTTCCCCATTTTGCTGGATGCAAATTTCTTCGTTCCCGCACCTAGCGATCCCGATTTGGACGTTACGGCAGCCAGCGGTTTCTACTGCTGTATAAAACCTCTCAACTTGAGCAGTTTGCTGGGAGCGCAGGGCGAAGTTCAGCCAGCGGCTAGAAGCCGCGTTTAAATTACTTTCTTTTAAACTGCGAATTGCAGGTATTTTTATTATTAGTAAAATGTAACTTAAATAGAATCTCTCTGCTGTGGGATCAGCCTGTTGAGTTAGTTATGTAAACTTTCTAAAAATATAAAATTTATGATCTTGTTTCTAATTCCACTAAATGTCTTTACTTAAAATGTTTAAATAATGATTAGTTTAACAAATGGCTCATGAGACCGTGATAATTTTGATAATCTACATGTATCTTGTGAAATGTAACTATGATTGCTTACATTACTTTTAAGTGGAAATTGTTGTTTTAATAAACATATTTTAGTCTATTTTTGGCTTTGTTTCAATCTTTAAATTTAAGACTGGTAAGCAGATGTTAGGCCTCATGATGTTTAGTTCCTCAGGAACATCTTAGTAGCAGAGCATCGTTATCTGCTTACCTGAATTAATGCTAATTAAATATTAAATTTAAAGTTAGGGTTTTTCTTGATGATTTGAAACCTGGTAGTCTGATTATTAACCTTAGTTTAATAAGACGGCTAGATTTCAAAGATTCAATTGGTCATTCAATTAGATCCTTTTTAATCTCTAAGAGATTGAATTTTTGTGAAATATTGATCTTTCGATCTTTTCAAACTTAAAAAAAAAAAAAAAAAAAAAAAACTTTTGACCTTTTTTGAATTTCTGACTGTTTTAATTTAAAATCTTTTTGAAATTTCTCGCATAAAACTTTTTGAGAAATCCTTTCTGGTCATAGCTAATATGCCCATGCATGGTTCAGTGTTCTCGTTTGCAAAGTTAAATGGTGACAATTGGAGGCAATGGAAGTTCCAAGTACAGATGCTGCTCTGCCATGAAGACTTACTCGGGTTCATTGATGGCATGAAAATAGCTCCTGTTAGTGTAGTCGTGAAAACCGATGCTGCACCCGGTGTCTCTACTTTGTCTAAAGAAATTGTTGACTACAACAGAAGAAAGCAGAAAGCTGCATCAAACCTTACCAGCAAAACCTCATTATGGGCATTCGAGACCCTAAAGAAATGTGGGACGTCTTGACAGCCGCCTTTGAGCCAGCCAGTAGAGCACATATTGCTCATTTAAGAAATGAATTCATCAAAATTAAGTTTGAAGCTTCAGAAACAATGGCAGGCAGTCTTTTTAAGCCACTTGAAGCTAGCTCGTAATCGTTTAGAAGCAGTTGGAAAGAAGGTTGATGACGAAGAGATGGCTTACCATATGTTGAGTCGTTTACCTCCAGAGTATGATAATGTCACACAACAGCTATGCATGCTGAGTGGCGATAAATTCAATGCAACGACCGTGAAAGGACTGCTTTTAGCCAAATACGATAGGTTGAAGTATGAATCTGGTGACGTCGTAGAAGTGACTACTACTCCTTGAAGTGAAAACGTGCTGATTTCTAAAAGAAGCAGGTCTAAACCTAAATTCCGGAAGCTGAAAGCTGACGAACCTGAAGTCAGGAAGGAAACTAGAAAATGCTTCCGTTGCAGATAGTCTGGACAATGTAACCCAATGTAAAATCTTGCCGAAAAGTAAAAAGGAACTGAAAGGTAAGCTCAATAATTGTTCTTATGCTGTAATAGATCAGAAAATAAGTTTTGAGCGATTCAGGCAAAAATGTATGTTGATTAGGTAGTTGACTCGGGGGTCTTAGCCTTTTGCAACATGTTTTTTATCAATATCTCCTAAAATAATTCGAATTTTTAAAAAATCGCTTCGAGGTATGTCAGAACCCATCCTGGAGAATTTCCATACAAAATTTGATAGGTCTAGTATCACCGTCTAGGAGCTATGCAAGACACAGACAAACTAACTTTTTACAGTTCGTTTTATTTATATAGATTTATAAGTAAAACCTAAAGAATGTTACTGCAAAAATGACATACCCCATAGGAAAAAAAAAGGTATATTAGCAGAATCAGAGGGCCAAACAATATGAAACTCAAATTATAATAAACCACTATATATGAATTAATGGAATGGAAATTATAACCCCTGGGACATTCTTCAGGGGCCATACCCAGAAATATATGTATATACTAGAAGTCAAAGCCCATTGTGGAGGCAATTACAACAGGTGCTAGAAAAAACATTTGACGAAAGCACATCCACATTCAATATATTTAATCTTTGTCCACCTAAAATAAATAACTTCATGTTCAATTTTTATTATATATACTGAAATCGAATTTCATGCTCTTCTGAGAACGTGCAGAAACTTTTCAATTTCGAATGATTTTTTTGTTTCATGTGAAAAATATTTGAGAATTTGAAATGTATGTTTTTTTTATTTTATTGAAATAATCTATGTTGCTCCCTCTCACAGGCACAGATCCAAGGAAATGGGGACGATCCTCCCATCCCCACCCCCTTAGAGCAGACTGATATGTTGAAAGTACAAATATACTGTATCAGTTGCAAGAATCTCTAAACAAATCATTAAACCTAGTGGAGGAAATATATTAGTTCAGATCAAAAGATGAAATACACAATGCAATTTAGGAGCAGCAGCAGAAAACCATAGCTGGGATTTTTTTTTCTTTTTTTTGGAGGGGGGGGGGCATTTGTCCTGGGAATACATGAAGAAATAGTTTTTAAAAAAATGAGTTTAAAGCTGCATGTAAGGGCATGAAAATTGAGATAGTTATATATAGGGGACAAAAATTTGAAAATTGCCCTGGGCACAAAAATGTTATAGTAGGCCCTGGATAGAGGAAGCATGTTGTTGTCACCCACAGGAGAGAACCAACCCTATTTGGGAAGATCCACTAATTTTGAACCAATTCAGGATGAGAGGAGGTGAAGTATGTTGGAATATTATATCAAATAACTAAAATTATTATGAAAATTAAGTAGTTTTTTAAAGGTTTGGGGGGTGTGTGTGTGTAGCCAGGATTTGCACTGAGGGGGAAACCAAAGTTGACCTGTTTGAATTGCCGAGTTGGCCATAATCAAGTTCTGAGACTGGCTTCATTTTCGTGAGGAAGCTGCCCCCATCTCCATTAGGCTATGCCCATTTCTGTGTGTGAGGGCACTACCTCCTGCCCATATATATATATATATATATATATATATCCCTAGTAGCACAACTAGTTAAAAAAACGTTTAAATTACGTTGGAAACACGTTTTTTGACGTTAAAAAACATGTTTTAAACGTTTTTTGGACTAATTGTGCTACTAGGGATATATATATAATAGAAGGGCGAATACTGCCCTCCCTAACTTAAATGCCCTTTAAGTTCAGGCACAAAATCCATCTCCCCCCTTTGAATGATTTCTGGATCTGCGCCTGGTTGTTCATTAATAAAATCACCCTTAAATTAATAACAAGAAAAAGATTTGTTTCCATATTAATTTATGAATATATGTTTATGATTAAGTATTATAACTTGATGATTTTTAAACAATAATAATAATAATCTTTTACAGACCTTTTACTATGTCAAAAGGTGATTTCAATATACTATCTACTGCTTTAAATATCAGTGTTGAAGGTAATGAAAATGATTTGAACTCATTCAGTATTGTAACTGAAAGCAGTGAAGATAGCTGTGGGAGTTCTTACAACCAAAGAAAGAAAAGTATGTTTGCAGTTTTAAGTACTCAAAGTGTTTATTGCTATATGCTGATGTGTGTACAGGATATTCCAAAAACACTCACCTAGGCTTTTACTCCTTAAATTTTGATCACAGACATACAGGGTTTCCCAAAAACACACCTATATTTTTATTTCTTAAATATTGATCATAAACATATACAAAAGCCATTCACACATTTTTGTAATAATTTTGACTTTCTCCATGAATTAAATTTAGCTCTATTATTAAGAAGAGCTATTATTAAAAAAGAACTACTAGCTATTATTAAAAAGAAATCCAAATCTCTAAAGAAGTATCACAAAATCGTTAAACATATCTGTAACTGTAGGATCTGTAAACAAAATTATAAAATCTGAATTAAAGTTAATTAATACAGAAAAACATGATGTTCACTGCTTAATGCCAAAATGTTTATTAGTGTAAGACTTTGTGCAGATTTTTGTTTTGAAATTATATGGTTGGTGAAAAATGGAAATATGAAGTTACCGTTGATGAAGCTTGGATATATTTATCTGACTGCAGTAGAAAAACATTTGATATACTATAAAAAAAGAGGAGAAAATGATATGAACTGTTGTTTCAGAAAAAGCAAAAAAAGTTTTGCTAAAGATTTTAAGGTTGTTATTACTTGTTACTTTCCGAATATGTACCATGTTAGAAAAGTATTGTAATCATGAAAAATTCGACTTCGATATTTTGGTGTATTTACACATTTTGAGGTCTTCTAAAATCATTTACGCTATTTTTACAAGATATATGTATGTGTGTGTGTGTGTGTTTATGTGTATGTGAGTGAATACAATAGCTCCTAAACGGGGCATTCGATTGAGTTGAAATTGGGTATATATGTTATAAACCACCGTCGCAAGACTGGTATTGATTTTGATGTGTATAGGACTTATAGTTTTTCTACAGTGCTATGACGAAGATTTCTTTCACATGATGGCATATGGGGAGAAATTCTTGAAAGTGCGCTAGCATTTAAATGGTGCATTTGATTGAGCTTCAAGGTATATATGTTTGAATTATGATCATCGGTTAAAATTTATTTAAATGCTTGGTAGTGATCTTAATCGTAAGTGTTCGTAAAGTCGAGTGGAGTCACTCCATATTTTTTCTCTCATTACATAAAACTAAAAACAAGGAAAGTAGAAAAAAATATCGGGATTAACTTTGACTATTATCAGAAATATGCTTTAATATCTATTTTCAATTAAGACATTCCATCTATTTATCTAACTAATCTTTATTATGTAAGTTGCATGAGAATAAAGTTACCAGCCAAACCTCTTAAACATTGTTCTACTTTTTGAAAAAATAAGAATGGAATCGAATTGAAGCTATGCCATTTAAATGCATCCCATCCAAGTCTCCTGACATGTCCTTAATACGTTAGTGTACATTTGGATTTCAAACAAGTGCTTTATAAGGAGCATCCCAAAACATTGAATGGACTCTAAGATTGTGGTAGAGAGGAACAAAATCAACCTTGGTATTTTGAGAATAGTATTTTTATCATGGAAATCAGGATATAACATCATAGTCAAAAAACATAAGGGCTGTCAGATTGAACATATTAGAAAATAAAATTCTTATCTTTGTTTATATATATATATATATATATATATATATAAAGTAAAACACAAATCATACTGAAAATAAGACATACCTCACAGCAAAAAAAAAAAAAAAAAAAAAGCTAGAAATAAGAATTAGTAACCACAATTTGAAATATATATATTCTTTCAAAATCATTACAAAAACGTGTGCCCTTGTACATTAACTACAAAGTTACATAAAAAAGGATACAGGATTTTATGGTATAAATTAAAATTTTCAGGAGATTAAATAAATACGGCATTTAAATTTTTATAAAACCCCTGTATAAAAACTCCTAGTTAGTAAAATATGCTTCATACATTAATTGTGTGTGATGTATAAAGTTTATATTTATAAATAATAATTTTTTTTTCTCTCAAAATGAAATTGTCGCAACAAAATAGTTTATTTATTTTGAATAGGTTATGAAATTTATTAAAGCAGCATTTTATTTTGAAAAAGAAAGAAAACAACTGCAATTGTTTATTTATTTATTTTCAGAAAAGAAACGTAAAAGAAATTCTTCTAAAGAATCCAAAAATTTGGTAAGTAGTGTTTCTTCTGCCAGGGCCGGCCCAAGGGGGGTGCGAATGTAGGCGATCGCCTAAGGCCCCGCGCTTATAGAGGCCCCGCTCCTAGGCCATTTTATTGCTATCTCATAAGACATGATAGAGAACAGGCCCGCTCTTGCGCTTCGCCTGGGGCCCCGCACGCCCCTCGGGCCGTCTCTGCTTCTGCAACAGTTCTTTTAAATAATATTAAGATTGCTTATGTTAAAAAATATATATTAAAACTGGTAGTTTATGCATAATCTCTTACTTCAAAGCAATATGAAATATCAATGAAGTTCACTAGATCAGAGGTTCTTATTAGCATTAACTGTTAGCATAGCCTTGTTGCAAGTATGATCTCCATCTCATGTACTTAGGTTTTGTATGTGTTAGTAGCATACTTTGAGTTTTGGTTATGAATCTATAACTTGTGCTTTGCAGCAGGGCTTGATTTTTAGCAAAATTTCAGCTCTAATATGCTGGAGCTATAATATTAAACCTAGTTTATTGCAATTTTTTTTTTGGGGGGGGGGTTACCACTGTAATTGAATTCAATGTAATGAAATTAATATCAGTAGAAACAATTATGGAGACTATGGGGAGCTTATCTAATTAATGACTCATATATGTTGCTTTCTAAGAGCTATGAGCATATGTTTATAAGAATTCACAAAAATGCAGTTGTGGAAAGAGAAGGCATTGTGCAATTCAGGGATGCAGACAATCTACCACCTATGGGCTCCGAGATTCATGATTTTTGGGATTTATTAAGATTTTGATTCTGAATTTTATTTTATTCAATTTTAGGTGCACAAAAGTAAGGAAAAGAAAAAATGCAAAAACATCACATTATAGCTTAGATGAAATGGTTCTCATTGTTATTTCTGCATCCTGAAATTTATCTATACCAAGCCATCAGAATCATGATATCACCATCCGCTTTTTCTTGCATGATATACATTCTACTATGCTGAACATGATATTTTCAAAATGATGTAAATAAGTTTTTTTAAGTATGTATTTTCTATGTGTATATTAAATAGTTTAATCAAGATATTGCAATTTTTATACAATTGTGTCAAATAGCAACACTTTTGAGTACCGTAATTTATGGAAGGAACGCCATGGCGTTATGGACTCGACATACACTATATTTTTATACATAGATAATTTTTTAAAAATATAATGGGTAAAAAAAACTTTCCTTAAGTTGAAGGAACATATTTATAAACATTTTTAAATTATTACGAAATTTACGTTTTTCGTATTTTTTAAAAAATTTTTCCTAGAGACTTCAAATTTCACACATTTTAATATTTCACCAAAAGGAACCCGAAAAACCCCGGGAGCAAACATTTTCAGACATTCGTATTTTCTGAGACGCCCTAGTGTGTGACCCCCCAATCCCTTCCTTGGCTACACCACTGATACGAACATGCGTGCACAGGGAAGTATAGGGAGGATGCTGTATTAATATGTTAAAATATGCAGTAGTTACGAAAAACAAGTCTCTAAAAAGTATTAGTCTTTTGAAGATTCAAATAAAGCATAAATTAATATACTTATTTATTATTAATTTATTACATGTAGAAGTGCCTAAAAAAGCATTAACCACATTAACATTTCCACACTTTCCAAATGCTTTGAGATGCTTTGGAAATTTTTTCCCACTTACTTAATCTATTATCGTTAATATTGCAATGTTTGGGTTCTGGAATGGAAGCGATGGGTCTAACAATAAGAAAATGTCCTGGCGTGATAGTTTCGAAATTATGAAATTCCTCTGACATTAGGGTCAAGAGCCTGGAGTTCAAAAAACTCCCTCTATTTCTGCCAAGATTGTCAAAAACTCTTCCAACGTAAAATGGGAAATACCCGCAACGCGTTTTAAGTAAAATTTGCTTTAATGATTTTACACCGGCTTCATACAGACCACCGAAATTTAGGGACCTTGGTGGACTATCATGCCAGTCAACACCGGTCTCTGTGTAATTTAGGCAAAGGTTCATTCAGTGCATTTCACAATTCTTAGAAGTTGCTTTAATTCGGAATGATCCCCGACGAAATTTCTCCCATTGTCAGTAAAGATTTTAGGTCTACCTCTTCCAGGAATGAATCTTTTTAAGCTATCAATGAATCCAGCTGATGTCAAGTCACTGTCAAAGACCAGATGTTGCTTTAGTGCTAGAGAACGCGTAAACTGCTACATATATTTTATAAAGTACCCCCTTTCTTTGTCCTTTAACCTCTTCGTTCCATAGGTCCACATATGTGGACCTTCTTGTTTGCACTGTTTAAAACGGTTCTTTAAGATTTTTTTCAGTTATGAATGGACGTACATATGCGTCGATGCCTTAATTTTGAATAAATGATGTTAACGCATGTGAATGTGCAAATCCTACATACTGACGCATACATTTTATTTTTGTTTGCTGTTACACAAAAGAATATTTGAATGTTAGTGAAATTTCCGAAGTCGAATTTGTTAATATTTTTTGCTTATTTGCGAAATTCAAATAGCTGAAAAAAACTTGTAGGACATCTTTTACCTTTAAAAGTTTCCTGCCAATCTTCTTTTATGGGTGATAAGAATTTTTTACAACTGAAACTGTGATTGGGAATGAAGCTTTTATTCGAAAAATTATTTGAAAATGCGCTTTCTACTTGTCTACTAAAACCCCTCCCTCTTTAAGACCCATAGTCAGTAAATGTGAAGGACCAACTTATGACCTGGAAAAATATCCAAAACCCATCCCACAAGAGCTCATGCCCCAAAGTGACAATATTTTATCCTCAACTGAAGACTTTATTCAACGCATTAAAGACATCACAATAAACTCACAGGAATGTTTCGTCAGCTTTGGCGTCACTAACCTTTACCCCTCTATAGGTATTCAAGAAATGAATGCAATAATCCATAAACAAATTACCTCCAACATTGACAATAACTCTACCTCCTCTACAATAAATAGTAAATGCCGCTAGTGGAGAGGGCCATATTCAATAATCTATCCAACCACATAAACACATGGTTTCGCTACGTCGACGATATCTTTGCAATAGTTAACAAAAATGAAACCGAAAATATCCTCAAAGAAATCAATTCAATAGACAATAACATTAAATTCACCATGGAAATAGAGGAAAATGCCACCATAAATTACCTAGATGTCAAAATCATTAGAGATAAGAAGAATAATATCAATACTACAGTTTTCAGAAAAGCCACCAATAATAATGAAATAGTACATTTTAATTCAAAAACTCCCTACAAATTCAAAATAGCCGCCATACGCTCATATGTCAATCGCGCAATTACGGTATGCGCAGACGAAAAACTACTCAATGAAGAACTCCAATTTATTAAAACACAATGTAAAAATGCAGGTTACCCAAAATCCATCGTCAAAAACCTTTTCAAAAAGAGAATCAAAAAACTGGAACAAATTAATAACTATCAAAACCCGAAACCAAAATTTACCAACGCCATTCCCTACTGCAGGGGAGCCGCTCTAAAAATTACAAATGAAGCCTCCAAGAAAAATATCAAAATCCCCATAAAACCTAATCAAAATATCTTCAAACGCATTCGCAGTGATAAAGATACTATTACTCCTGATGAAACCGCCGGTATTTATAAAATAAACTTACTATTATATACAGACAATAGTACTAATAAACCAGGCTGCTATATTGGTATGACGAAACGGAAAATCAAAGACCGAAAAAAGGAACACCACAATGACATTAAATTCAATAAAACCACTACAGACCTCTCAAAAATAGCCCAAGAACGCCCCATAGAAATCGACTTTAACAATAGCCAAAAACTCGCCAATTACAAAAATAGTTATGCCCTAAAAATGGAGGCCTTACAGATTATAACGACAGATGGTGCTATAAATGACATGACGCATGCGCAGATAGATCCTGGGTGGAACGCCTTACTGAGGAAGAGAGCCAGGCATTTTGAATTAAGACCAGAGCTGAAGAAGGTGGTGGCTGCCACCGAAAATGCTACAAACGGATTTTAATGTGTTTTTAACTGTTTTCTAATGTTTTTACTGGATAATCATTTTTGTTATACGGCACCTTTGTGAAAGCACAATAGGATGCTTGGCATCATCATTAACAGAAGAGTTTGCCAATCTCCCACCAACACATATAATGCTATTTTTGTCAAGAAAGAAATTCAAGGATGACAATTTATTTTTAGATTTTCCATTTTCCTTCTTTACAAGAGAACCTATCTCATCTGAATACTCACTTTGAGGTCTTTTCAGAAGAAATAGTTCTGCATTTTTCAGTTCATGACCATTCAAATAACCAGTCAACCTCTTCCCTGAATTTCTGCAGTTAAAAATAAATCTAAATACATAAGAAACATTTCGAATAAGTTTTAAAGTTATTGTTACACTTAGAAGACTGTCAAGGAAAATTCCCCTGATTCGTCAGGGCAAGGCATGTGTTTCGATCCACACTTCTTTTTTAATTCCAATCTATAGTCACCATCAGGAACTTTGTCGTTACACTCGAATGCGAAGATTTCATCTTTCCTCTAGAATTCTGGTCCAGACTATCAGGATTCATTTGTGAAAAGAGTTTTTGCACCAGGGTGTCTACCATCATGCAAAGGTCACGAAAGTCACGGAAAAGTCAAGAATTGGAAAAAAGGTCAGGAAAGTCAAGAAAAGGTCAAGAAATGAAGCACTAGGTCACGATTATCGACTCAACTCACTTTTTCCATTTCATTCAAATTCTTAGTTGACAATTTTCGTTTACAGTTTTGCTAATAAACGTACAGTTTACGCATAATTCTATCGATCTTTGTTGTAGAGATATTCAATTTTGAAATCTGGGCTTATTCGCTGATCACCCTGTATATTAATAGTGTTAAATTTAAAAGTAATTTTTCTTCATTCTCTCAGGGGTGCAGAAACTGTTTTTACTCTCAACATTTCCCTCAATCCATATGCAAAATTCCCCAAAATTTTATGATATGTTTATGGACTTGCATAAGTTCTGTATTACCATAAGTGTAAAAATATTTGCAATCTACAAGCTACATACATGTTTACTAAATAGCAATTGGTCCAAGTTAAGAGAAAGCAAACTGCTGATCGGTGAAAAAGTTGAAAAAAAAAATCCCTTTAAAAATAGGAATGGGAAAGAATAACTCTAAGAATTTTGTAATTCATTGTTAAAATCGAAATCAGTTGTATATTTTCTGCAAAATTTCCACCAGATGGCTAAAATTTCCCCCTATCCTAGATTGCCGGATCGTACATATTCTGCATCCCTGGCACGAATGTATTTTTGATATTAGTGTTTCGTATTTATTATGGTCAAGAAATCAAGCTTACTTTATGTGGTAGACACCCTGCATGTACTTACTCACTGGAAAAAAAAATTGTATATTTTTTTGGAAGAAGCACACAAAATAATTTCCATACCGTTAGGTTCTACAGACAGTCAGTCGTTAAGTGCGTCTAAACGTTAAATACGCTCGTTCTTTTCAAGCAAGTGAAAATTTAAAAGCGGTGTACAACTAAAACTAATTGGTCGAAATATTACCAAGTTCGCAGAAACCCTTAATACGATCGTGGGGGAGGGATGTTTTTGTGGGAGAAAAATAGTTCAAAAAATACTCAGACGATAAGATGACGTTTCACAATGCAGTATAGAACTTCGATTATTCCACGTAATTGGATCCTAAACGACATCAGATAATCTGAATTTTTAGATATAATGGAGAGTTCTTCCAATAATCTTCTAGTGTAATGTGTAACATAGTCTTAAAACTGCTAAATAAATATCTAAATTCGAATTATGCATGAAAATTTATTTCTAATCAACAAGCTTACAATTATGTAAAGGGAGAGCTTTGATAAATATGGCATTCTATATATGGCGGAGTGTTGAGCTAATTTCGAAAAAATTCTAAAAAAGGGAACCAAAATACTTATATGTACACGTAGTTCAGAGAAAGCGCTTGCATACACAAGGGTGGTTAAGAAGAAAAGCTTAAGAAATGGATCTTTATTAATAAAAAATGTCTTCTAAAAGTGTTTTGGATAATAGGCGCTGAAGGAAAAGAAGCGACGTCATTAATAGGATTTTCGGTTAAACAGTAATAGATCCTACTGCATTTAATGCGAGAAAAACAACTGTAGAAAATTTTGCATATTTAAATGAATTTCGTGCTATTGGTGTAAAAAATGTTCAATTTGGCTGTGCTTATCCGCAACCACCCTTTAAAACTTATAATTGCATGCTACGTAATTGATCGCTGTGTATAAAGCATTATCTGTAGACTTTTAACTATGGACAACCTGCTGTATGCTACTCATATTTCGGTCATACGTTTGCCTCTGAGGGCAGTGATAACATTACTTTGCAATTTTTACCTTCCTTAATCACAAATGTTCTGTGGTATTTAGGCAAATGTACACGGGGGGGGGGATATGTTTAGAAGGAATGAATTGGGTGAAGGATTTTTTAAGGGGCTCTGACGCATATTCACGTAACACCCGGAGAAAAGCGCGTTACCAGGGTGTCTACCATCATGCAAAGGTCACGTAAGTCACGGAAAAGTCAAGAATTGGAAAAAAGGTCACGAAAGTCAAGAAAAGGTCAAGAAATGAAGCACTAGTTCACGATTAGCGACTCAACTCCCTTTTTCCATTTCATTCGAATTCTTAGTTGACGATTTTCGTAACTAAATTTTCTAAACTTTTGTGCACCATTTTTACGGTTTTGCTATTAAACGTACAGTTTACCGTATAATTCTATCGATCTTTGTTGTAAGAGATATTTAATTTTGAAATCAGGGCTTATTCGCTGCTCACCCTGTATATTAATAGTGTTAAATTTAAAAGTATAATTTTTCTTCATTCTATCAGTATGATGCAGGGGTGCAGAAACTGTTTTTACTCTCAACATTTCCCTCATTCCATATGCAAATTTCCCCAAAATTTTATGATATGTTTATAGCCTTGCATAAGTTCTGTATTACCATAAGTGTAAAATATTTGCAATGTACAAGCTACATATACATGTTTACTAAATAGCAATTGGTCCAAGTTAAGAGAAAGCAAACTGCTGATCGGTGAAAAAGTTTAAAAAATCGCCTTAAAAATAGGAATGAGAAAGAATAACTCGAAGAATTTCATAATTCATTGTTAAAATCGAAATCAGTTGTATATTTTCTGCAAAATTTTCCCCAGATGGCTAAAATTTCCCCCTATCCTAGATTGCCGGATCGTACATATTCTGCATCCCTGGCACGAATGTATTTTTGATATTAGTGTTTCGTATTTGTTATAGTCAAGAAAAAGTCAAGAAATCAAGCTTACTTTATATGGTAGACACCCTGTGCACTCACACCTCTAGAAATAATATCAGCAATGTTCATTTTTCCTGGTACGTGAAACCAAGCTTCGGTATCGCTCAGAGTCTGAATTTCCTTCACCCGGTTGGAGACAAACTGCTTCCATTTTTGGCGAGGTCGCTTAATCCAAAACAATGCAATCTGAGAGTCTGTCCAGAAATAAACTCTAGGTTCTCCTTTTCGCTTTATTACTTCTTCTACCTCCTATGCGAGTCTGGCTGCCAATAACGCATCCATCAGTTCAAGTTTCTGCAAAGTTAGCTTTTTTAATGGAGCAACACGACTCTTTTAGGCAGTGAGGTTCACCGATGTTTTACCATTACTTTTCATCCTCAAATAGATAGCCGTACCGAATGCTTGTAAGCTAGAATCCGATAATGCATGGATTTCAAGCTCACTTGGATTTTCCCAAGTTGAATTAAGGATCATTCTAGAAATTTTGAGACTCTGAAGCATCTTTAATGCATACCTCCTCTGAGTATACAACTTTAGAAGGTCAGGTGGTAGTGCTGCATTCACACACATTTTCTGATTCACAACGCCTGCAAAAGACATTTAAACCTACAAGGCACCATAGGTGGAACAACCACTTTAATTATTCCTCTACGTCTATAAATTACTAGTATAGACATCTGTTGGTTTGTAAGAATATTTATACATAGATAACAACGATATAATTCAAGCTGTTGCTGATAGATGTACTTTCTGTTCATATTCTTGCCAAAACTGATTGAAATTTAAGCAGTAATCTTTCGAATGTGGTTTTGTTTATTTTAGAAAATTAACAGAAAAAATAAGTTTTGACTCGGAATAAATGACTGTGCGTTGGAGTTCATCATATCAAGAAATGATTCGAATACTAAAATTTCAAAGTAAATACCAAAAAAGTATAGCTAAGGCCCAGTGTACAGCATACAAAACTAAAAGAAAAAAGTGATTGTTTAGTAAAATATTAGGTTATTTTTAAAACTGTTTTTCCCCAAATAATAATCACTAACATTATTATATTTATTACAGACACAGAAAAAAAAATTGAGCCTTGTAGGGTTAAGTCGGATCGTAAAAAGGCTCAGAAACCCAAGCACATCAAACACTTTTCTCTCTGTTTGTAACTACTCTATTCGTGGTGGAATCTTCTGGGTTGAAGCTCATCAAATGCTCTATTTCCAAAGTAATGTAATCCTGATTGACATTTCACGGAAGGCCGAGGACTTGATGCATCTCATCCATGTTGTTATTCGAATGAATTGGATGAGTTATGTACCCGTTTCTTTTCTATTTTTCCCAACATCTCTTCACTGTTGGAGCTCCATTTGCATAAATTCATTCCTGCCTCAGCCATAATTTTCACCGCCTCAAATTACATATGAAAAGCAGACGAAATATCGTCGAGTGCGCCAACCAGATCATCCACGTAGAGGCAAGTTTCGAGTATCTCTACCATAGCAGGATGCACATCGCAAAACTTTTTAATGTGTTCTTTAATGGTAGCAGACAGCAAGAATGGGCTCGCATTGACTCCGAAAAGCACACGTCAAAATCAGTAGACTTGAATTTCATACCTTGAATTGTGCACTGCAGGATTAAAAGTCGGAAACAAAAACCTGTCTGCATTTCTGTCATTTACATTCAATGATATCTGAAGAAACGCTTTCTCGATATCAGCAAGAACGATGACTTTGCTCAAGCGGAAAAAAAAAAATCGCTTTAAATAGAAGTGGATTAATAGCTAGTTCTGTGTATAAGAAGTCATTCAGTGGCAATTTACCCCCTGCAAGTGCACTTGCGTCGAATAACATTCATTTACTTGAGCTAACAGAATTTCTATATCCCATAGAAAATGGCAAGTGGAATACAGGCTTATCCCCTCTTGCGCTTTGTCGTTCGAAACTTTTTCAATTATTCCCAGTTTTTCGTAATCGTGCAGAATTTCACAGTATTCATTATACTTTACAGGATTCCTCTGAAATTTTCTGATTAAATTTTGCAGCCGCCCCCTGGCTACCAAATAGTTGCCTCTTAACTCTTTAAAATCTCTCTTCCATCGCAATCCAACCTCGTATCTTCCCTCCTTGTAACATACAGAGCTTTTAAAAAGCCTCTTGGCCTTATCGTCATTCCTGTTAACATCTTGTGAAACGTCGATTAACTCCAATTCCCAAAATCTCTACAAACCCTTCTCCACGCGATCCTGTATAAAATAACATTGAGAATCATGTGGCTATGGAACTGGAATAGAGCATGTCTTCATCCATCCGAAAACCGTCTCAACCAAAATGACAGTGTTGTCCGGTAGTTTAATTTTATTTCCCCTCAGCAATTCATAAAATACCCCAACCCGAAGCCGATATTTTTTTAGGCATATAAAACTGGGTTTGCATCTTTTAAATTTCCGGATACGTTCGAAGGGGAAATGTCAATTTTTTTCAGACGGAACATTTCCTGTAATTTCAGGCAAAATTAAAAATTCAAGTTCCCTACTAAATGACTCATTATCATTAGCCATACGGGTGTGAATCTTAATAAAAATTGGAACTACAGTATTTTTCAGTCCAATTAAATTTGCTCTGCAATTTAGTTTTTGAAAATCTAACAAATTTGCTACCTCTTCAGTGATAAGATTTTTTGTTAAACATGAATCTCACAAAACTGTAAGTTTCACCCACGAATCCGATCTAATTAACCTTACTTTTATTGTGGACAACAATACATTTTGATTATTATTCAATGAATACAAACAAGGAGCATTCTGATTTTTATCACTCTAATTATCTAATATTTGTGATTCAACGACGTCCCCCTCCCTCCACCTCTTTCATTCTGTGGGGAGGGTAAGTTCTGCTCAATTACTCTCTGCTTATTTTATGATTCAAAAGAGAAATTTTCTCCATGTAACATTGTTGAATGATTACGATTGCATATTCACACTTTTTACAGTTCAGTTTTGAATGGAATCCCAGACAGTTTAAGCAAAGATTAATTTTTTTGATAATTTTAAGCTGTTCATCAGCACACGAGTCTATGAATTTCTTACACTTGAAAATGAGATGAGATTTGAAACATCCTAGCAAACAATTACTTTTATCATTTTTTACAAACAAAGTCTCGTATTTGGAGGGAGAGTCACGTCTATTTTCAGATATTCCTAGTGTATACTATTGACATTTTCTAAAGCCTTTTAGTCAAAAGCTCAGTAAATTTGTCCCAAATAGGGTCCTCGGAGCTCAATTCCATTTCAATTTGCGTGTATCGCTATCAACCTTTCGATTAGTTATCCGTTCCTATATTAAATGCGGAATGTTTGTGTGCGTGTATGTCCGAGCGATCTCGATAGAAGCTCTAAGGATTCTTTTTTAATTTCGTACCCGGGGTTTTTTTGGGCCCCTGAAACGATTAAGCTAGGTCACGTGACTGAAAAAGTACTCTAAAACGCTCAAAGGCAAAATTTCAGATTTTGGATGGTAGCGCCATCTGTTGATCGTTTGGAGAAACCCAGTTCGCCATCTGTTGATCGTTTGGAGAAACCCAGTTGATGTGATCTTCGTAAAATGAACACTTAAATAACTTTGGGGAGAATAAAAAATAGACGTCACCCATTTTTATAGAAAAATTAGCTTTGCAAAGAAACGAAATAATTGGAACTTGATTTTGCGCACGCAGGAAATAAATATTTTAATCGCCATATATTACACCTTTCAGCTACATAACTTCTTTTAGAATAAGAAAAACACGAAGTTAAATTTATCTCCGTGAAAAAAAAAAGTTCTTTTTACTTAAAACTGTCGTCCTGGCAACCAGCGAAACAAAAAAGAAAAAACCAAACCCGGTTGCCATTCCGAAAGAACGAAAAGTCTTATAGGAAAGAAGGATGCAGCATTCGCAACAACCCTAGAGATATTAATACAAGGAGACGACATTAGCTATTTGATAGTGAAGCCGAAACTTCGTACACATTGCAATAGAATTGTGTTATTCTATGGATGGTGACAGTTCCAATTTTAAAGAAGTAAAGTCACCAAAAGTGGGCGCCAAAAATAATGACGTATTTGGCATAACTGTAAAACTTTTAATTATAGAATGCTGAGATTTTGTATTTAAAACTATTGTAACATATAATTGTGCATCTTTACTTTTTTAATCCGTAAAATGCTGCATCTTTCAACTGTTATTTAAAAAGAAACCAATAAAATGTTCCGCCATGCTTAGATTTGACATCAACACAGTTACTTCATTTCGTCCAATGCTGAAGATAGCTAATGCCATCTCTTTGTATTCATATCTCTATGGCAACAACCGGGTTGTTTTGAAGGAATATCATTAAATAATTTAATTAATTTTAAATAGGAAGACAAACACGGCACACTCATGGATTATGATGTATATTCCAAACAGTATTTAAAATGGTGAAGTATAATTTGAATATGCTTGCCGAAGATTGTAAAACAGTTTTGGTAGACGATTTTAAGATAGATTTCGAATTCAAAGATGAGTTTTATGGAACAAGGGAGAAAAATACGGCACACTCATAAATAATGATACACATTCCAACTTAACGGAATAATTAAGAAAAACAAGGACGAAGCATGGATTATGATACGCTTTTAATACATAGCATTTTAGTGCGGTTTTAAAATATGAAAGGTTTCAGGTTTTTTTTTTTCAATTCTAATTTAGCCGTGGATTAGATTGTGCTGTGTATTATTATTAAACTATAGAGGATGAAGCCCATATAGTGGAGACAACTACAACGGGCGTAAGACACTCAGAATATTTAATCTTTACCCACTTAAAATAAGGAATTCCATATACAATTTTTATTATGTACCGATATCGGAACTGCATACTCTGCAGAAACTTATCGCATTCGAAACATTTCGTTCGGTAAGAACATCCTCCCTTATATCAATTAATGCTTAGAAAACCATTTTATTTTCGAAAAAAAGTTAAACGGGGCAATTTAGGCAAACTGGGTAATTTAGGCGAATTGGAATCGTTATTTTCCCTTCAAAGCCTGACAACCGTGACTTCAGTGTCACTTACAACACCTAATTCTGACACGCAAATGATAAGTTTTTTTACTCACGGAAATAAAATTGAGCTGAAAATAGCGGAAAATTGCTTAAAAATCAGGAAAAGGGTGGATTTTCAGATTTTAAAGTATCGTAGTTTTTTTTTACATAACTAGGGGCCAAGGCCCCCAGACTCGCTACGCTCGCTTTTCGTATGAGGCATTCGGTCCCTAATCAGGCTTATTCGTAAAAAAGACATAATTTCAACAGACAAAACCCGAAGATTGGATCAGATAGAATGTTACTGAGCTACGCATTGCTTGGTTCTTGCATGTTCATTGGTACATAAAAATTTAAACTTCACACTACAGTAGACCCCCTCCCCCTCATAACACGGAAGATATTTTGTTATGGGAATCCGTGTTGTACGGGTCCTGAGCTATACTCCACCTGGAGTGCGGACTCCGCTTATAATCGCTGGAAAAATTATTTGCACTCTTCAGAAACACAATGATTTTCAATGTTGCCATTCAAAAGTTATATTAATTAGGAGCTAAAGCATAATAAAATCAGAACATCTGTTTCAGCTGTATTTTTAATAATGTAAAACCTATTGGACACCCTTCGAATTTGCCACCCATTGCGATTTTTCATTATTTGGCGACTTGCGTACATGTAAAGTTAATAAAAGCTACACTGCAAAAAAAAGTCTCTCAAATTTACAGAAAAAAACTGTCAGCCAGGACGCCAGTTTATTTCCGTATATTTAACAGAAATTTTCTGTAATTTTTTACAGATTCTCCGTTTATTTTACAGAAATCTTCTGTATGTTTTACAGAAGTCTTCCATAATTTTTACAGATTCTCTGTTTATTTTACAGAAAACTTCTGTGTGTTTTACAGAAGTCTTCTGTAGTTTTTTACAGATTCTCCGTTTATTTTACAGAAATCTTCTGTATGTTTTACAGAAGTCTTCCGTAATTTTTTACAGATTCTCCATCAATCTTACAGAAATCCTCTGTGTCTTTTACAGAAATCCTCTGTAATTTTTTACAGATTCTTCATCAATTTTACAGAAATATTCTGTGTTTTTTACAGAAGTCTTCTGTAATTTTTTTACAGAGTCCTTGTTTCTTTTACAGAAATCTTCTATGCGTTTTACTGATTTCTTCTGTATTTTTTTTAATTTTTTACAGATTCTCCGTTCATTTTATAGAAATGTTTTGTATTTTTTTTTTTAGATACTCCATTTAATTTACAGAAATCTGTAATTTTTCCAGATTCCCCGTGTATATTTCTGTCAATGTAGCAGACTTTAACCATTTTTTACAGCTTAATTTAAGGAATTTACAGAAAAAAAACAGTTTATTTATGAAATATATTTTGTATTTATAACAACTTTCTTTTGTTTTTAATAATTCAATACCTTACTTAAAATTACTTGAAAAATTCAGTAATTTTATGATATGCTAGCTTCTTTCGACGACCTTGGCCCTGTTATGTGGTAAAAAAATTCTGCTACGAAATGTTAATGAAAATAAATACTTGAGTATGTTTTGAAATCATAGGTGACATTAATTATTTTCAATCAATTCCATCCGAGGGCATACTTTAAAATTAAGTAACTGTACAAAATAAAATATTAATGTCGAAAAAGAAAGATTTATAAGAACGATTGCTATCAATAAAGTAAAACAGTAATCAAAGAAGCTGATTTCAAATGAATCAATGCATTTCAAAGCACGAAAATTTATACACAAATGAATGGATCAGGGGTGGGAGTGTAGATATTCCAAGCATATAGTTTAAAGTTTATTTTTTAATGCTTTCAAAATTATTTCTTGATATTATCTATCAAGTATCCATCAATTTCCATGTTCATGGGTAAAGAAGCGTATCAGTTTGTTATGTCAATTGTCCCTAAATAAATGGTTGGGGTATTTGTAGTAAATGAAGTTAGTGGAAGTATTTACTGTAACGCTTATTTTTTAGGTGATTGTAGGAGTTTAAAATTACTCTTTCATGATATATCTATGCTTAGATTTTTGTAATATCCATTAATAATCAAAGAAATACGTCAAGAAAAATTGTAAAAAATTAGATTTATTTTAAGAAAAAAAATACAGTATTTATAAAGTATTTACAAAGTACAAACAAAGGAATATTTACAAAGTTTATTGTTTATAATTTTATAGATTTCCTTCCCAGTATTCATGGGTATTTCTTAATATATAATTAAAGGTCAATTAGCTTATATGCCGACATTTTATTAAGTAAATTGAGACTTTTCATTTTAACGGTCTCACGTTTTTTCACATCAGGATTCTTCTTGCATCCTCTGTTAGACTTTATTCTAAGCAAACACCTAGAAACAAAATAATTTACTTCAGTCAATTAAATACATTTAAAAAATCACATTTTACTTTTGACTCATTTATAAACTGAAATTTGTTAGCACAAGGGAGCTAGGAGCATAATAATTTTACTTTTCAGCAGCACTTGTTCTAATTCCCCCTCGACAAGCACGTAGCCAGGGAAGGGGAGGCTTGAGGAGCTACACCCCCCCCCGAAAGTTGAAATATGTATGTTTGTATACAGGCGCGGATTTAGGGAAACAGGCTCTGCAGCCCCGCGTCCTCTACAAGAGAGGGGCCCCATTACCACAATCCACCCAGTATTCTAGGGAAGGCTTATATTCTAGGGAAGACCCTTCTTCTAGGGAAGGCTTATTTCAGTATTTCAGACAATTCAGTACTAAAATACAAAAAGTTTCAGTATATTTTAAAAATGATCACTATGCCTTGCCTATCTCGGAGGGTGGGGGGCTCTTTCTTGCACCTTTCATAGGACCCCATGATAACTATGTTTAAGTTATGGTATTTGAATATTTGAGCCTCCCCGAATAAAAATCCTGACCATGGGCCTGCCCTTCCAAATTAAAATGACAAAATTACCATCTTGTTTTAAAGTAGAAGACTGTATGCATCATTGCTATTGAACATACGAAATAAATTTACATGATAAAATATTTTTACTGCATTTAACAATATGCTTAATTTTCGTCAATCTTTTTGAAAAAATAATGCATATGAAAAAAGAAAATTTTCAACTTTTTAAAAGGGGAAAGGTCAAATTTTTAAGCATTCCTCTCTTTTTAAATGTAAAACTTTTATAAAGAACTGCTTACAGAGCGACCAGATCTGCGCTAATTTTTAATTACTTTCTTACATATCAAGTATTGTATAAAAAATTTCTATTTATGTTTAGTATTCCTGATTCAGGATATTGGCCACTGACTACACTTATGATTCGAGATTTTTAAATTTAAAACGTTGATGATCAGACTGTATAATAAGCAAAATATTAAAAAAATACTTTTATAACTAGACACTGATATGAAATGGATTTAAAATTTATGCATTAAAATGAATAAACAATTTATCTTGCACAAAGCCTCACCATGGCAAAGTGGTTATATCTTTGAAAATGGTAGACGGCCGAAGTGTGAAGATCCCGGGTTCGGGTTCCATCGCACATCCGTCGACCTAACCGTTCGGTGTTTTTCGTGGTTTTCTCCGAAACTTAGGGTAAATACGGGTTAGGACCCCTTACAAAGACCCCCACACAAGGTAACTCCCTTGTTTGTCATTCGGACGAGAATTTACAAGCGGACTTCGACCAAGCACACGAATCCGATATACATGTTCCCAACAGCAGCAGGTAGTCACTATAGCGCAAGCGCGTTGCACAGATGTGTGCTTCGAATGCATATACACGTGTTCATATACGCAATATGCATTCAGTTATCACGAGCAGGTACGTATTCAGTAAACATTTTGGGAGGGGGGGGGGAGTCCAAACCGTAAAAAAAGCAGAATTTTTCACAAAAAAACTATCATTATAGTGACAAAAATCAAAATTTTAAGGGGGGGGGGAGCGTCCGAACTCTCGCGTTAAATACGCCATATGAGTTTGCAGATAGTTTTGGATTATGTGCGCAGATAACTTTTTCTTTTATCTGACTATGGTTGTTAGTAAACTGAAATTGTATTTATTTAAAAGAAAGAAACGGGGTTTGAGGGGGTGGAACCCCCCTCACAGAGTAAATGTTAACTTAAAATATAGTGAATAAGAATTATAAAAACATCTATACATCCCTGTTTAAGAATTTAAAAAATGAATACATAATATTTAAATAAAATATTAATACCATTGAATATTTCACAAAGTTATGACAAAGACTGCCAATAATGACCAATACTAAAGATGTTCCGATCACCAGAAGCCAAAACTACCATGTTTGTTCACGTAATAGTGCACTTTTTTGCCAATTTTTCATGTTGAAAGTCCAGGTGCGACTATTATGCGGGTAAAATCTACTATATAATATTATAACCCTAAAGCTACTTTTTCTGCTTCAAAACGGGGGTGCGACTATTACGCGATTAAGCACGGTATTCTGCATCAAATGACGATAAACATTGTAAAGAGTTTTAAATATCCCGATTTAGAAGAGATTTTTGCAGAATTTCCTGACTTTTCCAGACATAAAATTTCCCAAATCCCCGAATTCCAAGTTCCCTGAATTCCAAGTCGCACCTGAATATACAAAAAACTAGAAAATCCCCACTGTAAAATTACTTCAAATCAAAATCTAGCTGTTTATCTCATACAAATGAAAATTTACTTTTAAAACTGAAGAAAATGATTATTGTTTTTGATAATGACATAATTTGTAGAAAAAAGAAAATCAACATGTTATGAAGCTAGAAATATGTCTTTGATAAGATATACTACTGTGAAGCTAGAAATATTTCTTTGATAAGATATACTACATGCTACACTGTGTGTAACATGTCAACTTCTTGGTGTTGCTATTTTAATTACCAGTTGTGTATTAATGAAATAAAAAAAACAGTTACATGCTATATACATATAAATTTCATACTTTTTAAAATATTGCTATGGTTTGATTTATTTATATGTTTACAAAATTGTAGTTAAAAGTGTTTCATAAGGAAACTTTAAGATACTCCTAGAAAATCAGAATTCTTATTGTAAGTATAGAAGATAGAAATTTATAAGTCTGGGAATTGTTAAAATTATATTTGATGTGAAATCCCCTAGAGCACGCATGCACACTAAAAACATCATAAATTGTTCGGTGTTAGACGACTATTCAAGTACAAACACTGAAAATAAACAATATATTTATCAAAGTGCCACGATGTTTAAGTTCAGCGATATTCTTTCACTTACAGGAGCACTGCAAACAAAATGATTGCGAACAAAAACACTCATTCCAAAATATTTAACATATCGATCGATAACTATATAATAAGAAATGCTAACTACAGTTATAGGACCAATTAGCAAGTGCAATGAATATAAACAAACACTATAATAAGGAAATAACTTATGAGAAACAGTTTATGAGTAGTACTTAACTTGTTACATGAAGTTGCTATTGTTCATTTCCCCCAAAACCAAGAACATGTACAGTACGTAGTTGCTGTGAACAAGTATATCGGATTTGTGTGGTCTGCTCGAAGCCCGCTTATAAATCCTCGTCAGAAGGACAACACAAACTAGGAAACCTCCCCGAAGCTCACTCACCAAACGTAACGAATTTTATCCAGTGATAAGTACACACTTAAAGAAACCTAATGTGTAAAATTTAGTTGCTATCTCCTTAAATTAAAGCTAAAATTAATTAATAAAAAATGAGTATGAGCCTCAATCGCTACTTGGCGCTTTCTATTTTCTTTTATAAATGCTTTTACAAAAACATGCTTATTTAATAAGCATTTTAAGTAAGCACAGGTCAGGATTCATCTACAGCTATTATTCCCTGGATATCCCGCAGAACATATTGTGGGGAAAAAATCAGGCCGGTAACTGGTTCCGTTTTGGAGAGGGGGGTGGAGGAAATTGGCCAAAAATATTTTTTTAACATAAAATCTATGCATGCATAGGAGGTTAAACGTAGCTTTTTAGAAGAAGCTTAGCTTTTTAGCGACATAAGAATTGAAATAAACAATGGCATTAAAAAAATAATTTTAAAAATTGTAAGGTAATTTTTTTGGAGGGGAGGGGGTTCACGCTATATTTCCCTCCCCCCACCCCTTTGATTTGACCCTGAAAGAAATATATTAAGTTGTTTCATTAACACAATGTCAGAAAACTGCTGCACATAATTTTTTCCGAATTTCCCAGTTTTTTCGGGATGTTCAATATTTAATTACTATAACAATCTATTGTTTTTACTTAAAATCAGCATTGTAGTGTAGGAATGTGTCACTGCATTTTGTGATTGAATCTCACTTTCTACTTGCTTCGATCCTCTATGTTCCAGGGTTCGTCTAGAAGGATTTCTAAATTAAAAACTGACTGATCAGCATAAAAATTCGATCGTCTTTTAACAACAAATCCTGTATAAAGACATTTACATCATTTACGAACGCCTGCGTTAATTTCTTAATGATTTCCTTTGACCGAGAGTTTTTCAGCAAAACAAATTTTGTAACTTTCCTGCTCACAATTTTATTCTTTTTTAAAAATCTGTACTGCCATCCTTTAGATGCGCGGAATTTCAGTCCTAATTTGAATGCCTTTTCTGAAGCCCAAGTTTGTAAATCACAATCATGTACATTTTTCTGTAATTTTCTTGCGTGTTAGAAAGTATATTTTTTAATTTGATTTAGTTTATATTTATAATCGCCATTCTTCTGAATTTGCTCTTAACACAGATATAACTGCCTTTTATTTGTAACAAATTAAAAATAATTTAGAACACTCTGTAAACTGCGGGATTTTGCCACTATTGTATCCCGCCAGTATTTTACTGCAGTCTCCTTATCTTTTCAAGAAATAAATTGCTTATTTTGCATGATGTCCTCACTTGACATGAAGTCAATACTTTCGTTTTCTAAACTAGAAAATATAGTATCTTCAGGGGTATCGAGTAATAAGCATTGCTCATTTGCTACGAAATCTGTTGCATTTACTTTCTGATAATTTTGCAAGCTTTCAACAATTTGATTTTGCAGACTTTTTCTTCGTCTGTGTATGGAGACAATGTCATATTTTTCGAAGAAAATTCCGCGTAAAGCATAAAAACAACATTAAGTATATTTGCTCCATAGTATCATCATGTGGATAAAAAGAATAGAATTAAAATAAATGCCTCACTTATGCGTAAACTGAATTTGCAGCTTGCAATGTGTTAATACAAATAAAAAGAAATTACTTTCTTCAGGGACTTTCAGAAATAAAACAAGAAGATTATAGGACTTCAGCTTAACTAGTAGAAAACGAAATTAAGCTACTTAAAAACTCAGTACGTTGAAATATAACACGGTATAGCAAACACTGATTTATAAATATTTCGAGTACGTACTCGCGTGAGCGTTTCAACTTTTCGACCAATTATCCCTGTCGTTACAATTGGAGCGATTTTAACTAATTTTTAACCTTTAATTTCTCAAATTCTATGAGGAGATAGCAGCTAATTTTCACACAGTACGTTCCTTTTAGTATGTACTTGTGATTGTGTGAAATTTGTACCATTTCGTGAGTGAGCTTTGGGGAGGTTTCCTTGAAAGAGGGGAGCCCTCCGTGGGGGTCTTTCGAAGGGGTTCTAATCCATATTTACGCTAACTTCCGGAGAAAACCACGGAAAACTCTGAACGGTTAACGGTCGACGGACGCGCGATGGGACGCGCGCGCGAACCCGGGACTTTCACACTTCGCCCGTCTACCATTTCCAGCGACATAAACGCTGTGCCAAAGCGGTATTACAGGAAGCGTCTTCACTCCAATGGAGAAAAGATCGCGGCGATAGCTAGCGCCATCTATCGAGGTGGAACCAAACTAATTACGCGGGGTTACCTTTTCGCGCATGCGCACTAGTCGAAGAACCTTGTTTGGAAGCGATGGCATCACATGGAAGCACATGCTAGTCAAAGCGGTATTACAGGAAGCGTCTTCACTCCAATGGAGAAAAGATCGCGGCGATAGCTAGCGCCATCTATCGAGGTGGAACCAAACTAATTACGCTGGGTTACCTTTTCGCGCATGCGCACTAGTCGAAGAACCTTGTTTGGAAGCGATGGCATCACATGGAAGCACATGCTAGTCAAAGCGGTATTACAGGAAGCGTCTTCACTCCAATGGAGAAAAGATCGCGGCGATAGCTAGCGCCATCTATCGAGGTGGAACCAAACTAATTACGCGGGGTTACCTTTTCGCGCATGCGCACTAGTCGAAGAACCTTGTTTGGAAGCGATGGCATCACATGGAAGCACATGCTAGTCGCCTAGTCTTCGGTTGATTAATTTCCCGGGATTTCTGTGAATTCTCTGTCAAGGATTTCTTGATCAGATTTTATTGCTCCAATTATAACCTTCGTTATATTGAATTGCTTTGAATTCGTTATATTGAATTTTTCAAATATTGAGAATAATGCCGTTTACTTGCGCATTCCCAACGTGTTGCAATAATTGGAAAAGCCGAGGGAAAAGATTCCACAGATTTCCCAAAGACGAAGAAAGGTAAGTTAATTTTATTAATTTAATTTTCAACATTATTACTTTTTGTTTATTTATAGTCCTTGTTTAACATGCCTTTGTAACTTTTATTTCGGAATCTATACTGCTTCTATTCATCACATGTGACATTTACTACTTTTCACGTTGATGTGTAGAAAAAAACAACTTTTATGATACTCTGTTGAACATTACTCGCTGAATTTGAGACATGCTAGAAATTAAAATGATTTATCTACTGCTAATTTTTTATATAATTTTGAAATTAAAAAAAAAATCTAATTATGCCCAGTTGATCATTTTGCTGTACTTAACATACAAAAATATCATTTAATTTTCACTAATTATATCCTCATCATTGAGTTTTATTCTGTTGCACTTTACTGTGTGTTTTAAATTAAAAAATCATTTAAAATTTAATTATGATCTATCAATTGACTTTTATTCATGAGTGGTATGTGTCATATTTTCAACAATTTCATAATTGTATGATTCCACAATATTTTGAAATTTATGTCATGTTCAGATTAAATTTGGCTCACCAAAAGTACACTTAAAATTTAGCTTGGTGAACAGTTTGTCTTTATATCTATATAAGACAAACTGTCATGTACATATAATTCCATTACAAAAAACATTCACCTAACTCAATATTTTGTTTAGTTATGATCAATTATTGTGTGGCATAAATGCTCTCAATACTGTGGAATTATCCTGTCATCAACGTCCATCCCCAGTAGCAGATCCAAATGTAGTTTCAGCTGATACAACCGTGATCTTTTAAAATTTAGTTTTTTAATAAAAAACAAGTCTCCTGATTTTTAGAATAAAATCTCCTGATTTTTCACCTTGGCAGGTTGGCAACTCTGATATTGTTTTTACCTCTAAATATGTCGGTGCGTAATATTATTATTTTTATTGTGTGAAATTAACAGTATACTCTAAAGTATTTCTTCTAAAAATTTCACTCTGAAGTTCATTAGTCGCATTTACTGCACAATCATGCAGTTTCAAACAAAATAAATCCCTATTTACATTAAGTAGATAGTTATTTAAAAATTGCATCTCCAAGGAATATGTATCTCTGTATCTCTCGTTAACATTCTGTCTGATCCAACCCTTGGGTTCTGTGTGTGGAATGCCTTTTTTATAAATAAGCCTCATTAGAGGTCAAATGCCTCACACAACAAGCGAGCCCAGTGCCCTTGGCCCCAAGTAGTAATAGAAAATTCACAAGGGTTGTTTTATTTTCAAATTATGCATATGCGATGCTGGACTCAAAATGTTAGTAGGAGTTCTGCCCTTGGAAGGGATGCTATGCTGATAAGGTTTAAACTGCTTTTTACTCCTTATTTGTTCCACTGTACATTTTTCTGTCTTCAGAGTCATTTAAAAATTATTTTGCATTAACTGAGTAATAATTTTTTCATTAATTCTAATCATGTCATATTACTTTTACTTATTTGAATTTTAAATTTTGTTAATTGCAGATGCAAACAATGGATGAGGATTGTAAATAATCCTCCTGAAGCTCCTGAGTAATGCATCTTCCTCCTCAACAAATTATGTGAAATTAAAAGTCCTTCATTAATATCTTCTGCTGTGAATTTCAGAAACAAGCTGTTCGTTTCGGCACTAAGTTCCTCCAAGCATTTAAAATTTCTTAATATATCTTATTCTTATGAAAGCTCCTGAGTAATGCATCTTCCTCCTCAACAAATTATGTGAAATTAAAAGTCCTTCATTAATATCTTCTGCTGTGAATTTCAGAAGCAAGCTGTTCGTTTCAGCAGTAAGTTCCTCCAAGCATTTAAAATTTGTTAAAATATCTTATTCTGAGTAAAGCTCCTCAAAAATTTGGCAGCCTCCTCAACAAATTAAGTGAAATTAAAAGTCCATCTTCTGCTGTGAATTTCAGAAGCAAGCTGTTCGTTTCTCAACTCTGTTCTTCCCAGCATTTAAAGTTTGTTAATATATCTTATTCTGATGAAAGCTCCTGAGTAATGCATCTTCCTCCTCAACAAATTATGTTAAATTAAGTCCTTCATTAATATCTTCTGCTGTGAATTTCAGAAGCAAGCTGTTCGTTTCGGCACTGTGTTCCACCCAGCATTTAGAATTTGTTAATATATCTTATTTTGATGGCAGCTGCTCAATAATTTGCTGGCTTCTTCAACAAAATAAAGTCCTTCATAGGTATCGCCTGCCGTCAATTCCTAAAGCAAGTTCTTCATTCTGCTCTGTGTTTTTCACACAGACTTTATCATATCCGTATTTTTTGTACAAGTCCAAGATTTGTATTGTCGTGTTTACCCCTTTCGGCAATATCTCATGAAAGTTTCTGATCGTGGCTGTTTTACATAGCTCTTATCCGTTGTACATGTGTCTTGTTTTGAAGACTTTTCTCATCGTATGGTAAGTATAGTCTCTTTTTAATTTTAATCTAAATATATAATTAAATAATTTTAATTAAGTTTTCTATTCTGAAGCATATTGTGGCAGCATACTTTATTGTTGTACTTTAGGAAAGTTCTACATGTAAAAGGTCAAACATAACCATATTCGCACATACGGAGGAGACTGGAGTGGCTAAAGCATCCCTAAAGTCGGAGCATTAGATGTGAAAAGCGTTAAAAATCGGTTTCGATCATCATCGGTTAAAAAATCAAAGTTTGTCGCTAATGATTTAAATTTTTTTTTTTTTTAAGTTGTATTCAAACTTTTTTCTAAAATAATCAAAAGAAAGATGTTGGTCTTTAACTAAGTAGTGTATGAAGTGCAGTTCAACTTGGTTGCAATATCACTGAATATATCACATAATTACAGGGATGTTAATTCTGCGTCGAGCTGCTCCAAAACGCAAATCTTGCGCCGAACTGCGCTTTTAGCCGATTTTTGCGCCGAATACGTCATTTTGAATCTTTTTTTTAATTTTTTGCCACGCTTGCAAACTTTGCTTTTCTTATCTGCATTTATTGTAAGTGTTGACTCTAGATTGATTTTGCAGGGCGCAGCGCCCGGCGGCCCTTTTATCGTCTTTTTAGCAACCTCCTGCTTTTACATTTTTATTATTATTGGTCAGCAATCGACACTTTTTATTTCTTACATACCATTTGCGTCCCATCACGAAAATACGTTTATTAAAACGGCTCCTTCAGAAAAATACGATTGAGTACAATAACTCCATTATAAAAATAGGTTCGATTGAAAGCGGGCCTTTCACGAAATGAAATCGGATCTTTCCCACAAATGCCTTTTTCAGATATTCTATTCTTTCAGATCGAAATACTGTTACTGCCTTTTTCATTGTCTTTGCATTTGCGCGAGCCGAGTAACCCGAAAAGGAGCCTCTCTAGTATGTTTTGTTATCTATCTGTACATTCTCGTGGAACCCCAGAGTGCCCTTTTTGAGAACAAGGTGTCCTTTTTGAAATTTCCCCCCAGGCGGCCCTTTTTTCTAGCGTCAACACAAAATCTTCAATTTTATGCTCCAAAATCATGTTAATTCTGATCCCAAATCTTAGTTTTACTCGCGGAAGCTAAATTTTTTTTGTGCTCCCAAATGGAATTTTTCTGCTCCCGAGGTGCTCCCAAATGAAATTTTTTCTGCTCCCGGGGTGCTCCCAAATCGAATGTTGGAGTTAACATCCCTGTAATTATTAATGACATATTGGTGCATACAGCACTTAACTGGGAGACGGAAGGTGCCTGGTTCAAAATCAAGTTGCATACAGCGGTCTAACCATGCATTCAGAGTTTTCCATGGTTTTCTCCCAAAACTTGCTTAGACCCTCTTTAAAATATCCCCATGGAGGCCACTCCACTCCTCGGCCTAGAGTACACGAATAGCTAAAAGTAAACACAGAGAAAAAAAAATTAAGAATAGTGTATTGAAATTAAATAAACAATAAGCTTTGTAATTACTCGCATGGCCTTTAAAAAATGCATGTTTCAAAAGCAACAAATGAGTGGTTTCTTCATCAGTATCTAATAACCATAGAAACCGATCATAGTCCCACCCTTAGCTACGAGCCTGCAGTGCACATTGAATTAAGATTCTGTTATACATATTTTTTACAAACCTAAAAAAAAGTATCTTTTTCCACCTATGAAGGATGAGTTTCTTCAACTTTTTGTCTGATTTCAGCCTTTGTTGGACATCAATTATGAAAATGTTACAAAGGTTCTCAAAAAATAACACGAAATGAATAACTGTAAAATTTCCCACATTTTAAAAGTTGCAAAATGAGTGGCATAAAAAGGCATTTATATATAAATATTCTCTCACATCTGAAAGGGAAATACTGCAACTGAATCATGCATAGTCAATAAAAAAAATTTTGTCTAATTCTAAATTTTCCAATACCCTTGATGGTGTCTTCAAACTTTGCAAACTAAACATATAATATAAATCATTGTCAGGATTTAATTTTCTTTTTCTAATTGATACTTACTGGATAGAAAATATAGATATTAAAACGTCTTTCACGTTTATGTCATATACAAATAGAATCACCTTTGAAAATATTTTGCTTGTGTGTGTCAGTCGATTTGCTTTTTTGGCAATCTAACCCCAGTCCCGTGTTCTAATTTACTAAGGGGAGAAAAAAGGAAATCTTGAAATTTAAAGTGTATATTTAAATTAATCTAATTTTGATGTGATAACATCTTCTTTTATATTGAGGTACTATTTCAACACCATCCTCATTAGTATTTTTTCCCAAAATTGTGTGATTTAGCAATAAAGTACATACAATTTCTTGTTCTCCAACCATGTGTTGTTTGCCTTGAACAACTTAAAATAATAATCTATGTATTAGTACATGTATAATTACAGTACTATAGTAATTAGTTTTTTACAGGTATTATGTAATTAGTTTATTACAGTATTGTGTTTGTGTCATGTCCGCAACAAGTTCTATTAATGGTAACTAAGGAGTTTTTTTTTTTTTTTTTTAAGTAGTGTTCACCTTCACCATTATTTCATTTAGTTTTGATTAGTCGCAAACATGATTACAGAATATGCCCAATACTCCGAAATCCCCCATGTATAAATAAGATTTGCATTGTATATTTATAGATATTCTGAGATACTGTGTATGAACTTCCAAATGTATCTGTGTAATTTTTTATAAGGAAATTCTGTATTTTTGGTATTTTATCCTTGTCAATAATAATAAAACATGTTTCTGTTATAAAAAGCTCTTTTCATAAGAGTCTGTTGGTAAAGTTTTGTATGCTCTTAATTTCAATCAATGATTTATTATATGTGTGTATTAGATATTGGCTGTATGTAAAAATGTCAGTAAATAAAGATTTGTCTGTCTTTTTAAATCTGCAGTTTTGTATTTATTACTTTTTCACATTTAATTGTTGGTAAATAATATTTAAGATCCTAAAGTATGCTTCACCAAGAATACTAATATAAGATTTTGTAGTAGAGTTCATCAGCTGTAATTGTCTCCATTTTGTTAATGTTAAGGGCAGGAAAGAGATAAAGCATTATTAATAGCTTTTCAATACATAACATCACACATTCAAATGCACTATAATTAAAAAATGTGTTGAATTGTATTCCATTTATTAGATTTCTTGTAAGTTATTTAAACAATTTTTTAAAATGTAAGTATTTAATTATTTAAAGAAATACTTTTATTTTGAACTGAAGTATAATTGCTGTTTAAATATCGCTATTTAAAAATTAGCACAAAAATTAACTTGGATAAAAAATATGCCTTCACTGGTGAATGCTGGAAAAGCAAGTGCCCGGCTGTTGTTTTTTTTTGGGGGGGGGCGAGGGATTGTTGATCATTTTAGTAAGATTGCATTTTATTATTATTCTTATGAAATGCGGTGTCATATTATCTTTATTTATTTAAGTAATACGATCAGTAGTAATACTGCGAAAGCGCATAAAAAGGAAGTATCGGGAAAGAGAGCTCGCGTTTCAATAGCTCACTCACTCAAGGTAGCAAGCAGACGACCAGAAACCAAAACCGGTTTACTTACCGAAATAGTTCTGTACCACCTCGCTATGAAGCGAAGTGGCGCTAGTAGCGATGATTTCGGCGACCGGAATTTTACACTGAGTGCGCATGCTTACCGTATATGTGCTTTGCGCTGTGCCCTGGTGAGGTGTATGGTACGTATCGTTCGTTAGCCGACCCAGAGCGTCACCTCCGATCAGTGTTGCCAGAAACGTTTGCACATAAATCGCAAGTAGCTGAAGAAAGAGTCGCTAAGGTGACGTCATAGTATGACGTCAGATCAAGTGATGCCCTCCCTGCACTGCTTAAAATCATTATGCCGATTTGTCTGGTTGGTCCATTGGTTTCGATGCGTAGTTTTACACATAAAAGTCCCCCCCTCCCTTCACCCGCAAGTCTAAAATAAATATATCAAAATTCACAGGTGATTTTTTTCGTTTCTTTTTGTATATAAAAAGTCTCGAATTCATAATCAAGTCCCATAACTGTTCTATTTCCCATCATTCAACACCAAGGACGGATTAAAAGGGAAGACGGAGGGGTAACTGCCCTCCCCCCAAAAAAAATAAATTCAACCTTTTTGGAAATGTTTTCTACAAAAGAAACCATTTTCCCCTTCCCCTCAGTGTTACATGCCAATTTTTACCAAAGAAGACCGATATTGTTGCTTACAATGAGAGTAAATGCCCCGCTCTGGCATAGCTTCTTGCAGCCAACACTGAGGAGACTCAGTCACTAAGATTCCTCTTCTGAGTCCGGTGTTGCTACTCAAAATAAGAGTAAATTCCCTGCTGCGGTCTAGCATCTGGCAGTCAACATTGAGAGACACAACAGTGACTGAGATTCCTCTTCTGTGTCCAGTGTTACTATATATGTGTCACCATTTAGTTGTCAAACGTGATATCTTCATGTTAAAAAAAGGTGATTAAGTTAAAAGAAATATTAATTGTACATTGTAATTAAATCATTAATTTTGTTTTTATTGAATGACTACTGGAGATCAACAAAACATAATAATATATTAAGTTAATTTACTACAATGTTTTTTGATAGAAATTATTAAATTTTTACTATTAAGTATTCATTTCTTTTGCAAGTCCATTTAATAACATTATGTATATTCAAGGTGTTTTCTGGATTTTTAACAAACTTAAATAAATCAATTAATCTGTCTAATTACTTATTGCTTTAACATTAATTATCCTAATCCTAATTAATCATGTGGCGTGAACATTATTCACAAACACTAAAGTCCTTAAAAATTTTCTAAGTTATATTAAATGTCCATTTTATGGAAATAAAATAAGAATTCTTACATTTTTTCATATAGCTCCTTTTATTCTTGTGGTGGGGGTTTCCCTCCGAGTTAAATATTACTGTATTATTAATAATTAATTAATAGTTATAATCTAATTAATAATTAATTAATAGTTACAATCTAATTAATTAACGTATTGCTTTATATCTCGCTAATTAATTATTGATTTAACATTAATTATGTCAATTAATTAATCTAATTAATTACGCGGCGTCAACATTATCGACAAACACTAAAGTACTTTAAAATGTTCTAAGTCCAAACGACCGGCTTACGCCATCGCACCCAGTGAACAAAATTCGTACATAACATGAAACACTCACCTGAACCTACATATGCAGTTGTAACTAAATATACCGTCCCTTTTCACCAGCTCCAGCTAACGATACGTAGTACAATGTCTTGACGTTTTAATTGGGCCGGAGGCGAAATGAGCCTCGCAGGTTGAGGAATGACGTCTTCGTCTAGTACGCATGCGCAGGTGAAGATAAAACAGAAAAAAACTGTTTTTTCTTACGAACAGACTTATTCTGTAAATAATACGAATAATTTCTGTACGTTTTACAGACTTTTTTTGCAGTGTACGGAAGAGATAGGATATAGCTTGCCACCAATGGCGACTTTTCATTATTTGGCGATTTACACATGCTCACAACCTATAATTACTGTTCATGTAAGGTTACCGGAAAACCGTTATCCATATTTTCATTTACATAATGGTTTGCAGATTGGCGTACTTAGCACCACGAATTATACCATCTCGTCGCGCTAGTAAATATCCAAAGTGTACTATAACTGCTATAATGGCATAGTTAACGCCGCCAAATATTTCTACTGGTAGCAAATAATCCAGCTGGACGAGAACCGGCTTTAAAATTATCTGCATTTTAATTATTTTTCATTTTCAAGATATTAGTTATTCTGTTAAAGAAAAACGAATAATCGCTAATTCTAAACTCCTGTTGTCTAAGCGAACGTACTATTTGAAAATTGTCAACTTTGTGTAACACATTTTGAGTTACTTATTTCATATAGTTTTTATTTTGGCGTAAAATGGGTGTAATTCTAACTCATGTTTGTAAATTTCACGGGATTCTAGATACTTGGAAACGCTTTGTTGCAAAGGAATGAATGATTTTATGCCAAATCTGCCAACCATTCGATTTATTTTTTCAGTTTTTTATTAATATCTTCTAAAATAATTCGATTTTCGAAATTTAAATCAGCTTAGCAGATTCCTCGGAATTTTTCGAATCTGTGGGCACCTTAGTCGAAACTCAAATCCCCACGGTTTAGGAGGAGATACGCTGACAAGCTTTTGACAGCGGCGGCGACCGCGGCCTTCACTTTTTTTTAGAATAGAGAGATTATGAAAATTTTCAGGCCGAGCGCACTAACGCATTTTAAGTTTTTAGGCGATAACTTTTTAATCTGTTTGGATTAATGACGGTAAAAGTTTTGTTTTTGGGTAGTTGAAGCGGAATTGTGACAGAGTCAGTGAGTCAGGGATCAGCCTAACTGTAGTAGGATATGATGGATTTTTGATTCATTGAGTCTTTGTCATTAGGAATCATACATGTTGATTCATTCAAGGTTTGATTCTTCGAGGAAGTTTTTTTTTTTCACAGTCCATCCGTTTGTTCTATTATTGTAAGCGTTTTAGTAGTTGTTAAAGTTATTGTAAAATAATACTTTTTTATGTATTCTGTGGTTGATTTCATATGATTTCGAAGTGTGCTTTTATTCTAATAATTTACATTGCGTTACACATTTTCTTTTCTTAACCCTTTAAGGCGCAACCCTTTCCCAATGCTGAAAAAAGGGCAGCCATTGCCATCGCTCGACTTAACTACCAGCAAGATGGCGGACGATCGAAACGTTCATCGCGTGCCACAGATCGAGGCCCCTTTTTTGACGACAGCTGGCTGCACAGCCAGCTGTCAAAAAAAGGGTCTCTAGATCTGTGGCACGCGATGAACGTTTCGATCGTCTGCCATCTTGCTGGTAGTTAAGTCGAGCGATGGCAACTGCTGCCCTTTTTTCAGCATTGGGCAATCTATCCAGCCGTTCTCGCATTCTTCCATTTGTCATCAGATGTCAGTGCTGTTAAAAATAATCGTGACCAATTTTTTGACGGGAAATGACGTGCTAAAAAGTAAAGGATTCTCGTGGAGCTATGTCACCCGCAACTATTTTTATAGAAATCAAATCTATTCTTCGTGACTGGCAACAGTCAAAACGTCAGAGTTGGGTGTTCCCAGAGCGGGATCACTGCGCGTTAAAGGGTTAAGCGTGAGTTTATAAAAGAAAATTATGTTTAAAGCATATTATGTACGATTATACTTTATAGCATCTATATTTATGTAAGAAGATTGAATTTACGTTTATAGAATTCGTTTATGTAAGATGTATTTTCTTTGAATTAGAAAAAATAAGTATTTTATGTTTAAATTGAAGCACTACAGAGAAATTTACAATTTCAATCGTAAAGAATTATCATAGATGTAGTACACGACAAAGACGTAAATGCATGAAAGTGTAGCTGAAAAACGAGCTGGAAACATGTATGATCACTGGCATTAGCACTTGGCCCAAATGCGTGAACGTGCAGCTCAAACACAAACAGATGAAACAGATGATCAGAATTTGGAAGGAGAACGACATAGAACAGCTAGACATCGATAAATACTTCTGGTAAACAGTCTAAGTATCTACAAAGCTGCCACAAATGTGGATACTTACAATTATAGTTTACAGCGTTTTAACATGGCTTGCATTCATCGTGGACCTTTGCCATTTCCTGAAGAAAGAGTAAAAACTCAAATTAACAGAAATCATTTTGGGGGACTGTAAGATTGATGTAGGTCATTCCGAATTTCCTAAGGAATTGGTGTGGTTGTTTCTTCGATGCCACCCACATCCAAAGAATTTCAAAAAAAAATTCGAAATTTGAACGCATACTTTGCAATGGCTTTGTTCACAGTATATGACGAGTGAAACTATTAACGATTGAGGTGTGTACAGCTACGTTGCGAACATTGTATAAAAGATCTTGATGAATTTTTTTTTATAAACTCATTCACTTGACAGTTCAACCAACTCAAATTCCTGCTTCTGAATTTGAACGTCCTCAATATGGATAGATATAGTAATTCTGATGTAATCAAGACACTGTTAGTGAATGCATGAATAATCCCCTTTGTATCAGCCAAGATCTTCACTGATACCCTCGCTGATGCACTCTCAGCGGCAGAAGGGCAGGAGGCACCTTACGTTAAATTACTTTTTGCTCAACCCTGATGGCACCGACCATCGAATATTTAGCATCCCTCTTCAAAACAAAATATATGCCATTGTAACATTGAATGCCGACCAAACCTTACCTGATAATGAATGAGTGATCCGACAGCGATGTAAATCTTTGGTAATCATGAAGATTATTGATCAAGGCATTTAGGCAGCCATTATTTTACACTTAAGAAATTTTTAGATACTGAGCATGGCTCGGTAGCCAGGTACTATATATTAATATGGCTTCACATAGTGTATAGACTCTGTTTTAGTGACCGCAAGTTATTTTCGATTCTATCCAATTTGTGTATGGATTAAGGTATATGGATGCATTCAATTCATTGAAAGCCTGTGGTCAATTACTACTTTCGCTATCCCCAAAATCTCGCAAACTATCTCAAGCTTGTCGACTTTGGTGAAATATCCCCAAATAAAGTGTCAAAAGGAAATCTTTCACATTGAACTCAGCTTGGCGATATCGAAATGTTTGGTTAGAAATCGCCAAACCTTAGTATTACTGCAGTTTTTTATATCTCTTTCAAACAAAATATGTTTAGATGAAGTGCGCCAAAAATATTTTTGTTTTAATAGACGTGCAAGGAAGTCATGAGTTGTCAACATCAGATTTTTTTAAATTCGTTTTCATGATTACGTTAGCTTAGTTAAAATGGCAGCTATAAAAATAAATTAAAAAACCATGGAAATTGCATCGGTTTAGCAACGATCCTAAAGAATGTACGGAGGTGCATCCTTTGTCGTTTTTACCCGCGCCAAGTAAAACTTACCTTCTTTACAAATTACATAGCCTTTAGCTGGATATTAATACGTTTTTGGATAGCTGATTAATGGGAGAAATTTTATTTGTAATTTGTACGCTCACTGTGCTAACGTATTTTTAAAAAATAAACTAGGGGCCAAGGCCCCTAGACTCGCTACGCTCGCATTTCGTATGAGGCATTTGGCCCCTAAAAAGACTTATTCGTAAAAAAGACATAATTTCAACAAACAAAACCCAAACGTTGGATACAATAGAATGTTACCGAGCTACACATTGCTTGGTTCTTGCATGTTGTTTGGAACATAAAATTTTAAACCTCGCACTATTTGTAATTATGTGAAACCCATGGTACGCCTTGCGTATTAGCCAATTATGGAGAATTTTCATAATTTGGCGACTTGAGTATATGTATACTTAATAATTAACTCTGAAAACAGTAATTCATATGTTTTCTTTGATAAAAACTACGGAACAGGTAGGATAGCTTGCCACCAATGGCGACTTTTCATTATTTGGTGATTTACACATGCTCACAACCTATATTTCCTGTTCATTTAAGGTTCCGGAAAACCGTTATCCATATTTCCATTTACATAATTCTTTGCAGATTGGCGTACTTAGCACCACGAATTATACCATCTCGGCGCGCTGGCAAATATCTAAAGTGTACTATAACTGCTATAATGGCATAGTTAACGCCGCCAAATATTTCTACTGGTAGCAAATAATCCAGCTCGACCGAACCGGCTTTAAAATAATCTGCATTTTAATTATTTTTCATTTTCAAGATGGGTCATTCCACGTCAGATCAAACAGTGCAGTTCACCACACCAACTCGGATTTTTCCCAAATTTTATATAGATGATTTATAGGCTAAGACATCAACAAATCTCAATTTTGAAGGTTCTACGATAATTAATTACCGAGAAATTAATTATGCAAATTTTTAAGTTTTCTGCAAGATGCGCCAACGTTTTTCTCAATTCCTTAAATAACTCCTTACCTGTAAAAGATACTGAAGTGAAAATTTGTTTCTAGGAGTAACTTTTTACGCTGATTCCAAAAATGTTATCGAAATTTGCGTATCTTCTATAGTTTATACATGAGCACTGCATTTGCTAAAAAACATCATGAGTTTTTTTCGGCATGTCTGATCACAGACACATGTTTTAAATTTTTATAGGTTGTTAAGATGGAATAATCCTACATCCCAAAATAATTTCATCTTGGCTTTCTGCTCAGGAGCAGAGAAAAAAAATTGTATGTATGTACCTATATATGAGGATTTTCATATGCAATATTTATACTGAAGATGAGAAAATTCAGAAGCGTTAGTCAATTTTCCTATGTCTTTTAAATTGATATCTGAAGTTTAACTACTACTCCAGGCATTTTCAAAACCTATAAAAGATATCAAAGTGCTTGGATCGGAAAACGTAAAACAAACAAACAACAAAAAGTGCATGTAAAAGAATGTTAAATTAAAAAGAATTCTAAAATTAAAATTTAGAATTATTTTTAATTTAACCCTGTTGTTTTCGGCAGTCATCCATCAGCCAATAAATCTTTGGAATTCTGTGTGATATTGAACTCAAAAGAAAGAACAATGTTTCATAAAACATATATATATGTATATATATATATATTAGGTCTACCGGAAAGTTCTATCCGTTTTCAGTATGTCAATATTTTACCTAGCCAAAACTACTGAAGCTAATAACACGAAATTTAGCACGAGTGGGATTTTATGGCGTAGGTGCTAGATTAGAGAGTACTTTCCAAAATTCATAATTTATGGAGGATAAAGGCCCAAAATGCTCTTTTCACATATTCTGCGGGATCTCAAAGAAGAAAAGAGATATCGATAAAATTCTTGCTGTAAAATACACAACACTTAAGAATGCCTAAAAATCGATTTCAGAACATTTCGAATATAATCCTCCTAGGAGGGTAGACGTAAAATTTTGCCGTGAATAACTGATTACATGACATTTATTCTGCAATATATAACCAAAGGTGCAATTTGACAATGTGCCTTACATTGCTATGCTAGTTGTTGTAACAATAAAAATTTAATACAGTATACAGTAAAACCTATTTCAAATTGCTGTATCCACAAAACTAGCCAAAGCACAATTTTGTTCGCATTCTGTTAAAGGTAAATAAGTATTGTAACTTACAGGAATTCAATTCTTTTAATGAACTTTGTTCCTTCTATTGACTCGAATGTCATACAGAATTACAAAGATTTATTGGCTGATGGATGATTGTCAAAAACAACAGGGTTAAATTAAAAGTAATTGAAAATTTTAACTTTAGATATTTTTTAAATTTAACGCTGTGTGTGACATGCATTTTTTGTTGTTTGTTTTACGTTTTCCGATACAAGCACTTTTATGTATTTTCTAGTTTTTGCAAATGCCTGGAGTAGTAGTTAAATTTCTGATATCAATTTAAACGACATAATAAAATTCACTAACACTTCTGAATTTGTTCATGTTCAGTATAAATGTTGCATATGAAAATCCTCATATATAGGTACATACCTACAATTTTTTTTCTCTGCTCCTGATCAGAAAGCCAAGATGAAATTATTTTGGGATGTAGGATTATTCCATCTTAACAACCTATAAAAATTTAAAACATGTGTCTGTGATCAGACATGCCGAAAAAAATTTCATGATGTTTTTTAGCAAATGCAGTGCTCATGTATAAACTATAGAAGATACGCAAATTTCGATAACATTTTTGGAATCAGCGTAAAAAGTTACTCCTAGAAACAAATTTTCACTTCAGTATCTTTTACAGGTAAGGAGTTATTTAAGGAATTGAGAAAAAAGTTGGCGCATCTTGCAGAAAACTTAAAAATTTGCATAATTAATTTCTCGGTAATTAATGATCGTAGAACCTTCAAAATTGAGATTTGTTGATGTCTTAGCCTATAAATCCTCTATATAAAATTTGAGGAAAATCTAAGTTGGTGTGGTGAACTTTCTCCAGTTTTGTGTTTGATTTGACGTGGAATGACCCAGATATTAGTTATTCTGTTTTGGAAAAACAAATAATCGCTAATTCTAAACTCTTGTTGTCTAAGCGAACTTTCTATTTGAAAATTTTCAACTTTGTGTATCACATTTTGAGTTACTTATTTCACATACTTTTTAATTTGGCGTAAAATGGATGTAATTCTACTTCATGTTTGACAATTTCACGTGATTCTACATAATTGGAATTGATTTGTTGCAAAGAAATGAATGATTTTATGCCAAATCTGGCAACCATTATGTTTTATATTTTCAGTTTTTTATTAATATCTTCAAATAATTCGATTTTCGAAATTTAAGTCAGCTTATCAGGTTCCTCGGAATTTTCCGCATTCGGGAACATGTTTCTCGAAATTCAAATCCCCATGGTTTAGGAGAAGATAGGTCAACAAGCTCTGACAGCGTCGACAGCGGCCTTTACTCTTTTTTAGAATAGTGAGATAACAGCTTTTGAAAAGGAACATGTGAATTAAAAACTGAAAAATACATGTATTGTCTCGTTAATTTAAATTTAAAAGTGGTTTTGCACTTTTATGATTACATTAGCTTAGTTTCAATTATGAAAATAAATTATAATGCAATTCATTTAATTTAGTAGATTTTTTAAAATTTGCACTTGAATATCAAAATCGGGATTATTCAAGAAAAAAAGTTTTAAATTCAATTTTCTCAAAAAACTATTGATTTAAGGCCATACATATGTGGGTGAAAGTTGTAGCATTTTAACTGTCCTATTAAGTGTTATCTGGAATATGTCGAGTTACACCAGTAACCCTGTATATATACAAAGTGTTCTATCGCATTGTCTTTGTAGTCCAGGCAAATTAGCCGAAAAAACAGCAAATGGGGGAAAATTTTTATGTAGTTTTAAAACTTAGGGAAAACACTAATTGGGTATGCAATTGTATGAAACAGAAAAATTTCCCCTTCTCGGGGTGCCGCGTCCCCTCCTTTGCCCCCCCAAAAGGTTACTTTTTAAAATTTTCACTTTTATCTCGAAAACCGTTCGTCTTAGCAAAAAAATGTCAACTACAAAATGAAAGCTGATAAAATTTCCAACAAGATTGTAATTGGTTATTCTTTTCTACATACAATAGTTTTCGAGATATGTTTTAGACAAAATCGCAAATTTTTGGAAAACGCTTCTTTTTATCCCGATTTTTAACCAATTTCGTCTTATATAGCTCTTTAACCCTCAGTTTTACAGCAATTGTTTTCAAACAAAGTTGTAGAGTTTTCAATTACCTTTAAAGGGAGTTATTATTTGTAACTTTATCTTTAAATAATCAAAAGTTATTGGAATTTGAAATTTTCAAAAAATTTAGCAAATTCGAATGAAAACTACATTGCGCGTCAAAGTACGACAAAATCTAGGTAAAAATTATAAAGTTTTGAAACTTGGGGGAAAACATAGATTGGGAATGTAGTTGTATGAAACAGAAAAGTTCCCACCTCTCGGGGTGCCGCATCCCCGCTTTAGCTCCCCCCCATAAAAAAGATCCTTTTTTTAATTTTCCCATATATCTCAAAAACCGTGCCTGTTAGCAAAAAAGTCAATTACAAAATGAAAACTGATGAAATTTCCTACAAGATTGTTATGGGTTATTTTTTTCTAAATGAAAAAGCTTTCAAGATAAACGTTTTATAAAAAATCGCAAATTTTTGGAAAACGCTTCTTTTTAACACTATTTTCCACTAACTTTGCCTTTTAGCTCTTCAACCAAAGTTTTACAAGAATGGGTTTAAAGCAAAGTTTTAAAGTATTCAACTACCTTTAAATTTAATTTTTATTTGTAATTGTCTTTTAAATGATCAAAAGTTACAGCAATTTGATTTTCAGTGCATTTTAGGGAATTCGAATGAAAAGTGCATTGTGCGTCAGAGTGCAGAAAAAATCTAGGAAAAAACTTATACAGGTTTGAAACCTGGGGAAAACACTGATTGGGTATGTAGTTGTATGAAACAGAAAAGTTCCGTCTCTAGGGTGCCGTGCCCTCTCTTAGCCCCCTACCCTCAAAGTTCCCTTTTTTAGATTTTCACTTTTATCTCAAAATTGGTGCTTCTTAGCAAAATCATGCCAGTTACAAAATGAAAGTTGATAAAATTTCCTAGAAGATTAAAATTCTTATTTTTTATATATCAAATTATTTGTTATTCGATATCTTTATTATTAGTATTTTTTTTTCTATGTCGAATATTCTTTTTGTATTTCGTATAGCTTCGAGATGTTTTAGAAAACCTCGTAAATTTATGGAAAACGCTTTTTTTCGTCCCAGATTTCGACTAACTTTCCTTCTAGCTGCTGATTCTTAATTTAGAGAATCGAACAGTCAAATTATCAAAATTTGTAATTTCCTTTTTTCAAGAAATTCCCTTCTCTTCTGTTACATTTTCCCTTATCTTTAAATCATTGTTCGAAGGTCTGGGAAAATTCTTCAAAATACGGCCAAGCGAAATGAGCGGGATAACAAAAAACAATTTAGAACCCAGAAACTGGGGTTGAAGAGAACTGAACTCATCGCTCTCTCCAGTTTATATTAAACGAACAACAGCTCCAGAAAAAAATATTATTACTAATTTCATTCGGCTGCATTCAAGCTTGCGGAAAGAAATGCACGTGTGTGAAGGCCAATTTGTGCTGTACAGCAATGTGCAAAAGCTGTCGAGGTCAAAGTTGCAGTAATAGGACTCCCACAGATTTGACGGAAGACTATGAGGACACATTTTTATAAAAATAAAATTGTGCCATAGGTTTGTTGTACTATTATTGTACAGAGATTCCACACAAGGGAAAGTAAGTGTGTTATAATTATGTAGTAATTTTTTATTAATTTTGCTGTAATTATTAATTCTGATGATGAATGATAACTGAAATGCAAATGTCAAAGTACATAATATTGAACAGATGAATTGCATTACAAAATTCTATTGATGTAAAAAATATCACTTTCAAAAGATTTTTTTGGGGGTGGGAAAGGGGGTTAATTTAGACTTTAGTACTAACATTTATGTGTTAAATATGCGCTTATATATGAATAAAATGTAACTAGTTCAGCAGAAACAATAGGAGGAAGAAATAAAAAAAAGAACGAAATAAAACCAAATCATACGCTTATGTAATATAAACTATTATTGAAAAAAAGAACCGTTTTGCATAAAAAAAAATTCTGGAGGGAAGGGGAACGCGTCCCCGAAGATAGAGGAACTTTTCCGTTTCTTAATATTGCACCACCTACAAGTGTTTTCCCCAGGTTTCAAAACATTATAAATTATTTTCTAGATTTTGTCGTACTTGGTCGAGCAATGTAGTTTTCATTCGAATTCTCTAAAATTTATTGAAAATTTCTAATTACTATAGTTTTTTATCCTTTAAAGATAATATTAGAAATAATAACTTAATTTTAAAGGAATTGAATATTCCTGTAGAACAGAGGGTTGAAGAGCTAGTATAACGCATAGTGGAAAATTGTGATTAAAAGAAGCGTTTTCCAAAACCTTGCGATTTTTTCTAAATCTTGAAAGCTTTTGTATCTAGAAAAAAATAACCCTTAACAATTTTATAGGAAATTTTATCAGCTTTCATTTTGTATTTGACATTTTTTTGCTAAGACGTATACGGTTTTGTTAGATAAAAGTGAAAATCCAAAAAAAGGACCCTTTTTGGGGGGGGGGACGCGGCACCCCGAGAGGGGGAACTTTTCTGTTTCATACAACTACATCCCCAATCAATGTTTTCCTCATGTTTCAAAACTTTATAATTTTTTCCCTAGATTTTGTCGTACTTTGACGCGCAATGTAGTTTTCATTCGAATTTGCGAAATTTATTGAAAATATCAAATTTCAATAACTCTTGATCATTTAAAGATAAAGTTACAAATAATAACTCACTTTAAAGGTAATTGAATACTCTACAACTTTGTTTGAAAACAATTGCTGTAAAACTGAGGGTTGAAGAGCTGAGGTTGAAGAGAGTCTAGAGAGGAGGGATCAAAGACAAAATTGGTTACAAATCGGGATAAAAAGAAGCGTTTACCAAAAATTTGCGATTTTGTCTAAAAATATCTCGAAAGCTATTGTATATAGAAAAAAATAACCAATTACAATCTTGAAGGAAATTTCATCAGCTTTCATTTTGTAATTGACATTTTTTTCGCTAAGACGAACGGTTTTCGAGATAAAAGTGAAAATCTAAAAAAGTGACCTTTTGTGTGTGGGGGGGGCAAAGAGGGGACGCGGCACCCCAGAGGGGGGAACTTTTCTGTTTCATACAACTACATACCCAATTAGTGTTTTCCAAGTTTCAAAACTATATAAATCTCACCCCCCCCACATTTCCTAATTTGACTGGACTATTGTAAATAAAAACGCGATTGGTCTCTCTTTTATGTGCAAATTTGGTCTTTGCCACTCATAACCATAGATTTTAATAAGACTCAAAAATGTTAAGAATTTATTAACTGTAATATAAATTTTAAGTACAGCTAAGTTCCAATCTCAGTAGTACCAATAGCAGATATTTTCAAATGCTTTTGCCACAACATTAAAAATCAAACAGAACAATCTAAGTTAAAAAGTACTTCAGTCTTTTCCTTGCTCTTGATTCTTCTGGTAATATCAGCAACCAATTTCTAATGCCTAAAAGGCTTACTGCTAAAATCACTAGACTTGCACCTACGATGTTATAAGCATCTGGGCTTTTGTTAAAAAATATAATCTGAAATACTACTGCAACTATGATATCCATGGAAGCTTTTACAACAGATACAATTCCTGCTGCTTCTACCTGTGTCGAGAGAGTAAATGCGCAATTCGCAAGAAAACCCAGAACAGGTATCATTAAATACAGAAATTGGTCCCAGCCACATTTCGGATAAACAACGGAGGAAGTGGCAGCGTTTATGATGCCGATTTCAGCCGTTCCAAAAAAACCGTAATAAAGCATCGGCACTGAAAAATGTACGCATTTCATTTTGCGCAGCACCACAATTGTTATGGAGAAAGTCATAACACACCCCACACCCGCTGCTAAACCTACCATGTAATAGAAGTCAAATCGTGCGACACCTCCATCGCTAAAAATTTCGGGTAGGCGAACCGAAGTCAGTACGCCACATATTGTAATCACCAGGCTGACGATCTGAATACCACCGCAATGTTCTTTCAAGAAGACGCAGGCTGCAAGCGTGGTTATTGCTGGTAAAGTTGACATCACGACAGCTGCTTCGGCCATGGGAAGGTATGCGTACGACATTAAAAACAAGTACAGTGCTGTACCTCCAAGAAATCCTCGCATTACCAGCAGCCTTCTGACTTCTTTAGCCCCTATGATATCTTTGACACAGTAAACTGCGATTGGTAAAGAAAACACAAGATTACCAGCGTTCAGAGCTAACGATAATTGGCTAGAGTCTATGTATGATAACTTTTTCACGATTACTGATACCATTGTCAACTTCAGTGAAGCTAAGAGCAGGTAAAAGAATCCCAAAAATGGGTTGCGTCTTACAGGAGGAGCCTTGACTTGGCTGCTGTCATCCGTTGAGTAAACATCTTTCTGTGCATCAATTTTAGAAATGGTTTTTGCAGATTCGGCATTGATGGACATGCCTGTCAGTAAATGAGTGTTCTTAGTGAGGAAATAATCTTGATATTCTTTATGAAAACCTGGGGGAAAAAAAAAGACATTTTACTATGAAAAATTATGCTGAAGTAGTTATAAAACAAGATTCATCATACAATTTCACGCATTCATCTAACAAACAGTGCTTTTAGCCCGTTGAAGGATAAATATAACCGGATTTAGTAACCGAACCGTACCCACCAAAATCCTGCTAATATAAGCACTACCCGCATTGGCGGACCTGGTGAGCGCCAGAGGCCCCGAGCGCCACCAAAGGTTCCGACTTTGAAAATTCTAAATGAAAAAAATAAGCTCAAAAGTGAAGCAATACACCACGGGTACTAACTTGCTAAGAAGGGATCAGTCTTCAGATTATTTGAAGGGACTGTTTCCTCTCTTCTCCCTGCTGTCCAGCTTCTAGGCCACAGAACAGCAGGGATGTCGCGGATGTGTCAGGCGCCTTTGTGCAAACACCAATTTAGCGCCCCTACATAAAAAAATTCCAGTCTTCGAAACAAAAGTATTATTTTACTATTCCATGCACTTATTCAGTTGGAAAATATCATAATCAAACCGAGTCTCGGGAGGTGGCGCCCCTATAAATATTTAGTTTTTTTTAACAAAATTATGATTTTACAATACCATATTAGTATTCAGCAGAGAATATACGGCATTGCTCTGGACTGTAGGGTTGCCCGATGGATACCCGACCCTGCCGAAAACTCACCTAGTACATGCGGTATACGTGCTCGTAAAGTCAGTGGAACCAAAAACACTGTGGTAGGTAGCTAACAGTTACCATGGGTGAGGAGATCAGATTTGGTTCCATCTAGACTAGTCTTTTGCAGAGTTCTGGTGATTTGGGAGATATCCTTCAAGGGGTTGCCTGTCCTTTACATCCAAAAAAAAAAAAAAAAAAAAAAAAAAAAAAAAAAAAAAAAAAAAGGACGAAGGAAGGAGAGGGGAGAATAAAGGGTATTTTTTTTTCAACAGTAATTATAGAACACTGCTATAATGTTTAACGAGCGAATGCACTTTACAACTAGTAGAAAGCTCACTTTGTAAATGTTTTCGATTTACACACAGACACCAGGACGCTGATTCAAAAGTAATGAGAAATCTTTAAATCTAAATAAAAAGCATGGAAATATTTTAATTTTATATGTGCACTGTTTGTTTATAAATAAAGCAATATAATACAAGGAAAACTACAAACGACAAGTTTTAACGTAGTTAATAATTTCAAAAATTGTCCATATTATTTGGAAGTATCGATTATTGAAGCTTCTTTTGTTTATCCAGATTTACATGATAGGTTTTAAATTCAAATGACCGATTTCAGCGTAGAAGAAATGACAGTTAGTTATTATAATTTAATTTCAAGAACAATAGATGTTTTAATAAAAAGTCAAACATTTGAAAGAGCTGATTAATTTAACTTTCACAATGACAACTCAAATGGAAAGTGCAGAATCTCTTATTGCTGCAATGTGAAAATGGAACAAAAAAGTTAAAAGAACATGGCTTATGTATTTTATTAAATTAAATTCTGTGTTTTGTTTTAAATGTAAAACTAGCTGGAACCCGTCGAATTCGACGGTCACTTTATTGATTGTAATATTCAAAAATAAATGGGAACAATCAAGAATGTCACCAAGGTCTTGAACAAAACTAACAGGAAAAATCAAAGAGCGACGCGGACGGTACATGACTTGTTACAGAAAGTAAACAAAAGGTTTCACGCCAGTTCTTAGCAACTGTACAATGACGATGAAATGATTGAAATCTTTAAAATTTGTTTTTAACTATCTTTATTAAGAAAAAAAAAAGGAAGAGTAGATATTAAATCTTTATTAAGAAAAAAAAAAAAGAAGAGTAGATATTAAATGACGAATGAGCAAATACAGTTACAAATTCTAATTGAGCTTTTCGTTGAAAACGATATTTTGGGTAAAGTCATCGACCACGAAACGCCCAGGTGAATTCTCTTAAATGATCTTGACTGCCACAGCATTCTTTGATCTAACCATTGAAAGAGTGACATACAACATTCCATGAGAAAATACGGGCGCAGAAAGGTAAACGCCAAAAGTATGAAGCGAAAATAGTGAAAAATTTCGGAATGACAAAAAAAAAATCTAATCCGCCAAATGGCGACCGCGCGCTCCCTGCTTTATTTGCCTTTTCTCAAGCTACCCTCGATGGTTAAGATCCAGTATCAGACAGAAAACTGAAAAGTTAAAGAAATAAAAGATAAATCGCTAACTAAAGAAGGAGTCTATAACTGCCGTCAATGTCGTTAACAAACTACAGTGTATTTGTATGGATAAAAGTTTGAAAAAAATCTGAAACACTTTCATATTTTAAATACTCACTAAAGTGCTGTATATTAAAAGCGTATCATAATCCATGCGTCGTCCCTATTTTCCTTTTTTCATTAAATTGAAAAGTGTATCATTATTCATGGCCGTGCCGTATTTTTCTTCCTTGTTCCACAAAACACATTTTTGTAATCGAAATCTCTAGCTGTTTAACAATCTTCGTGAGGCATATTCCAACTATACTTCACCATTTTAAATACTGTTCGTAATGAGCATCATAATACATGAGTGTGCTATATTTGTCTTTCTCGTTGCATAAAACACATCTTTGGAATTAATATCTATATTAAATTTGCCTACTAAAGCTATTTTACAACCATCGCCAGGCATGGTTCGGTTTTCAACCCATTAAGGACGGAGATTTTATCCTCCCTCCCCCACAATCTTTCACCTGAACTGAATTAACTTCATTGGGGTTACTTGAGTGAGAATGTATTTTTCTATGTTTTTAGATGTCAGATGTGAGATTTAGTAAATATGGTCAGGTGACCATATGGTCACGGTAGTCCTTTATATGACCATACTATAAACCATTGTTTGCTGTTACCATACGGTAACCCTAGTACTTAAGGGGTTAAGTTTTTTTTTCCGCAAACTTGGCGATCAATTATCAAAAATCGCAAACCTTGTCAGACTTATTCTCCCCCCCCCCTTCCGCGTTATGTGGCAAACACATTTAAAAAGATTTCCACCGTGACAGTTCATCTCTACAAAACCTGTCTACAAATCATATCGACAGAATCGAGTAGACAAAGTCTGGGCGTGAACGAAATAGAACCCTAGGGCTAATAAGCGATAAAGCACTAAAATAAAGAAGGCTTTTTATGACAGCAAAATGCATTTAATAAACCACAATGTTGTTTCTATAGCGAAAAATTGCACATTTGCCTTTCCGCCATGTTTGATCTGTTCGACTTTTTCTCTTTTGATCACACATCTACAGGCTAAGGCCTTTTTTAGACACTTTAAAAATTCTCTTACACCTAGCCGTTCTCTAAATTAGTGGATACAGTAAAAACATGTTCCAGATTAACAGATAAGCGATAAAGCGTCAAAGTAAAGAAGGCGTTTTTAGCTGCCCACAATGTTATTTCTATGGCGAAATATTACCAGTTTTGGCGAGTTATCGCCAAGTTTGTCGTCAAAAAATAAGTCTCCAAGACTAAACTCAATTTGGCAATATCTGCTATACGTCGTGAAAATTTGGCCAAAGCCTTTTAATTTAGAATGCGATTAATTTTTATTTATGGTGAAGTAATTCGAAGTCGGTTTTCATTTATTTTTTTAAAATTGCTCTTATTCTAATCAGAATTTAGAACAACACATTTATTATCACTACACACTGTTGCCACATTTGCCACACAACATTTACAAACGGATGCAATTTCTAACAAATATTTTTCCAAATAAATCAAACCTTACGGAGCTAAGGCAATCGTCTGCGTAAATAAACCACAATGTTATTTCTATGGCGAAAATTTGCACCTTTGCCGTTCCGCCACGCTTAAACCGTTCGACTTTTTCTGATTTTCTCTTTTGATGGCAGATCTACGGGCCGAGACCTTTCTTCAGACACCTCAACCGAGTTTTTACACCCAGCCGTTCTCTCAATTCGGTTGTCGAAAGAAAAACATGTTTCAAAATAATATATAGATATTTGCCCCCCCCCCCCCCCCAAAAAAAAAAAAACAACAACAAAAACATTTCTACTACAGAATTTAAAAATTTGCGCACTGTTCAAAATGTTTTCAAAGGCATGACAATGCCTTAAAATGTTTAAAAGCATGGTACAAAATAAAAATACGCATGATTAGAAATTATGGCTCTATAAATAAAAACGAAATAAAATTCGTTTAATGTTGAGGAAAAAACGTTGTAGGTCAATTGACGAATTAGATCTTTCTAAAATTATGAAACAGTTTGGACAAAGAAAAACACGAAAGTCACATCATACTGGCTAAAATTCTTTTAAAAAATTAATACTCTTAAAAGAATACTAAAATTTTGCCTGCATATCTAAAATTTGTTAATATATCAGAAAAATATATTCACAGTAAAAATATGTATTCGTAAGAGTAAAAAACTTAAAATTACAACAACAAATTTAATTATTTGATAATTACAGCTGGTATTGCTTGGAATAAGCTGGTTTCGTTAGAGATTTTTTTTTGAAGGAACCACCAGTATTATTTATAGTGAAACTCTCTCTCTCTTTTCTAGCTTTTGCACTAGCAAACCTTTCAATTATATTACTTATGTCTACTTCTCTAATGCTTGATATTCTATTGAAATGATTGATAAATTTGGCAACCGTTCTTGGCTCATTGATGATCGTAAATAATTTTTTTATAGTTTTTAATTTGGAAAAACTTCTATCTGAGGAAGCGACTGTAACTGAAGTGATAAATAAATTCATAACGAGATTGCGGTATTTGGAAATGCGTCAATTAAATTGTTATTGTAAATAAAATCTAGTACGTACTTTGCCGTCATATTCTTATCCAAAAAAACATTTTGACGATATTTGTTCCTCTGAAAGAGATTTACCATCTACAATTAATTTTAAATGCAAGTCTGCAATATTTTAACATTTCCTTTTCACCCCAATCAGACAACATGTTTATTTGTGACATAAGTTTAAAAATATCACTATATTCCTCTAATATTACGAATAAAATTGTTGAATTAACAAGATTGTTTATGATGAATATGTATAATAACAACAACAACAACAACAACAATAATAATAATCCTTCGAATTATCTTGCTCAATCACCTTTTGTAACAATTCCTTTGTTTAACGCGACAGAAACTGTCAGTGTAACCTTTTCTTTGCCATAGTTCACACAAGAGAAGGCGTAATTAGTGTTGAATACATAGGTTTGGTTTCAAAAATATAAAAAAATGTTATAAAAATGAATTATTCAAATGTTAATAAAATTACTTTATTTTACAATTGTATCCACCTTTGCTACTCCTTACTTCTTTAGAAAAAGTGTAGTTGTAAAAAGGACGAAAATAATTTACTATATATATACGATTGGAGAAAAGTAAATTAATGTTAATAGTAATTACATTAATTTTGAGTACAGTCGCGAATATAAAAAAAAATTGTGTGGAAGGGGCTAATTTTAATGAAAAAGGTTATTTGACCTAAACAAGTTGTACATTAAAGCAAAATTTTACCCTAAAGCAATGTAATTAGTTTTAGTTGGGTCAAATTTTTAAAAAAGCTTATTTTACCTATGCAAAATGCATAATAAAACTAAATGCTACCCTTTAGGATTTTTTTAATTATTTTTTTTTCTTTTTTTTTTGGGGGGGGGTGCAGCACTGTTTGAATATGTAATGTAAAATACAACCTGCTACAAAATAATATTTAAATATGGTCCGACTTGTTAAATTGCTGATCAGTAGTGGATTCGAAAATGCTTGAAGGAGGGAGAAAACTGTTGGGTCATCCCGCCCAATTATTTTCAATCTTGAATCCAGGTTTATTCTGTCTGTTCTCATCATTAAAAGGATGCAATGGAGAAGGCTCTCCTTCTGTGACCAGTGTTGCTTCTTAGCTTGAGTCTTCGAATGCTGACAAAGATTTCGCAATTGCTGGGTCTGGGTTCCGGCGGAGCATTCAATCACCCATGCCGGGAAGCAACACTGATCACAGAAGGAGAGCTTTCTCCAATGCATCTTTTCAATGATGAGAACAGACAAAATAAAACTGGTTTCAAAAATGGGTTAAACTCCCCAGCAACTCCACAAATTTTTAAATGTGCTCAAGGGAAGAGAGATCGCCCTCCCTTGGATCCGATACTTCGGATTTCAATTAATGAATAATACAAATGAAGCTGATTGTATTTATGTATTTTAGAAAATTATTAACATTTGAACGCCAATTGATGTAACTTTTCTGTTAGGTTAATAAAACATTTGAAATTTTGAGACCCCCCCCCCATGCAAGAATGCCTATACTAGAGTTTCTATGAGGGGAATGTTCTCATCAGGCTGTAAAATACTACAGACTGTCCTAGTACTACAACAATACAAACTTCAGTATAGAACAAAAACAAAAAAAAAATAACTTCTGTAACACCTAAGGAAGATGCACGATCTACCTTTCCATATGAGCACTCATTTACGTACCAGTAGAGAATGCAAACCCGCACTGTTTTTCATCTTGCGGGATTTCGGGATTGAGATTTACTAATTCCGCGGGATCCCGCAATCCCGCGGGATTGACATTTCATTTAGCTAGGACTTCATTTCAACAGAGAAAAATAGAAAAAGTAACATTTTAAGCACTATGAAGTTTAACTTTAATAATAATAATTAATCTTATGAGATAATTTATACAATAACTTAAAGAAATATGAAAATTATAATCATGATTTCCAGAAAGATATACTAAGTTATGTCTCAATATATTAGTATTAGTTATGTTAGTAGCTAAAAATCAGCAATTTACAGAAAAATACAATTTATAAATACTTACATTCACAGACTTACGTTATTTTCTTAGTTGCTGAAAAAAAGAACGTACAAAATCGAACAAATCCAATGAATCATTTCCTGGTCTAGATTTAATTTTAGTAAAATAATTAAATGTGTGAATTAAAGAAAAATTAAAACTGAAATCAAAACTTTTTATAATTAATTCGTGACTGTTCGCTAAGAGATAAATTAGTATGAAATATTTCAGTTCATTTGGGATTGGAAGTTTGCGAAAAATTTAGATTTAGGTGTTTCATCCACACTCCTATTGGAAGAAATATCTATAATAATAAAAATGAATGTTTGTAAATCTGTCTGTCTGTATGTGTGCGGTCTCCAGACAAACCTACTGCACGCAGAACTCTGAAAATTTGAATATATAAGCCCATGAGTCCGATAATGTGCACCTGAGAATCAGAATTTTAAAATTTTAATTACTTTTTTAATTATTAATTAAAAACTGTTTTCAGGATGCCATGCTCGGCGAGTTTCGCCAGCATGATACTGTGAAACAAAACCGCATGCATTGGAAAACATGAAATGGCACGAAAATTTAGTGAGTTTCGCGCCAACCTATATCAATAAAAATGAATGTCTGAAAATCTGCATGCGTGCGATATCCAGAAAAAACTACTGGACGCAGAACTCTGAAAATTCGAACATATGAGCCCATTCCTTCGGTAATGTACACCTGAGGCTCAGAATTTTGAAATTTTAATTACTTTTTAAATTATTAATTAAAAACCGATTTTAGATCGTCATGTTTGGCGAACTTTGGCCTCATGAAAAGATTTATGCTTGAAGTGAGTGGTAACCGCAAAAGTAAAAAACCGTTTTTTACGTTGCCATGCTTGGCGAGTTTCGCCCGAATGCTACTATAAAACAAATCGTTTGCATTTGAGAAGCATGAAATGGCACGAAAATTTCATCAGGTTTACGCCAAATCTATCTATCTCTATAATAATAAAAATGAATGTTTGTAAATCTGTCTGTGCGGTCTCCAGACAAATCTACTGCACACAGAACTCTGAAAATTTGAATATATAAGCCCATGAATGCCGATAATGTGCACCTGAGAATCAGAATTTTAAAATTTTAATTACTTTTTTAAATTATTAATTAAAAACCGTTCTAAAACGGAAATTTTCATACCCTGTGTTACGAATTTTGGGAGCAACCCGCTGTTCTGGGGTTTAAAATAGTTTAAAATTCGTATTCTATGCGTTAAATAGTTAAATTTTGCTTTTTGTTGCATTGATATGTAATGTTCTGGAAATCTTGGGTTCTGTGGGTCGTAGGTCTTCGAAAACCTAATTTTGGGGACTTATTTTTAGCGCCAAATTTGGCGATATTTCTTTATTTGGCGCGTTTTTCCTAATGGGGCCTTTTCATGAAATTTTTTTATGGTATTTAATACGTTTAATGACCTAACATTTCCTAATTTTCAGAAATTTAAATCGAAAATCCTGGATTTTAGAAGCAAATTTTATTAATTGATTGAAATATTTAACCCATTTGTGCCTGGATATTTTTGCGACTTTCTTCGATTTTTTTGCTGATAGCAGAAATAATAGATACATTTCTGATGTCAACTTCTTGAACAAGGGATGATTTCTTTTAAAATCATGATGCATAAAAATCGAAATATCAACATCCTACTTGGTCATGTTAAAATATTTTGTAGAGTTGAGGCTCAATACTCATGAATAAAGGCTAGGAAAAATAAATAACGTTTTCGACTAATAGCGAAAATGCCGTCCCAAAAAATGGACACTAGGCATAAATGGGTTAATAACTCCAGCAATTTTAAAGCAAATTATGTTTATTTTTCTTCATCTATATCTATTCCTTTTACAATACCTGGCCAATTTTTTTAAAAAATTACTTAAAAACTGTAGTTTAAAAAATTATTTTGTGAAAAATTGTTCTGCCATTCCAATACTATGCGAAACTCCCCTTCCGTTTTTTCAAATGGGAGAAATGTGTGACGTCACAGCAGTGAGTTGTTTTTAGTGGTGCGTTTGTAAGTACGTACCTGAAACTCTGGAACCATTATCTGCACATTCTGTTATATAATTGCGGCCTAGAGTACTAATCTGGAGTTGCAGTTTACATGACAGATTTTGTAAATCGCATAATTTACGGGGTTCACGGGCAACGCCGTGCGGGTCTGCTAGTAAGAAAATAAAACTTAAATTAATAAAACTTAAATAAATTAAATTTTGTAATTATTGATTCGTTTATTGTTAGATAGGAGACATGAATATTCAAAAATTTTCGTTCATTTATTGAGAAAGTGGCGTGAAATTGTAATAAAAAATAATTATTTCTGAGTATCAATCGCGCGGGATTAGGATCGTAATCCCGCGGGACTAGTCCCGCAAATATTTGTGCGGGATCGGGATTGCATTACCTACGTACTAGGTAATTTCGATTAGAAACAAATATGAAATGTATTTCTCTTTGCCCCCCTTTTGGGTCCATGTCCATTCCCAGACTTGTGTTTGTCATCATAGACTCCCGGTCCCCCCCCCCAAGTCGTCGGTATAGTGAATAGTGTACTGAACTTTTTTTTGTATTATTACTTCCTTGTACGTAGTATAAGGAAGTAATGTGATCCCGAAAAATTTCGGGGGCCAAATTTCGACGAGAAAACCGATTTTGACTACCTCTAAATTTACTTTTAAGAATTTTTTCGATGCATCTCATCGTAATCTAGCATGTACGATCATATAAACGCGTCTGCAACTGATTTTGACCATCGGCGAGTCTATTTTGGCCAGTTTTTCCATGCCGTCTGTTCGTACGTATGTATGCATGTATGTATGTATGTATGTAACTCGCATATCTCAAAAACTATTGGTCGTAGAATGTTGAAATTTTATATTTAGGATTGTTCTATGATCTAGTTGTGCACCTCCCTTTTTGGTCTCAATCGAATCGAGAGTTTATGTATAATACCGCCCAAAAGATTCGAAATACATAACACTCTATGGGCCGAAATTCATTAAACTCGCATATCTCAAAAACTATTAGGCGTAGAATGTTGAAACTTTATATTTTGGATTGTTGTAACATCTAGTTGTGCACCCCCCCCCCTTTCGGTTCCACTCGACTGGATTGTTTATCTACAGGGTCGCCCAATAGATTCTAAATACATTATGCTCTATGGCCGAAATTCATTAAAGCGTATTTTAGGGATATTGGGCTATTTCAAACGACTCAGATGTGATATATGCTGTTAAGAGTTACAAAATGAATTTCTCTTAAAAAAAAAAGTGGTCTTATCATTTATAGTTCTGCTACAGGAACACTCAAAAGATTTCCAATACATTATGGCCAATGGCAATTTTAGAGGCATTCATCCATTTCAAGCACAATACCGTCCTACCATATAAGTTAGGTAATGGTCCGACCACGGTCACGTGACTCCCTCAAGAACTACGCCAAAAGTCTCCAAGCTTGGTGACTTTTGTTGTACGTGTGTATGTATTTAACTCTCAAATCTCAAAAAGTTTAGTCGTAGAATGTTGAAATTTCATACATAAGATTGTTGTAACATGTAGTTGAGCATCTGAATTTTTGGTTCCAGTCTACTGGAGAGTTTATTTACAGGACCACCGAAAAAAAATTCAATACTTTAATAATATGGACATCTTCAATATAATTTAACTGTAGACAGTCATTGTTTGGTCCATGCCCAAAATCTCGCCGTCGGTCGTCGACCTTGGTGAGTTTTGGCGAAATATCCGCAAATTTGGCGCCAAAAAGTATTTCGTATTTTGTATAACTCTAAAATTTTAACCCATAGAATTTTGAACTTTTGTATTTAGAACTATTGTAATATCTAAATGTTTTCAATATCTTTTTTGACTGCAATCGACAGGGAATTTATTTACAGGGTGAGCCAAATGACTTTAAATACATTAAGGTGTATGGATGCATTCAGTTGCATCCTGAGGTCAATGACTACTTTGGCTATCCCCAAAATCTCGCAAACTATCTCAAGCTTCTCGGCTTTTGGTGAAATATCGCCAAATAAAGTATCAGAAGGAAATCTTTCAAACTGAATTCAGCTGGGCGATATCGAAATATTTGGCTAGAAATCGCTAAACCTCTTACTATTACTATTTTATCTCAGTAAAGTTTTCCCACGCTAATTTTCAAATTTTATTGGAACATTTACAAACACTATAACCATCTTCAAAACGGTAACCGATAATTTACATTACACAATGCACATATACAGGCTTAGACTCTAGCCATTTACCAGGCGGCTAGCATCAGTATGGTCCTTTTTATAATAAAATTTTTTAAAATTCAATCTTTAGAAACAACGCGCACACTTATTTTATTTACTAGCCCGTGTTCTTTTAACGGCTCGCTCATTTATTCAAGCAGCGGGTGCGTTTATAATCTTTACTGCTCCCATGGGGGAAAAGCACATCCGCCACAGGAGTGGCGATGTTGCTGGAATAAATAAACTTTTTCAACTTAAATTAATGAGAGTCTTCAAATTTTAGTCTTGATAATGCATCAGCATTACTGTGTTGACTGCCTTTCCGATAGGTAATCGTCATGTTATAACGTTGCAGGGCTAAAGCCCACCGAGATAGCTTAGCACCATGGGGCGCACTTCTCGTTAAATACGTCAGAGGATTATGGTCTGAAGCTATTTGAATTTCAGCTCCAAATATCCAGGTGTCAAATTTCTTTAATGCTTCCAGTACACAAAAGGCTTCTTTTTCAATGGTCGCCCACTTTATTTGACTCGTGCTTAGTTTTTTACTGCAATAGGTAATTCTTTCCCATTGTCATCACGTTGAGCTAAGCATGCCCCAATTGCAGTGGCCGAGGCATCTGTGTATAATTGAAAAGGTTTCTCAAGGTCTGGAGTGTGTAAGGAAGGCATTTTTATCAGTTCCTCTTTGAGCTTTGTAAATGCTTTATCCGCCTCCGAACTCCACGGTATCTTAATTGGAACGCTTTTCTTCGTCAGGTTTGTCAACGGTAATACGATTTGTGAAAACTGAGGTATATAGTCACGATAGTAACTAGCCAGCCCAATCAAACTTCTCAACTCTTTCTTAGTGGTGGGTCTTGCTAACTTTCGTATAATTTCAACCTTTTCTGGATCCGGGGATTGTTGTCCCGATCCAACTACATGACCTAGAAATTTCACATGGGGTTTTCCAAATTCGCACTTTCCCAAATTTACTGTCAGACCTACTTCCTTCAAGGTCTTGAAAACATTGTCTATATGAACCAAATGTTCATCCCATGTGCTAGAAAATATAGCCACGTCGTCGATATATGAACGGCAGTATTCTCTATGTGCGATCAAAGCCTTATCCATTGATTTTTGAAACGTTCCTCCAGAATTTTTCATTCCAAAGGGCATGACATTCCACTGGAAATGACCTGAGTGGGTTACAAATGCGGTATAATGCTTTGAATTTTCCTTCATAGGAATGTGCCAGTATCCTTTGGTAAGGTCTATGACTGTAATAAATGATGCCTTTCCCACCTCATATATTAAGTCATTGGCTATTTTCATAGGGTACACGTCTGGTATAGTAAAACTATTTAATAATCTGAAGTCGACACATAATCTGACACTTCCATCTTTCTTGGCAACGCAAACCACAGGATGAGCCCATTCGCTATCACTGTGTTCGATTAGACCCAGGTCTAACAGTTCTTGAATCTGTCGATCCACTTCTTGTTGCAAACTAATAAGTATTCGGTATGGTTTAAGTCTCTTTGGTGTACAATCTCCTGTAACCCTAACAGAGTGACCTTCTACCCTAGCGCGGCCAGGTTTAGCACTAAACACACCTGCATATTTCTTAAGTACATGAAATAATTCCTGTACTTGCTTATTCGTTAACTTGGCATTCCCAAGGTGGGTCCTAATATCTTCTATGCTTTTACTTTGTGCATCAGTAGGTGCATAATGAATGGTCCCGAAATCATCGTCTAACTCAAAAATCATACCAACATGATTTACTCTTTGAATATACGGACGCACTTTATTCACATGAAGTTCTCTTATACTTCCGTCTTCCATTTCAACCTTTACAGAATGTGGTCTGGTAATCTGCTTAACTGTTCCGGGGTCGATCCAGGTATTTAAAAGCTTATGCGAAGATGACAGCCTCAATACTAAAACTTTATCGCCCACTGCAAATGACTTTTCTTTTGACCGGAGGTTATATCTGGAGACATATTCTTCCTGAGCCTTCTTGCTATTCTCAGAAGCGAATTCGTGAGCCCTTTTCAAACTCTCCACCAAGTTTTGCAAATATTCCGTAATTGGACGTGAGGCGGTCGTTGGAATCTGCCGTTCACCTGTCCAAATATCTTTTAACAACGCTAAAGGTCCTGGAGGTAATCTTCCATATACCAATTGATAAGGTGACAATCCGGTAGTGCTGTGAGGCACTTCTCTATATGCAAACATAAGATACGGGAGGTGAATGTCCCAATCTTTACCATATTCTTGTATAATTTTATTCAACATATCCTTCAGAGTTCTATTCCAGCACTCGACTGCTCCCATACTCTCAGGATGTCCTGGAGTGGAAAAGCGAGGTGAAACGCCTAACAAGTTCTCAAATGCCTGAGTTAACTTGGAAGTAAAGTTTGTACCTTGATCTGTGCAGATCATTTTAGGAAATCCCTTTTGGGTAAATATCTTCATTAATACATCACATGTGGTTTTAGCACTGATTTCTCTTACAGGAATGGCTTCAGCCCATCGGGTGCATAAATCTACTGCACATATGATAAACCGATGTCTTCTTCCCGAAGGTGGTTCTAGTGGGCCAATACAATCTAAACTCCATACTTCGAATGGTATTTCAGGTCTGACAATAGGTTGTATGGGAATCCTATCTCGGTATGTCTCAACTCTTCTTAATTGGCATTCTTTGCAACTCTCACAAAATTTTTTAACGTCTCGTTTGATTGATGGCCAAAAAAATGTATATTTAATTCGTTCTTTAGTTTTCCGTTCTCCTAAATGTCCGGCTAATGAAATCACATGGGCCATTTTAAGCACATCCGATCTCTTACATTGGGGGAGTACTACTTGTTTGACATCTTCCCCACATATTGTTTCGGCATGTACAAGAATATCATCTAAAACTTCATATGAATTTTGATGATTTTCTGCATGTTTCCAATATGGTTTTAACTGTTCGTCTTCCCTTTGGAGCTTCTGGAACGATGCTACAGTCTCAGGAACTTTCGCGTTCTTCTCTGCTTCAGTGTTTTCAATCCTTGTTTGTACATTTCCCGATACCAAGTGATTTATATACCTTTTGTCTTCGTCTTCAACTAAAATACTGCACACATCAGATTTTAATTCCATACCATTAAACAACTGTATGTTTTCTTTCATTAATTTAAATGCCGTATTACAGATTAACATATCGCATTTTAGTTTTCTAGATATACCACATATAACCGGTACTCTTCCATGTAACCCATCATTTATTTTTACATTCACTATTTTTAACGGAACTGTTTCTTCTTCTCCAAACGCTGAGTAAAGCTTTACAGTACCTTCACTCTTTTCTTCATGTTTCTGTATTAAATCATTTCGTATGACTGATATTTGTGCCCCAGTATCTACGATACCATTAAATGTTTTCCCTTCGCATTCAACTTCCAAAATCATAAGATTATCGCAATTACTTTTGAGTTTAAATTTATCTGATATTCTCAAATCAACCCGTGCGGTGAGCATGCTCAATTTTTCTTCTGTGTTATCTTCTTTATTCGCGTCACTAATCTGCATTTGAACTAAATTGCTCTGTGCACGCTCTGATCTTCTGTTATGGAAATTAAGTGAATCGCTTTTATTTTTAAATCTCGGACATTGCGATCGCAAATGTTCACACGATCCGCATTCAAAACATCGATTCCGCTTCCTTTGTTCATGAAAATTTTCTTTTCTCCTATCTTGAAAATCATTTTCCTTTCGAGTCGTTGTATTTCGGCGACTTTCAAAATTTCCGTATTTTGACTGGTACGGGTTAGTTGCCCAATTATCGTTTTCTGTTTTCGCAAGAGGACGTTCCTTGGCGAATTTTAGCTTCATTACTCTTCTTACATCGTCATATTCATCTAGTTTTTCGGCCAACATTATTGGGGATACAATCTCCGTCCATTCATCCATGAAATGTTCTTTTACTTCAAATGGTACTTTTCTTTTAATCTGATCAGTGATCATCAGATTTTTTAAATCTTCTAGAGATTTAATTTTTAACCCGTCAATCCACCCATCAAAATAGGCTTTCATTTTAAAATAAAATTCCATCCATGTTTCTTCTGTGGACTTTTGATGTTTCATAAATAACTGTCTGAATTTCTCGGCGCTTAATTTAAATCTTTTTAACAGCATCTTCTTAATTTCATCGTAATTTTGCGCTACCTGTTCTGTTTCCCTAGCAATCAAACTGGAAACAGGAGTTGGCAACACCCCAATTAAATGAGCAACCCAATTTTCTTTATCGACGCCAAGCATCTTTAACTGTCTCTCAAACAACGTAAGAAATAAACAGATATCACTTTCCTTCGGATCAAACCTAGGCAATAATTTTTCTAAATTAGTTTTAACACCGCTTCCTTCCCGTACTTGGCTTCCCAACATCGCATTTTCTGCCATTTTTTCAATTTTCAATTTTTCTAATTCAAAAACCTTTTCTCTTTCTTTTTCTTCTCTCTCTTTCCGATCCTGTCTTTCTTTTTCTTCATTTCTATCAGCAATAATTCTAGCCAATATTTCTTTACAAAATTCTTCATCATAGTTTTTATCGTTCGTAATCAGATCACGTAACTTCACCACAGTAAATGTCGTATCAACCGTTAAACCCAGTTCTTCAGCAAGAACTATTAAATCTTGTTTCTTTCCCTTACCAAAAAACGCCATTTCACTTTTCAAATGCTAGTTTTCAGCTACGGTTACAGGTATATGTTTATATACGAATCAGGAGGATTCTTCAAGTAAATATGCCGGGACGGCCAACTATATATTAACACCAACAGGGAAACTTCCTTCAAAACCTGCCAAACTGGCCACTAAACTTCAAAATAATGCAGATCAACTGCTATAGCTACGTACAAATACAGTTGCATGAAATTGATAAAGAAATACAGCTCTCACCTGAGCATTCTGTAGTATCGCATTCAATTCAATCCAATCCTGCCGACTACGCCAGTAAAGTTTTCCCACGCTAATTTTCAAATTTTATTGGAACATTTACAAACACTATAACCATCTTCAAAATGGTAACCGATAATTTAAATTACACAATACACATATACAGGCTTAGACTCTAGCCATTTACCAGGCGGCTAGCATGAGTACGGTCCTTTTTATTATAAAATTTTTTAAAATTCAATCTTTAGAAACAACGCGCACACTTATTTTATTTACTAGCCCTTGTTCTTTTAACGGCTCGCTCATTTATTCAAGCAGCGGGTGCGTTTATAATCTTTACTATCTCTTTCAAACAAATAAGTTTAGATGAAGTGCGTCGAAAGTATTTTTGATTTAATAGACATGCAAGGAAGTCATGTGTTGTCTACATCAGATTTTTTTAATACTAAAATGCAGGGAAGCCCAAGATGAACCCCTTCCACCAACAAATACGACAGTACTCCTCTCTGCAACATCTCAGGACCTCAGGCAGACGCCCATGAATCGGAAGGAAACTGAAAACGAAAAATTGTCATCCATATCATCACCATAGTATGGTATCATATATCAGTAAATTTGACCTTGTGGATAGCACTGAAAGACTTGTAAGATGAAACCTAACGATAAAACCCCAAATTTGCCAAACTATTGTAGCGGGGGAGGGGGGGGGGCTTTTAGCAAGGAAAGCCCTTTGCTAGGTGTTCGCAATATAAACTTAAACAAAAAATTTTTTTTATTTTTTCGATTTTTATTTCGAAAAATGTAAATTTTTTGCTAAACTCTTCTTCAGTCGTCTCGGCGCCCTCTTTACCTTGGCGCCTTTGTGCAGTGCACACCCACTAGCGACGGGCCTGCAGAACAGTACAGCAGTGTAGAAACCTTTGCACATAAATCGCAAAAGGTTGATAAAATTCCTGACAAGAAATGCCATCCATTTTTCCTAATATAGAAATAATAAAAAAATATTTTTTACTCTACCTATATCAAATGCTTTTGGTGAAAGGCCTTTTTTCGGTTTTAAAACGCGTGAAAAACTATTTAAGAACTACGACAGCAAAGAATGATTAAAACAGTTTGGTTTTATTATACATAGAGCAGGAAAGTTTGGAAGTGATAAATATCGCAAAAATTATTGATAAATTCCTAAAAGATAAATCAAAATGCAAGTTCATATACAGGGTGTCCCAAAAAGGTGGTAAAGAGCCTTAATTCTTTATCCTCTAAAGATAAGTGGGCAGTGTAAATTGAAGAAATATTCAAAATAAGGTCGGAAAGACTGCGTTAAGAAAAATATCCTCTCTTTAATTTTCAAAAAGTTACACTTTTTTAATTTGCATAAGCCACCCCGTACAAAAACATTCGCAATTAGTAAAATGTGCCCCATACACTAATGAGGGGATGTACAAACTTGAGCCATTCATTCTTACAACGTCACAGATATATCTTTACAGAAAGGTGCTCGGAAATATATATGATTTTGAGTATAAACGTTTATTGCTATAGCGGAAAAAAGATTTCCTTTCGTAATGTCTGTATGGCCCCTGAAATGTGCGGGATGGGACTATTCGGCGCGGCCGATTTGGCGCGAAACCCGTTTCGGCGCGAAACCCATTTTGACGCTGCCTTCTCTGTGAAAATCTGTTTCTCATGCATGAACAAAAAATTGTGATGAATAGAAATTTGTATAATTTAAAGTGCTTCAACTTCTCTCGCAAAGGGGCCAGAGTTAGCATATTTTCGAGGGAACCCCAGAAGCGATGGCCGGACCCACTGATGTTTTTTTAGGTCTCGCAAAGGGGCCAGCGTTAGCATATTTTCGACGGAGGCCCCTGAAGCGATGGCCGGACCCACTGATGTTTTTTTTGGGTCTCGCAAAGGAGCCAACACTGATTATATTGTATTATACGGAATTAAAATAGTTTAAAAGAAAAAAAAAACTTAAAACAACTAAAGACAATATTTTTGAACATTATTTAAAGTAAAAAATTAGTTTCACGCCGAATCGGCCGCGCCGAAACGGTCGCGCCGAACCGGCCGTGTCGAATAGTACCAAACCGTGAAATGTGATTATTCGACGGGTATTTTTTCCCTTTGAGAGCCATTGAAAAGTGGTTTAACTCAGTGTTGTATTTATCTTCATATCTCTGACGCTTTTTAACCCTTTTTCTTCTGGTGGTGCTTAAAAGTACCGTTAAATTAAAATTGTAAAAAAAAAAAAAAAAAAAAAAAAAAAACTATTCATTGCAACCATTCTTTTGAAAAATCACTACCGAATATTTCTTTTAATCAGCTTATGTCACGATTGCACTGTTCTATCAGTGGCGGCTCGTGGGATACAGCAAGTACAGCCGGGCTGCACTTGAAATTATCAGCACATACTTTAAAATAATTTATTCTACTTATTTTCCTAAATTCAGATTAGAATTGTGGAATTCCTACGGTAAATTAAAAAAATCTCCGAAACAAACCAACCAACCAAAAAAAAAAAAACGTATTGTGGTATTGTGGCCGGATCGCTCATTAGAAAAAAAGCACTTTAATCTACCTGCAATTCAGTTGGTAAAATCTTTGGTTCAGCCCAGAGCGCTGAAAAGAAAATTGGCAGCACCGATGCCATGACAACGACTACGTAAGCAGCCTCACCGGCATAGGGAGTATGCAGCTGATACAGCCGATGAAAGATTTTTTAACGGCGGCTGAACTTGAGAACTCGACTAACTGATTGGCTCGGACGAGGAATGAGGGAGAATACATGTTTGGAAAACTCTCGACTTTATATTGCTGAATTTATCAAGAAGGTAAGCCTGAATAGACGCTGATGAATCGACAATTACCCATCAAAGCAGTATTGTTTTTAAGTAAGCAAGAACTGGCATTTAGAGGACATGGCGAACGAGAAAATTCTTTAAACATGGGAAATTTTAAAGAGCTTTTAAAATTATTGATATCTGAATTAAAACAACGCCTTTTTATGGGGACATCACTGACCGATTCGCATGTTTAAAAGAAAGGAGGATTGATTTGACCTATAAAAAATAAGTAAGTTTTCTTTTTTTTTTTTCTTTTCTTCTCAAGTTATTGTTACAAAAGAAAGTTCTAAGGAAACTTCGAATCAGACACCGATTAATGCAATTTTGAGGATAAGAGCGGCTGGTTGAAATTTATGTCCATTTTATGGAAGTAAAATAGGATCTCTTACATTTTTTATATAATTTCTTTTTTTTTTTTTCCTCGGTGAGGGCTTAATCCGCCAGCTTTCGAATTCAGTAACAAAGATTTTCCAATCTTGTCCGGAGGAAAGGGGGGGGGGGCTCATATGCTTCCGGCTGCACTAACAGTTTTGACCACGGGCCGCCACTGTGTTTCTGCTCACCTTCTAATCATGTCGAGCCTCCTCCTCCCCAAAAAAGAGCATTAGTGAATTTTCAAAAGTCTCTTTTATGATGAAAGGATTAGATTTTCTAAAAGTTTGTCAATCAATTTATTACTTGACTCCTTCAGGCTTGATCCGCCTCTGACTACCCGCCGGTGATTCAAAACAGATGCTACAGTGATTATCTCTTAAACCTCAGGTCAGCAGTTCAACCTTTTAACTTCGCTCCCCCCCCCCCCCCTCACAACAGAGGCTAACTTACGGTATTGCCCCCCTCACATTTTTCAGCATACATTCAGTTTTTTACTCTTTAACAATGAACATTTAGTCGAATTTTCTACAAAATAATGTGATCAGTAAAGTTTGAATGTACATTTTAAGCGAAAATGCGTATATTTTTGAGTTAAAATGAGAATAAATAAGATGATTTTTTAAAAACATGCATCACTGCTTGCTCCTTGGTTTTTCTCGCGCGCCCCACAGGTTGAGAAACGCTGCTCAGGTCGTAGAAACATAAACTTTCACTTTCAGTTGCAAACATTATTCATACATAGGACTGTGTTCAGATTTTATTTTTTTTTTCCAACGGGCTGTATACATATTGAACTACAGGAATTTTTTTATATGGTCTTATCTTTTCCTTTCATTTTTGTTCTGAAAAAATATTATTTTACTTATAAGAAGGATAACAGAAGAAATTTCGTGTTTGAGAGTTAAATTTTCCCAGCGATATCACAAGTTGAAAACTTTAGCATTTGTCGCTAAATATTTAGTGGGTGTCTCAAAGGTGGGACAACTGCAATTTCACTTCAAAGGTCTCTTATATGTGTTTGCTGTGTCATTCGACAACCTTTGACTTCTATAACGCATATTTCAATTACTGGTTTTATAATGCGGGGAAAGTGTCATGAATGGGACAGGTAATTAAAGATGTGGTGTGAATATCGATCGACGATGCTCTGCTATACAGTGAAGCACTGATTTTACGTTTCTCATTTATATGTTTTCCTTTATACATCGTTCTCTTGAAGTCCCAATTCATTCCTATTCATTTTAATGCAAAAATGCTTATCAGACGCACAATATCGGTTATGCGTCGTTTTTCAACTTTCCCAAATTCGAAAAATTTCTGTCTCGGTCATTTTTTTTAAAATTTAGGTAGAAACTTTTCCCAGAGAGAAGTTCAAGTAAAGGATGTAGGGGGAGGGTTTGTTTATTTTCCCGGAGAGGCACGCTTAAAGAGGTCTTTTCGGAATCGTCCCAGCAACCTCCCGGTTACCAATCCAATGCTTTAACCACTGGGCTACCGCCGCCCATGTAGGGAGGATTGTACCATTAGCCACTTCCCTTTAAAGACACAATCGACTACTTTGAAAATCTAGAACTTATTCTGTTTGACAGAAGAACAGGAGTGAAAAAATACAATGAAATTAATTCAATTCATAGTGCTATAATTAATACTCAAAGACAATCAGCACATCAGAGGACTATGTAAGTTTTAATTTTTTTTTTATTCAGTATCTGCATGAACATAAATCACATCATAATTGGTGCTTAATGTATCTTAAATTCATGATTAAGATATCCAGTATTCAATATATAGTACAATAAAAGTATAATTTGTTTCACTTTTATTATAAACTAGCTGCGTTGTCCGGGAGTGCCTTTAAGAAAAATTGAATTCACTGAGGAATCCCGAGTAGCACGCTTAAAAATAACTGCTGATGTTCGCAAATCTATTCCGCCAGTGCCCCTCCCCCCTCCCCAACTTAAGAAAAGAAAATAATACCGTGCTTAGTTGTCTTGGAAACGCTTCAGCTAATGGAGGAAAGCATGGATTAATTTTCTTCTCGTGCGACCTTCTTTCCGGAAGACAGATTTTTAATTCGGGATCTTCTCAGAAAAAATCATATAAAAAAAGCTAATTAATATTTCTGTACTATTTAAAATTTAAAAGCGGGCTTAGTAAATGTTTTATCAATGGTAAAAGGATGGAAAAATTTTTACCTTTTAGATTTTTCGATATGATAGTTTCAATATCAAACTGCGAAAATTTACCTGAAGAAGGATCTTACTTTTAAAAATTCTTTAAAATCTGCAAATTTAAATGCGATTTTGAAACAAAACTTTTTTGAAAAATAATTCTCTGTAGTTAATAATAATATTTAAAAATATAGTTTTCAGACGAAAATTTATCTTGGGTAACACAAAATGCGCGAAAAATGGCCTAAAACTGTACAAAAAAAATTAAAAAACTGTAAATCGGATTGAATTCCAGATAGCTGATTTGTCCTGTGCTTTATGAACGGTTGCTAAATGTATTCAGCTTATTTATTTTAACGTTTAACACCAGTATTTTTAGTGTTTTTTTCCCCGTAATTTGAAGTCTTTTTTCTTTCTTTCTTTTTTTTTAATACTTATTATTTATAGGGTCATCTAAGTATTCTTGTATACTAGCCGCCTTCACCAGTTTTGGCCGTTGATTGCTGCTTCTTGGCAAAAATGTGCAAGCTAGAGCACACGGGCCGCTTCGCTACTGGCTTGTGCAACCTACGGCACACGGGACTCTTCGCGACCGAAATTTGCAACCTACGGCCCTTCGCCTTCGGTAACCAGCTGGTCCGACCGCTTCACGTCCAGCCTATGAAACGTACTGGCCGCTTTCACACGTTTCGGTGAGCGGCCGCGTCCGGCGACAGCTGATCCGCCGACGGCCTCTTCGTGACCAAAAAGGGCAACCTACGGGCTACCGGCCTTCGGCGACCCCCTGGTCCGCCAACAGGTCGCTTCGAAAAAAAAAATATGTGCAACCTACAGGCCGCTCGCCTTCGGCGACCAGCTGAATGGAAGCTCAATAGTTTGTCCGTAATCGTATATTTTTTAAAATTCAGTATGCTCGCTCACGCGGGCCGTGTGCAACGACCGCACCTGATACACATCCCCTTCTACATCTCTGTGTTCTAACAGTCATTTATCGCTAATACCTATGCAGCTACTAAAAACAGAGTCAACTCGTCTATATAATAACCAGTCTTCCTGCCGCAACACGAACACAGAAGAGAAGAATTTGGATGTTAACTGTGTCAGTCTAAGAACTACGCGCCTATGATTTCATTTTTTCAAAATTGGAGTCCTGTTTCAACAACTCAACTCTGAACTCTAGAAATTCAACAGAAAGAAATTCTAAAGTTCAGAGTTGAGTTGTTGAAACAAGAAACCAATTTTTAAAAAGTAAAATCATAGACGCAGGGACGTAGCCAGAAGGGGGGGTTGCAGCCCCCCCCCGAAATGAAATCCTGGCTACGCTACTGCACAGACGCGTAGTCGTTAGACTGACTGACACAGTTAACAGAGGCACGAAGTCTACCTTACTGTCGGAAATTTTTTCAAGCGAATTTTCACGGACCAGCGATGCTGGACGGCTTGCCGGCTAGTAATGATAGATTTCGGACAAAAACAAAATAACCGACACCAAATTAACCTAAATAAAAGCTATGATCCAACAACGTTGAAATCAAAGTCCATTAAGTTTTCACAAAAATACTGCATTTAAACACCTTTAACGTTTAAAAACTCTGCGGTTTTTCAACTGAAGAGAGCCAATGGCAACTTTTTAAGAAGTTAAAAAAAAAACTGCCCACAACAATGAATTCAAAAGTGTACAAACGATTATGGATTTACGACAAAAACAAAACAAATGTTCCGAAACAATCTAAATAAAAGTTACGATCCAACAACGTCGAAATCCATCCGGTTAAACGAATTCAAAATTAAGCAAATACTTATGACAATGTCCCACAACATTCGAAATAAAAGCTACGATCCAACAACGTTGAAATCAAAATCCATCCCGTTAAACGAATTCAACATAAACGCTTACAACAAAAACAAAATAAATGTCACCAAAACAATCCAAAACATCAAACACTTTTAAAATACGATTTCACAAATGTCACGCCGTTAACATTAAAAAACACTCCGGTGAGTGGAATGAAAAAAAAAAAAAAACACGACTTCCAAAAACAACAACAATATTCGTCCTCATCTCAAAGTGTTGCCAGTTTCCAAAAAAAAGAATTCCTACATATAGGTGTTTAAGTGTTGTGCAAACAAAATTTTACACATTCTGAATAAATTTGTCCAAAATCTATCAAAAATTTTCAGTTAAATAGAAGTTAAATTATTAAATAAAACTGTCCTTGCATTGCTCGTCACGCAAAAGGAGTATTTTCGCCAGTTTCTATGACGTCATCTTATCGATCTATGCCAGCGATTATGTTCCGTGATTTTTTTCAAAGAATCAAGTAATGAATCGTGTCTCGCTTCTGTTTACTTTTTCAAGGCGTGATATCTCGCTAGATATTTAGAGTTGAAAGTAGCTGTAAGTTAAAAAAAAGGTTAATTTTTTAGAGATCTTTCGAACTGTATAAAAGGTTTTTGCTTTTAGTTAGAGATAAAAATGTCGTCTTTATCAACCTTTCAACATGGCGACAGATGCAATGGGAGCGATGAGTCGTTTCCAGAATCGTTAGAAACAAGACGTTTATTAATTAGATAATTCTGGCTCACTTAACGTAAAAGGCTTTAAACAGGATTTTAAAGCATTTGATGCTTGCAACAGTATTATTGGTGAAGAAATTCAAAATGTTTACCGAAGCATTATTAGAAGAGCTTTGTTACGTGTTGGAGTTTGAAGGAAACATATAAGGAATGCGAGTTATATATTTCTGGTATTTATAACGAAAGTTTTTCCTATATACCGGTGACCTTCCATTTATGTATGCATTGCGCCTCGTCAGTGAGGTTGTATAAGATGAATACAAGGGCCACATCATGCCTTTGTAAGATTATTTGTCTGTGATCTGTATCTGTATAAAACTTTATTTGGTTTCGTATGGTAAAAAAAAAAAAAAAAAAAAAAAAAAATGACACATGCATATTAAATCATTAGAAGTCAAAGCCCGTTGTAGAGACAATTACAACGGGCGCTAGAAAAAAACATTTGAAGAAAATATGTCTACACTTAATATAGTTCATCTTCGTCCACCTAAAATAAATAAGTTCATATTCAATTTTTATTATATGTCCAAATCGAATTTCATGCTCTTCTGGAAACGCGGGGAAATTTTTGGCATTCGAAAGATGCCAAAAGTTTCCGCTTTCGTTTTGTGCACACAGCCATTCTTATATCCATGCAGACGATTTATTTGGGGGAAAAATTAAACTATGTAATCTGAAAAAACTATTTTAAACGAATTGGAATCGCACTTTCCTTTGAAATGCCTCATGACTAATGTGGTCAGCCGTCTCACGAGAGCCGGGGCGTCCCGTTTCTAGGGCTTTAGAGGACACGTCCCGCGAAAGGTGTGAGCGAAACGCTCAATATCCCGCTTTTTACTTTCCGAACATGTACCATGTAAGGAAAGTATTGTAATCATGAAAAAATTCGACTTCGAGATTTTGGTGTTTTTACACGTTTTGAGGGCTTCTGAATCCATTTATGCTATTTTTACGAGATGTATGTATGTATGTGTGTATGTGTGTGTGTGTGTATGTGTGTGTGTGTGTATGTGTGTGTGTGTGTGTGAGTGAACACGATAGCTCCTGAACGGAGCATTCGATTGAGCTCAAATTGGATATATATGTCATAAACCACCGTCGCAAGACCGGTATTGATTTTGGTGTGTATAGGACTTATAGTTTTTCTACAGGGCTTCGACAAAGATTTCTTTTACATTATGGCCTATGGGGGGAATTTCTTGAAAGTGCGCTAGCGTTTAAACGGTAGATTCGATTGAGCTCAAATTGGGTATACATATTATAAACCACCGTTGCAAGACCGGTATTGATTTTGGTGTGTATAGGACTTATAGTTTTTCTACAGGGCTACGACAAAGATTTATTTTACATTATGGCCTATGGGGGGAATTTCTTGAAAGTGCGCTAGCGTTTAAACGATACATTCGATTGAGCTCAAATTCAGTATACATGTTATAAACCACCATCCTAAGACCGGTATTGATTTTGGTGTGTATAGGACTTATGATTCTCCTAAAGGGCTACGACAAAACTTTCTTTTATGTTATGGCATAATGGCATATGGGGAGAAATTCTTGAAAGTGCGCAAGCGTTTAAACGGTGCATTCGATTGAGTTTCAATTTGGTATATATGTTTGAATTATTCATCGATTAAAATTTATTTAAGTGCTTGGTAATGATCTTAATCGTAAGTGTTCGGAAAGTCGAGTGGAGTCACTCCAGATTTTTTATAGAGCAACTAACTTATTAATTTCAAAAATCATAATGATCCCAAGAGATATTTTAAACGTTAAGTTTCTTTCCTAAATAAATAGGATCTCAGCAGAAGTGATTGTATACTTCAAGTTTTTTCTTCTAAATAAGTAATATTGCTATTTCAGTAAAAAGTGGTTTAATACATCCAGTTTTTTTTTTTCCCAAATAATTAATTATCATAGTAAAAGATGAAATTTAAGACTAAGTTTTTCTAATAGGTATATTATCGATGCACACATATTTATGGGATGTTTAATTATTTTTTAAAGTAAAAAGGTTTTTTTTTTCGTGAAAGAAAACAAAAAGTTCATTAATTTCAATTGGAAATGATAGTACAATTTGTTTTGATTGTAAAGAACAGAGAGAGAAGACTAACAATTAATGTTAATTTTCCATTAGTTCGCCTGATCGATTGTTTTAACTTTTTTAACTAAGTTGCATGTATAATTATACCAAAGTAGTGAGCATAATACTGAATAAAACTATTTAAAATATAAAAATGAAATCTGGTTTTATAGTCCGGTCAAATTAGACCAAAAATAGGAGTGAAGTTACAATAACTCACACCCAGCTGAAAGTTGGTAGGATTGTTCAAAACACCATCATAAATGAAATCTAAAAAGTCCTCATCGATCCGATACCTGGAAAAAAATTTACACGGGGTCAAAGGTCAAATTGACGAAAATACCGTTTTGACTACCTCTAAATTAACTTTTAAGAATTTTTGCGATGCAGCTCATCGTACGCAAGCATGCGTACGATGAGCATATAAATGCATATACAACACATTTTGACCGACCGCGAGTCTATTTTGACCAGTTTTTGCATGTCGTCTGTACGTACGTATGTACATATGTATGTAACTCACATATCACAAAAACTATTGGTCGTAGAATCTTGAAACTTTATATTTAGGATTGTTGTAACATCTAGTTGCACACCTTCCCTTTTGGTCCCGATCGGCTGGATAGTTTATCTACAGAACCACCCAAAAGAATCTAAATACATTATGCTCTCAGGGCAGAAATTCATTAAAGCGTATTTTAGAAGTATTAGGCTACTTCAATCGGCTCACAAGTGATATCTGTTGTTAAGAGTTACAAAATGAATTTCTCCATCGAAAATAGTGTCTTTATCATTTATAGTTCTGCTACAGGCACATTCAAAAGATTTCCAACGCATTACGGTCAAGGACAGTTTTAGGGACATTCATCCGTTTCAAGCACAATACCGGCGTACCAAGTTAGGTAATCAACCAACTACGGTCACGTACTTCTCTCAAAAATTATACCGATTTGGTGTTCGTGTGTATGTATTTAACTCCCATATCTCAAAAACTATTAGTAGTCGAATGTTGAAATTTCATGTATAAGATTGTTTTGACATCTAGTTCTGCATCTCGATTTTTGGTTCCAATCTATCGTAGAGTTTATTTACTGGACCACTCAAAAGAATTTCAATACATTAATGTCTATGGACATGCCGACAAGATTGTATGGTGGATAAAGCACCGTACTACGGTTTCAGGTTCAACTCCTCCCGCTCGGGGTACGATCCCGACTGGGCGTGGATATCGTGTCCGTCCCTACATAGGGGGAAACGTTGTTCCACCTACTAGGTGCCCCCATATTAAAGTGCCCAACAACTCCAGCCTTAGTAGTGGCCACTGCTTCCAAAGCTTCCATTTGAAAAAAGAAATGTTTACGGACATCTTCAATATATTACATCTGTAGTCAGTTACTATTGGTCCATGCCCAAATTCTCGCCATTTGTCATCGACTTTTAATTATAGAATGTTGAAATTTTGTACTTAGAAATATTGTAACATCCAACTGTGCATCTCTTTTTTGATTGCAATCGACTGGGTAATTTATTTAGAGGATCTATCTTTTATTATTCAATAGTTTCAAATTAAACAGAATCACAACAGATCCGTGGAATAAGCCTACCGGGGAAACCACGTTAAAAGAAAACGCGCTAAGTACACTACCTCAAAGGTGGCGTGGAAGCGAGTGCATATTATGACGATTACAACTCTTCCAACTTTTTGAATCGTTATATCTCAGAAACGGTGGCTCTTAGGAAAAAAAAGTATTTAGACATTATTTATAGATAATTATCTGATCTACAATTTTTGCCGGAACTAATTTTATGATAAAACTTAACGTTTTGCTGAAAATCGCGAAAAACCCGTTTTGTGACCTTTGACCCCGAGTAAATTTTTTTCCAGGTGTCGGATCGATGAGGACTTTTCAGATTTCATTTATGATGGTGTTTTGAACAATCCTACCAACTTTCAGCTGGGTGTGAATTTTTGTAACCTCGGATGTCTAAATTGACCGGACTATTAATTGTGTTTCTCGCCTTCCTGTCATAAGTAATCTGGGTCCCGCTTTTTTGAGCCACGTCCCGCATTTTAATCGTGAAAGTTCCGTAAATCCGTGAATGTAAGTTGGCAAGACTACTGATGACCGTGATGAATATGACGTCATGCCGATTGCAAGAGCTCATTTTGTCACGCAAATGATTCACTTTTTTTTTTTTTTTTTTTTTTTTTTTTTTTTTTTTACTCTTGGAAATAAAATGAAGCTGAAAATAGCAAAAATTCGCTTAAAAATTGGGAAACGGGTGGATTTTCATATTTTTAAAGTAGCAGCACAGATTGTCTTTTATATTTTTATACATAATTATGAAAAATTTCAAGCGGAACGTATAAACGGTGTGGATGTTATTACGCTTTTTTTTTTGTTTTTTAGTCTTTTTGAACTTTTTAATCTTCTTGGTGTGATGGCGGTAAAATATTCATATTGAAGTGGTTGCCCGGAACTGTTACAGTGTCAGGGATCAGTGTAACTATCTAGTATGACCTTTGATTGATACAATTTCCATCGTCAGTTATGGTCCCTATCTTCACTGGTAAAACTGCCCTTCACTTGGCTCGGGAAAGTGGTTTAGAGCGGACTTTTTTCTTCATCATAATTTATTTGATTTTAAAGGTACAGATATACGGTTTTTACTTCCTTGTACGAAGGAAAAGGAAGTAATGTGATCGCGAAAAATTTCGGTTTCCAGATTTTGACTACCTTCATTACTTTTAAGTTCTTTGTGTGAATATAGTGTCTTTGTCATTTATAGTTCTTCTACAGGAACTTTCGAAAAAATTCCAACACATTACAGTCAGAGGCAGTTTTAGAGACATTCATCCATTTCAAGCATAATACCATTTTATCATATACAGTTAGATAATGGTCCGACGATGGTCACGTGTCAAATTTAACTCCAAAAATAATTACGTATTTCGCATCTGTAAAATTTTCAACTGTTGAAATTTTGTATTTAGAACTATTGTAACAACCGTCAGGGCCGGCCCAAGGGGGTACGAATGTAGGCGATCGCCTAAGCCCCGCTCCTGGGCCATTTTATTGCTATCGCATAAGACATGATAGAGAAGAGGCCCCGCTCTTGCGCTTCGCCTGGGGCCCCGCGCGCCCCTCGGGCCGCCTCTGCAACCGTGCACCTCTTTTCTGATTGCAATTGACTGAATTTATTTACAGGGTCACCCAAAAGACTTACATTAAGGAATAATATTAGGATATAGGAGTAATAAGGAATATTAAGGATTAAGGAATTACATTAAGGACCTGAAATACATTAAGGTCTATGGATACCTTCAATTCATTAAAAGTCTGTGAATCACTATTTCCGCTGTGACCAAAATCTCGTTAACTGTTTCATGCTTGTCGGCATTTGGCAAAATATCGCCCAATTAAGTGTTAAAAACAAATTCAAATTGAATCCATCTTGGCGATATCTCAAATGTTTGTCTAGAAATCGCTAAACCTTTGTGTTATCAGAACCCGACTATGACAGTCAGAGGCCCTAGGCCTAGCACTTTTGCGGGGCCCCTGTGCGGTCATTTCTTGTTGGTCATACCACGTATAATTATAAGATACAACTGTTTCTTCCGAATTTCATGCATAAGGAGGGAGGTGCTTTAGCTTCAAACTTTCTCCTGTACGAAAAGTTTTAACTTTAAGTTCACAAATTTTTAGCTTTTAATGTAGAAGTTATGCTTCAGAATGACTTCACGTCAATGAATACTTCATGGTGGGATTCTTGGGATCTTTACATGGCGTTTGTTTTATTCCTGACAACCCTTAACAAATCCTTTTGCTCAGCGGCATGTATTTTTTAAGTGCATCTCTGTATCTATTTATTTTACTGTTGAAAATTTAGCATAGCTCATTTCTTTTAGGAATAGAACGTAATATATTTTTAATAATTTTGGGCCATCTAAAACTTGGGGGCCCTAGGCCTTGGCCAAGTTGGCCTGTGCGGTAATCAGGGCCTGTGTGTTATTGCAGTATTGTATACATTTAAAATGAAATAAGTTTAGATGAAGTGCACCGAAGATATTTTTGTTTTAATAGACGTACAAGGAAGTCATGTGGTGTCCACATGAGATTTTTTCAGTGATAGTTTTAAATTAAGTTTATTGTTTGATAAGATTTGTCAAGGTGAGCCATATAGAAATTTAAAAATTATAACGATTTGAAAATTATTGACAAAATTATTTCATTAACGTAATCTTATTTCCTGGCTTATTTTAAACATTTTTGGAACTAGCATTGATAAATTATCCTTAAAAGGTAAAGAAATATAGACCCATTCAAGTTTCAATATTTTGGGGACACCTTGTATAAGCTCAAATAAATAGATAACTTACTTTAATTCTGGCAAAGCTGATGTTTCCCATAAAAAGCCCTTGTAAAAGAAGATAATTCTTTATTCATCAAAATATAGATTACTAATCTGCGTTACCAATTTAAGGAAAGAAGTTAAATTTTTAATTACGAGTATACAGCTTTGGTTAAGTACATAAGAAGTGCATTTTAAATTTCAGGCTCCAAACTTTTGTAGCTCACCCAGTGAACAAAGTTTGAGATCGGTAGATAAGTGTGTATGCTGGAGAATTAAATGCTTAGCATTGAAACTGACAGAAGTAATCCCTTCTGTGGATATGCACATGATAATTTACATGTTCACATAAAGAACAATAGTGTTTCCTTTGTAAATATTTCTCACTGAAAGAAAGTTAAATAACAACTCATTTGTTACTGGCTTTTTGATAACGTAATGTTTTGCAAAAAAAAAAAAAAAAAAAAAAAAAAAGACATGTCATTCGCGATGGAACTTACAAAGTGCACCTACAACAGATACTACAAAATAATTTATGGTCCTAAAAATGTTTTGTGGATATAGTCTTGATGAAATGATAAAAACTTTAATTCGATCAATCTGAATTAAATATTGGGATAAGTTCCAAAAATGATCAACTTCATTTATTTAGTTAATTCTTTTTTATTCAGCATAAAATTTGGTTAATGAATAAGACATTTCGGCATTTTTTAGCATACGCAAAAACAGACTGAAAACATCAGCATGCACGAAAATACTTTCATATTTTTATAGCAAATGCGAAGTACTCATGTACTCGTTACACCTTTTAATCTAGCTATAAAAAGAAAATCTGGATATCTTAGAGAAAATAAACATTTTTCTCTTCTTTTGCTAACTTCAGTTATAAATAACTCCTCCCTCAGTCCATCAACTGTTTTTATTTTACTTTTATTAAGGCTCCACTCCAAAAATAAACAAAATAAGGAAAGGAAGTGCTATTTTTAATCCAACTTGATGAACTGCGATACGACATTCTGATCGATTGTCAGACAAATCACATGCAGAAATGTTCTTTTTCGGTACTACTACCCCCCCCCCCTTCATTCCGTCCTTTCTGAAAAATGATCTACTATTCGTGTTTGTAAAACAGACAATATTTCATCACGGAATTGGCTGATTTGAACAGATGCATATGTGTGTGTGTTACTAGTTACTAGTACAAAAGAGCGCGAATCTCCATTTTGCAAAGTGACTGCGTGATAGAGATGGGCGGTTCGACTTATTTTACTGATTCGAATCTCAACTCACTCACTACTTCGATGATTCGAATCAGTGATTCGAATCATGAATCAATAAAACAACTAAAGAAATTTTCCCTCTCTCTGCGCCGAAAGCCGTACTATTTAAACACCCTTCACCCATTCATCGGGTTTCTTCTCCGCTGAGTTCTCGGGCAGCTAGCATCTCTCTCTTCTTGCTCGAGTAAAACTAGTGTTTAAACTGCTCGAAATGAAAATACAGGGGAGCTTCGTATGACCCCCTGGGCCTGTAAGATTACAAGGTTAAGTTTGGTATCAAAGTATTCGAAATTTTATGTATCGATGAGGGTTTACGTCTAGGGGGGGGGGGTCGAGAATCAATAAAAACGCGCTCCGATGGATAGTTTCCGAGATATACGTTAATTAATTATGGTAATTAGACTAATTAACCATGATTGAGGCTTAAAAGGACTGCAAACATATAGAAATTGGCTCTGGGATGGTTTCCAGACTTTGGAGATGCCGCCGGAGGAGGCTAGTGTTTAAAACGCCCAAATTGAAAATATAGGGGAGCTTCGTATGACCCCCTGGGCCTGTAAGATTAAAAGGTTAAGTTTGGTGTCAAAGCATTCGAAATTTTAAGTATCGGTGGGGTGTTCAGACTAGGGGGGGTCGAGAATCAATAAAAACGCGCTCCGGTGGATAGTTTCCGAGATATACGTTAATTAATTATGGTAATTAGACTAATAAACCATGGAGCTGTTTTTTTTTCGCGATCCGGCATCGTCATGAACGGAGAGAAAGCAGTAGCAAAAGCATCACAAGCTGGTATTGATCTCAGGATTTTCTTATCGCTGGCCTCAGAGGCGTAGCCAAGGGGGTGTTAGGGGGGTCATAACCCCCCCCCATGAGGAATTTTTTGCCATACAAAATGTATATTCTTCACTACATTATCACACACACGTATACATATATATGAGTTGCAGTAGTCATAACCCCCCTCCATGAAAAATTTCTGGCTACGCCCCTGACCGGCCTGTATTTTTGACCTTTATCGAATTCGAGATTTCACTGAAATGAAAATGGGAATATCGGATATTTGATGTTGAAGTAAAACCGATATGACGATATTTATCGATTTTTGGCCCAGTCCTACTGAGGGGCTGCTGCCCCCCCCCAAAAAAATGGGACCCTTTACTTAGCTTACAATTGAACTTTATCTTTAAATTTGATACCCAGCCCACCCTGAAATAAAATCCTGGCTACGCCACTGTCAATAACACTAACTACGCCACTGCTTTAGACCCTATTTTGTATTTCTCTGAATTACGAAAGAAAATAAAATCATTCCCCTTAAACGAAAAACAAGGTAAAAAAATATCTTAAACGAAATCTGCAGCAATAAAGCGAAATGTTATTTTGTTTACTACAAAGTCCTTTTGTGAGAGCGCTTAATACCGCCCCTGTATCCTTCATTAAAAGTGACAAGCACAATCCTAACTTTATTTCATTCTATTTCCCTTCACATGAAAACCCTCCACCATGTAAACTTAACGTTCTGTTTTTTTTTTTTTTTTTTTTTTTTTTTTTGAGGGTGGGGGCAGGGGGACATATATTGAAGTTAAAAGTAGAAAAGGGATTTTTCATTAAATTTTAAACAAATATTAAATCAGCCAGACAAGTTGGAAGGAGGGAGTACCCCCGAGGGAAAAAGGTTTAAACAACTTTGAGACACCCCCCCCCCTCCGCTCTGCCACGAGCATTGGCGTAAATTGGCATGTAATATTTGGATGGGGTGACAAAATGTTTCCGATTGTATAAAACATCATTATTATAAATAGCTCTGATACTTGAATTTTCTTAATTTTTTTTTCGGGGGGGGGATTGACCCCTCTTGCCCTTAGGAAGTAACGCCTATGCCCCCCGCCAAAAGCAAACGATGTTCGACCCACTCCACACCCACAGACAGATAAAACTTTAAATCCGACCACCAACCAAGAAATGAAACACCAAAGATTCGAAAAAAAAACTTCAATTAAATGAAACATCCTTTCAACTCTTTTCGACTCCTTTCGACTCTGAGTCGATAGAAGATTAGAAAAAAAAAAACTCCAATTAAATGAAACATCCTTTCAACTCTTTTCGGCTCCTTTCGACTCTGAGTCGATAGAAGATTCGAAAAACTAACGAATCTCAACGATAGTATACAATCACCGAAACAGAGCGAAACACTGAATCAGTAAAGATTCGTTGCTGCACCAACTCAGTGACCAACTCACCCACACCCACTCATTTACTGTTTCAAATCATCTATCGACTCAGAGTCGTAAAGAGTCGAAAAGAGTCGAAAAGAGTTGAAAAAGTAAGGGAAAATCTCTGGGAACGGCAAAGGGAAAATAAGTTTTCCTTCCCTTCGCACTTGGAATGTATTTCCCTTGAGGGCTTGAGATTCGAATCAGTAGAGAGTGAGTGTAAAGACTGAGCCACTCAGTACCAAGATTCGAATCACTGATTCGACTCATCGAATCATTGGCCATCTCTACTGCGTGATGAGTTGTGCTGATACCGGTGTTAAATATTACCTTAAAAGCCTTTTTACTTTCCGAACATGTACCATGTAAAGAAAGTATTGTCATCATGAAAAAATTCGACTTCGAGATTTTGGTGTATTTACACGTTTTGAGGTCTTCTGAATTCATTTATGCTATTTTTACGAGATGTATGTGTGTATGTGAGTGAACACGATAGCTCCTAAACGGAGCATTCGATTGAGATCAAATTGGGTTCATATGCTATAAACCACCGTCGCACAGTGGAGTATTCATATCAAAATCCTGGCCAAAAGTCGAAAATTTTAAATTTGTTTAAAAACAGTAATATATATGTTTTTGGATAGCCTAGTAACTGATGCATCATGTAATGCATGTTTTTCGACCATAATTCATATCCAAAAGATGCAACACTCGGTTTAAAAGCAAGTTTCTTCATTTACGGCAAGAGATTTCAGCGTTTTCTATTACTTCGTCTTGCAATTTTTACGGGCTCTTTAAATTATTTTACTGGTTTGATACTTAGTATAATTGTAGTAAAATATATGTATTTTAATTATATGTATCTATTAGCTTGAAAAAATAATATAACTTTATTTTAAAAAATTGTAAACTTTTTTTTTCTAATTTTTTTTCAAAAATTCACATTTCAAAAAGCTTTTTGAAGGGGTGTCGCGGCTTGTCGCGCCCAATTTCAACTATAATCGTAATTATTACAGTATTGAGTGTCTATTCCAAGAAAAAAATGTTCCCCCAACATCCACCATTTTTATAAAAAAAATTATTTATATAGCGCCATTTTTATTTTTTCGATAATTTTTCGACGGGTGATCGCAAAAGCTATACAAACATACGCACTTGTATTTCTCATAAACTATAAGTTATGTGCAGGTGTTTGGATAAAGGTATATAAAATTCATTTTAGTCAAGATTTAACATCAGTATTTTAAATTCAGTATGTAATTTCTTATTTTTCTGATGTAAATTTGCTATAAGAAGAAAATTTTTACATATTCCAAAATTGCCCTTTCTTAGTCATGTAAATAGTCCCATCTATTTACAGCTTAGTTTTCCATTTATGTAGTAAATTGTGTCCAAAGCAAAAACTCCCCATTTTTGGTTCTCAAAGGTTGGCAACTGTGACTTCGGGTCATTGAAGTGTGAGTGTGTAAACAGAAAAGTGCTGGCTTGAAATAAATTACTTTCTCCTCGAGCTTTGAATGAGATTTTATGGGTTTGCAAAGGGGGGCATCTTTTAAGTAGTGCCCTTATATGATCTGCTCTAGATAAAGGCCAATGAAAAAAAGCAAGCCTTATAGCAGTGAGACCCTATAACTTCTTCTTCCAGAGGGTCCGATGGTGCTCTCTCTCTCTCTCTCTCTCTCTCTCAAAAAAAAAAAAAAAAAAAAAAAAGGAAGAAGGAGAAGAAAAAGAAAGTGATTGTGAATGAAGACGAATATCAGAGTTCAAAAGAATCGGAATGAAAAAGTTAATCTTCAGAAGTCATTAGAAAACTAAGATCCAAATAGTAACTACATTTAGAAAAGTGGAAAATCTGAAAACTTTTATGATAAAAATTGATTTATAGATAAGTAGTATTATATTTATAAGTATTATTATAAAAAAGTATTACATTTATATATTTTTATTGTGGTTAAGGCAGCGTTTCTCAACCTGTGGGGCGCGCCCCCCAAGGAGGCGCAGAGCGTTTCCAGGGGAGGCACGAGAAAAACCAAAGAGCAAGTAATGATGCACGATTTTTAAAAATCGCCTAATTTATTCTCATTTTTACTCAAAAATATATCCATTTTCGCTTAAAATGTTCATTCAAACTTTACAGATAGCATTATTTTGTAGAAAATTCGACTAAATGTACATTGTTAAAGATTAAAAAACTGAATGTATGCTGAACAATGTGAAGGGGGGGAGGTGCTACCGTAAGTTAGCCTTTGTTGGGAGGGGGCGAAGTTAAAAGATTGAGAACCGCTGGGTTAAGGCACGGCTATTTTCCTCACGGGAAGGTTGCCTTGGCGGAGGGCTTTTTAAGAGGCTCTAATGCGTATTCACGTGACATCTGGAGAAAATCGCCCAAAACTCCAGACCGTTAGATCGACAGCCGCGTGGTATTACATTTATAAGTGGTATTATACAAAAGCAGTACTTCCCAGTAAGGGACACTCCCCGGACAAGACATTTGCTAGAAACCAACTTCGAGTCGTTTAGCGATATATCGCCAAATTTGGCGACAACACGCTTTTTTATATAATTTAAGAAGTATATAATACTAAAAAGTAAGTCAAAAGTCAACAGTAATGATTTTAACGTTAAAACACATGAAAAATATTTTTGGCCAGGATTTTGACACAAATACTCCACTGTGCGTCGCAAGACCTGTATTCATTTTGGTGTGTATAGGACTTATAGGTTTTCTACAGGGCTACGACAAAGATTTCTTTTACATTATTTCATATGGAGATAAATTCTTGAAAGTGCGCTAGCGTTTAAATGATTGAGCTTCAATTTCGTATATATGTTTGAATTATTCATCGATTTAAATGCTTGGTAAATGATCTTAATCATAAGTGTTCGGAAAGTCGAGTGGAGTCACTCCAGATTTTTTATATTTTGAAGCAATATAATGATAGATCTGCTTATTATAGACAATAAATAGAAAACGCAGAAAAGAACATTTGGTAGAGCTATAAAAAGTAGAGGTGCGCCGGATCGTTAAAAAAATAGATCCGCGGATACGGATCTGAAAACGGACGTTTTGTTTTTATATCCGCTGATAGGGATAATTTGTTTCTTGTATCCGCTAATATTGATTTTGTTACATATATGTACAAATTGTAATGTTGATTTCCCTCATTAAAGTATGTTGCTTGAAAGAAAGTTGTACAGGCATCATTGCAAGTGATATGAGTGTGTAACCAACGGTTGGTGTAACCCCTTGACCTTGGCGACCATTTTGGTGACTTGCCGACAAATTCGGCAACAGAAAGAAAGTTTTTGAAACTAGTGGAATTTGAGTTGTATCTCAATTAGGAAAGAAGTTACTAGAAAAGGCTAGAAAATTGATATCATATCCTATGTGACGTCACCAGGTTCGGCAAGTTTTTGACGATTTTAACAATGGTTTTAAACGCCATGTCAAAAACCTTTTGTCAAAAAATATCACGAACCTCAGATATTGCGGGGGGAAAAATGAACCGAACTACTAAGTGTTATTTTATTCAGGGTGCGAATTGACGGCACGGGGGGGGGATGCCCGGGATTGTCCCTGGCTGAAGAATGAAATATCCCTGGATAGAGAGATATTAATTGATCCCTGCCAGGGATACTATTTATCCTTTGCTGGGGAAATGTTAAAATTAGTCTCTGTCCTTAGAAATTCAACAGTACCTAACGATTTTAAGTATTGAAAGTAGAAATTCTTTAATTTACTAGAGAAAAGAGCAAGTTACAAACATCCCTTTGAAATCGATATATACATGCCTGATGCCACTTCTCATTCTGCAACAAATTAAGACTGCGAAAGGAACAGAAGCGTAGCGTGCCTTGGCGGGGCCCCGTATAAAAATTTGTTTGGGGGTCTTTAAGAAGGGTAAAGATTTCTCAGAAAAGAAAAAAAAAATGTTTGCATAAAATTAAAAGAAATATTTATTTATCATAATTATCTATCTGTCACTTTTTACAAACAATTCACATTAAATATACAATCTCCTTGCCTTTTTTTCGGCAAACTGATTTATTAAATCATTTATAGCTGATGATGATTTTAGTTTTCTAAAGTTTCTGCCTCTATGGACAATAGTGACAGGTCTGACAGGCGTTCCTGTCCCATCGAAGTTCTTGGGTAATTTTTTACCAGTTTTAATTTTGAAAAACTTCTTTCAGCAGTTGCGGTTGTAACTGGAAGGGTCAAGAATAAAAAGCATGCTGTTATTACCTCCAGAAAACTGGATGCAATACTATTTAATTTTATCAGCAATAATTCAGTGAGTTCCTTAATGGAATGAAATTTTTGAATTTCAGATTTTAAGCATGTTTTTAGAGCCTTTAATTGGTCATAAAGATTAACTGAGATGTCTTTACTGTATTTAGCCGACAGTTTAATATCTCTTCGGTTGAAGAAGACAGGAGTTTCTCCGGTTGTAATATTTCGAACATACTACTCAGGTCACAAAGGCTCTGAAATCTCTGTTTAGTTTGAGAAATTAATATATCTAAACAGCAATTATAGACATTGACTTTGAAATAGGATTTCGGGTCTGAAATTCTCTCATCTTGTGATAACTCATAAAAAAAAACCGCTTCTTTATCTTTCGCCTTTTGTTTTTATAAAAACAGTTGTTACCCTCCACTCTTTTGCTAAATCTTTGGACACATTTAGCAAACTATTGAATGAATTTTGATTTCGTAATTCGCACAGTCTATTCAAAAGAATATTTAATAAAATACTAGTTTTCTGTAAGTCATTATTTTCATGCTGTAGAGCTTTAGAAACAGGATTAATGATTTCAAATAGGGAAGAAAAAAATTTGACAAGCACTAAGAAATCATAATTCGCTAAAATGTTAATTATATTTTTACATTCTTCACGTTCATCTTTTTTTTTTTTTCGAAATTAAATTTAGTTAGTACAAAGTTTTCATAATGATTAATAGATAATTTTTCTTTACCAATGGTCTTCAAGGAATAAAGCATCGTTCCTTGAAGACCATCTGGTAGGACATACCTTTTTAAGGGTAATTAAATATTTTTCAAATGAATCGTCACTTAACATTTCCCAGCGTTGTATACTATTGCCAAAAAAGTATATATTTTTTCTAAATTATCGAAAAAAGTCGACACTTCACAAACATGTTACGCAGCATCGTTTAAAACTAAATTTAATGCGTGCGCAAGACGATGAACATAATCGGCATTCGGAGCATGCTCTTTTATTAGGGTTTGTAATCCTCCATAAACACCCGACATAACATTTATTCCATCGTAACCCTGTCCTCTACATTTAGTCAAATCAATTCCATATTCTTTAATCGTATTTAAAATTTCAGTTTTAAGTCCTTTAGCTCTGCAATCGGATACTGCTGTAAACCCCAAAAAGGACTCACAGATTTTTAATTCTTTAGGCACATTATTATCACTTTCTGTAATCGAGATGTATCGAAAAACTACAGAAAGTTGGTCAATTTTTGAGAAGTCTTGTGTTGTATCTAGAATTAGTGTCAGAAATGGAGCTTCTTTAATTTCTGAGATAATATTGTTCCTAACTGCGGTACCAAGCAAATTAATAATTTCATTTTGAATCGTAGGGCTTAAGTAATTTATTTTGCTTTTTGGTTTTAGAAGAAGTTCTTTTAAAGTTGCATCATAATTAGATAGCAAACGTAAAATTGCCATAAAATTTACAGAATCAGAATCATGGCCTCTTAAAGGTAGATTACAAGATGCTAAAGTAATTATAACATTAATTATACGATGCAATACATCTCTCCAGAATGTAATTTTACTACTGATTTCACTTTGCAATAAAGTATCGATGGTATTTCCTTGTAACCAATTATTATAAGATAGGGATGCATTAATATGCTGCTGTGACTTTTCATGGTCAAGTATAATTTGCGTAAAATTGCTTCTAATGGAAACACAGTTAACCCATGCAGAGAAGTACGATTTGCTTTGAAGATCTGCTAATAAACAACAGAAGTGGCAATACGGTTTGTTTAAAACATTAGAATAACATAACCATGGTCTTGGAATTTTTATGCCTGCCTTATTGATATATGAATAATAATAAACCGTAAAAGGTCGGTTACTTTCTGAATTTTTTGGGAACGGTCCTTGTGATTTAAATGGATCCAATTTAAAAATTATTTTTCGTTCGCATTCAGTTGGACTGTCACCAAAATTTCCTCTATCTGATGAAACTATATTACAATCTTCAGATATCTCAAAATCGTCGATTTGGGTTTCTTCTATTTCCGGATGGACATCTGTTGAAGAATGTGCTTCAGAAGAATCTGAAAATATAATTGTTAAAAAATAAAATCGAATGTTTTGATAAATTTCAAAAATAGATGTTAAATAAATTACGTAAGGTTACGTTTAGAGTGTTCAGATGTACGCAGGCTCTACGCGGGTTGTGCGCGTGTTAGTACAAAATCACCTGCGTGCAGCCCATGCGTTACACTCGCGTGCGATCCGAGCGTGGCGCGTGGACATACCAAACGAACAGAACTCGAGCTCGTGTACGTCTGAACACGCAATTTACGATACGGACTGATAGACAAACAGACAACAAATTGATCTTATAGGTAAGTAAGAGTTCCGTTTTTTTCGTTTTGAGGTACGGAACCCTAAAAACAAAATTCACCCTTCGCTACATGTAGATAAGATAAATGGGTTGGGTAGTACTTACCTTTGCCATCTAAATCATTCACAGGAGCTGGTGTCTGAAAAATGAAGAAATTTTGGGCACTTTTTTTATGACCTCCTCCCTCTTCTGTTTACTTTTTATTTTCGTAGCTCCGCTGGGATAATCTCTTTTCCTTTCATTGTTTTTTACAAATCTATTTTTATTTCTACACATATTTTAAGTTGAAAGACATGCAGCACACTGTACAAAAATAAATTCTATTCAAGCAAGCAAGCACGTGTGGATCGGGTATCGGGTCTGGCGTCGTCGCCGGCTAGATAGGGTTGCCGCTCTGATTTTTTCACGCCAAGCCGATGCTTTTCACTGTGTCCAATCAGGTGCTGTCTAGAGATGAGTTCGGGCTCATTTTTTGAAGCCCGAGCCCGCCCGAGTCCGAGCAATATTATTTAAGTCGGAGCCCGAAATTTCAGCTAAAGATAAATAAAATTCAGTTACTTCACTGATACAATTCGATAAATTTTGCCGTTTGTGCAAATTAAAGACAAATATAGTTGCAAACTCTCAATGCAGTTTCTAATTCTTTATATCCATGTTTATCAAATAACAATAATGTTTCAATTTTTATTAAAAATTCCGTTGAGTAGTCACATCAGTGTTAAACATTCGTATGTACACTCATGTCCATAAATTAAGGATAATTCAGAATCACACAGAAATTGATCTCTAAAATAAAAATTTCACCTGTGGAATGATCACACACATCTTGAAGAAGAATATGCAAATTACAGGAAACCACCAGATGGCGTGGATGGTACGTCACAATGACGAGAGTGTAAGAGAGGGATATATAAGGAATGGTGGCAAAGAAGTAAAATGGTTCACAAGCGCTGTGAAAGCCTTTCAGTGCAAAAACCGCATACTTATGGCACAAAGGAGGCATTTGGATGATGTTTTACGTGGCAGAATTATCGGACGACTGGAATGTGGACGTACCCAGCTGGAAGTATCCGAGGAACTTGGAATCGTCCAGAGTATCATCTCCAGGCTTTGGCAACGATTCCAAGATGATGGTAATGTGAGTAGACGTTACAGCACAGGTCGCCCCCGAGTTACAACGCCGAATGAGGACCGCTATTTGGCAGTTACTGCCAAAAGAAACAGATGGAGTACAGCATCAGACCTGTCTCGTCAGCTCTCTTCAGCTACCGGTACGACAGTTTCAAGGCAGACCGTGTACAGACGCTTAGGGCACATTGGTCTATATGCTCGTAGGCCTGTCAGATGTGTTCCACTTACCGCAACTCACTGTCGCCTGCGATTAACCTGGAGTAGAGAGCATGCATTGTGGACACCGCAACAGTGGTCTTGTGTGATGTTTTCCAGGTTTAGTTTGGAGTCTGATTCTCGCCGGACATTCATCTGGAGAGCGCCAGGTACCCGTTACCACCAAGAGAACACCATTGAAAGACACCGTTACGGTGGTGCAGGATGGCTCGTTTGGGGAGGAATTATTCTTGGTTCCAGAACTGACCTGCATGTTCAGAGTGTAACGATGACAGGCCACATCTATCGGGATGTCATTCTGGAACAACATGTACGTTTGTTTCGGGGCGCCATGGGTGCTGAATTTGTGTTTATGTATGGCAACGCCCGTCCTCACCGTGCAAACATTGTAGACGAATGCCTTCAATCGGAGGATATCACCCGTATGCATTGGCCAGCATACTCACCGGACTTGAATCCAATAGAGCATGTGTGGGATATGCTTGGCCGACGAATTGCAGCCCGTCAACCCCCTCCCACCTGTCTACCGGAACTTCGGAGTGCATTGCTTGATGAGTGGTGTAATATTCCCCAAGATCAGATTGATCATTTGATACTCAGCATGCCTAGGCGTTGTCAGGCCTGTATTGCATCGTCCGGGAGACATACTCCGTATTAACCATCCTACTAACCATGTTATACTGTTTTTGTAAATAGGTTCTTTTTTGAAATTTGGTCAAGGGAGTAAAACGTGCAATTTTTATTAATTATGTCAAACATATAGCATCTTTTTTGCTCTTTACTTTTTGTTTAATAAATAGACTTTACAAAGAAGTCAAATTTGTTTTGCTTCTTTCTCTTTCTTTGCCTGAACTTCATTATCCTTAATTTATGGGCATGAGTGTACTTAGATATATTAGATACAGGAAAATAGAAGTTATTAAATCAGTGTTAAACATTCGTATGTACTTAGATATATTAGATACAGAAAAATAGAAGTTATTAATCTCGTATAGTCACATTAAAAAATGTTATATTTAAAACACATCCAGAAAAGAGATTTTGCATAATAAATTTAAGAAATTTTCATATTTGCATAAGAATATATTATTGCACAAGAATTTAGTTGGTAGGAACAAAATTACCTTTAAAAAATATTTTATGATACGATGTGAATATATACATTAACTAAGATAGACCAGTAAATAATGAGGCCAAAATTTTGAATGAATAGCATTTTAACACACATACGCAAATGAAATATCACAACACACCATTTAGTAAATTATGTGAAAAAGCTAGCTTTTTACCCATCAATCATTTTGTTGCAAATCCTAGCATCCCACTAGTACGTTTATTTTTCCGATGAATCGCTTTTTAAAATCCGTTTCAAGGAATATGTTCAATAAAGGAGACATTTTTCACGAGCCCGAGCCCGTCTCGTCTCTAGTGCTGTCGCCGACTGGGGAGCAGCCGCCTCTGTTTAAGTAAATTACTTAAACGGGGAAATGGCGCAGCCCGCGATAACCGATGTGGGGTGTTGCCAACTTTTGAACGCACGCTTTACGCGGGAAAAAAAGAAATTGCTTTTTTTTTACTTTTTCCATTTTTGAAAAAAAAAAAAAAAAAAAATTGGGAAGTTTTTATTAATTTTTGCTTACGCACGTTGGGGGCCTCGTATAATTGATACGGCGGTAGCTACGCCCCTGGAAAGGAACGAACAAGCGCTGTTCCGCCGCGAGCCGAATTGGAGGGTAGACATAGAATCGACATAGGCAGGAAAATATTTGCACAGAAAATCTGGGGTCGACTTTTGTCTTCCCAGTCCCATTCCCAGACATGTTGGCGACTGCATTTGTCATGTAATACTTAATATATTATGTGAGTGGAGTATTTTACGCCTCCCCCCTTTTTTTTCAAATGTCCCCTCCAGAAGAATGCTTTCTTTCAAATGTCCCCTCCAGAAGAATGCTTTCTTTCAAATGTCCCCCCCCCCTGGAGAAAATGCACCCTTATTTTATTGTAAAATATTGGGTTGGCAACAAAGTAATTGCGTTTTTCCGTATGTCAATATTTCGCCTGGCCAAAACTACTGAAGTTAATTATGCGAAATTCGGCACGTACGCGAGTTCTTCAACATAGGTGCTAAATCGGAGAGCATTTTCCGAAATTCGTAATCTTAGGGGGGGGTAAGGGGGCCAAAAAGTTCTTTTCACATATCCCGCGTGATCTCAAATAAAAATAGAGGTATCCGTGAAATTCTTTCTGTAAAATACAGCAGTCACGAATACCTAAAAATTAATTTCAGGACATTTTTAATAGTGTCATCTAAGGAGGATAGAAGCGAAAAAAGGGGGAGGGTGGCCATCTTTTATGGACGAAAAAAAATACTGCCAGTGAAATTCTTACTTTAAAATGTAACAAATATGAATCGTATGTTCAGGCACAGCTTACTTGTAATTAAAAACTTGTTGAAAACTTATTTGCTTGAATTTTATACAAGAAAACGCAATTACTTTGTTGCCAACCCAATAGTTTGTACTTAGATATCTGCAATGAATTAATCGATTAACATATAAAAAAATAAAGTACTATAATCAGCAAAAAATGCTTACTTTGTTTACATATATCAAGATTATTTTATTTATTTTTAAGAAGATAGGAGCATTATGCGCTTACTATTTGTTTGGCAGAGTTAAAGTTTTTATATATCAGAATTTTCTAGAGCAGTGAAAGCTAGTGAAAAATGAATTGAGGGCTTGCCAGGTAAAGGATGACAAAAAAGCATTTACCTTGATACTTCTTTTATTTTGAGAAGTGAGGCGTAAAACTTTGTACAGATGGAGATGAACAGACAAAAATTTGATGTAAAGTAATATCTACATATCGTTGAACATTTCCACGCATGATTCAGCTTATTGTACGAGGTCGGCGGCGTCATCTGAACTACTTATACGGACGGGATCAAAGTTCCATCGGAGATGGCGGCGGACAGGTTCCAAGCCTGACAGAATCGTCGGTTGTTGCTGGGGCAGGTAGTCTAACTCAGCGGTGCGCAAACCGGGGGTAGCGAGAAAATTTTGGGGGGGTCGCCAAATTCAAAGAAATTAAAATTTATGAAAAATCTAGTTATTCATTTCAAAGAACGGGAATTATACAAGAGAAAAAACTGACAATTATTATTTTACGAGCGCGATATTCGCGATTGCTATCACGGGGCTTCAAAACCCCGTTATCATGCATAGTGAAATGCGGTATCGGCTGCTTACTTCCACCTATCATGCAGAACGACAGTTCTACGAGTGACGCAGCCAACACCAACTAACCAGCCGTCCAAATACTGCGACACTTATATTTACAGCTCGTTTGGGGGTTAAAAATCAACCCCCAATTGCCATTTGGATCTCGGAATCCGCTCTAACGATTTTTTAAAATTAATATATGATTTTAATCGGTGCTAAATTCGATGACTAACGTCGCCCGATTATTTAGGAAAACTCGTTTTTTTTTTTTTTTTTAATTTAATCCAGTTTAAAGAGGAGACTATTTAACTCCCGCGTATAAATACGTAAATCATCTTCGTTGACGTGGTAACAAGGAATGGAGTATGAATACAGTGCTGTTGGCGGCGCGAAAGGGAGAGAGTAGGACGGCCTAAGAAAAATATTTTTAAGGATAAGTAGGTTCTTACTTTTTTTTTGTTCAATTAATCATAAATTTTCATCACAGTATTCCAAACTGTTATAAATATGCTCTGGATAAAATTGATGCAAACAATTGACCTAAAAAATCTAAGGGAAATGACTTGGGGCTCAATCTCAATCCAGGATTTCATACACACTTAATAATAATTCCGTCATCCTTCCTTTAAAATATGTTATCCCTTATGTTTTAATTAGTCACTAATAATATTTCTATTTCTTTTTGCTTTTGGCTCTCAGCTATCCGAGATGTCGCGTAGATCTGTAACAACATCTGTACAACTTAACTTATAACGTAATCCAGTTTGTGCCTGGATAGCTAGTACGTTCCGCATATGGTTTGTGTCCAGACGTCTTGAGTTCGATTCCCACCGTCGATCTTTTGCGAGATGGGCTTTGTTTTACTGCCGTTTTTGTTTTATTTCATTTAAAAAAATAATAACAGATTATTATATACTTTACTTATTTTTTCAGTAATTTATTTTGCTATAATTAATAATTAAAAATAGTTAAGACTTTGAATTAAAAAATAATTAATTTAAATATTTTTTGGTAAAACTCCTTCCTAACTTTTTGTTTAAGTATTTTTTGTCATATTCTGATGATCTCTAGTATTTCGATAACTATTTCTAATTAAAATTAAGTCTTTATTTTTCTAATATCATTAACTCTATTTGTAAAATTCAATATGTAATTAATATTTCAATTAAATTATTTTTCTCATCAGAAAGCTCACATAATTAAATAATTATTATTATTATTTACAAAGGAAAATAAATAGCAGTTTTACATACTAACTAGTTTTCATAATAATTCTCTTACTCTTCATGAATAAATAAAATTTATTGTAATTATAGAATTTTAATTTTAAGACTAATATTTTTTCGAAATCTTAGGTTTTCTCACTTTTATTTTGTATTCCCTTAAATACCAGTTAATTCATTAACTAACTTTTATGATGTTACAACATTTTTGTGATGGTTTATAAGTTTAGAGCGCTATTTTAAAAAGGTGTTATTTCAATCGATGACGTCACGACACTCTTTTAAAAACACCCTGTAAGAGCAAATCCCAGAGAGAATTTCAATGTAACTTCGTTGTCAATTAAAAAAAATGTCTACTGTCTATCCAGGGGTCGCGACAAAATTTTTACACAAAATAGGGGGTCACAAAGGAAAATAGTTTGCGCACCACTGGTCTAACTCATTATGTCTTAATTTCGAGCATCCCAACGGCCAGGCTCGGACTGGGAGGGTAGGGGCCCGCCCGTCTCAAGGGGGGCCCGGGTTATTGTGTAACCGATAATTAATAAGATGTGTTAACTTTCGGGGTATGAGGGGGAAGGTATGGTGTAATTATTAATTAATTATGATTGATAATTAATGCATTAATCAATATTGATCTATTATTAATATGCGTCATTCATATTAATTAATCCCTTGTTCATTGGGGAACCCTCTCTCAAAAAATTTTGAGAACTACATTTAAAATGAAGTGTTTTGAAGCCTTCTGAGGCGCAATTGCAGCAGCAAAAAATTTTTCAACTGTCAAACTTCATTTAAGTGCTATCAGTATAGCACTTTTTATTTTCTTTCTTTTTTCTGTTCGGGGGCCCGCCGAAGGTGGGGGCCCACCCGTCTGAAGACAGTCGGACACCCTGGCCAGTCCGGGCCTGCTTCGGAACAATCGAGACGACAGCCTCCTGGTTAAGGGTCTTAATTAACAAAAATCTCAAATGAAATCAAATTATTAATTTTAATTACCAAAAGGCAAGTAAAAAAGAGAGAACAAACTGTACACTTCTAAGTGTACATACATAATGTATAATAAATACATTTGTGACAACTTTTCATTTCAATTACCAAAAGAAAAAAAAAAAATTTGAGAACAGACCGCACGATTAACAAGTAGGCAGTGCGATCCTTGCTTAAAAACGTGTAAGTACTTTTCCCTACGAACCCAACTTCTAATGCATTTCTCCCTGCGCGGGCGCGTGTTTTCCAGGCCCGTCGCTAGTGGGTGTGCAGGTTGTGCACCGCACAAAGGCGCCAAGGTATAGGGGGGCGCAGAAACGACTAAAGAAGAGTTTAACGAAAAATTAATATTTTTCGAAAAAATAAATATCTTTTTGTTTAAGTTTATATTGCAGACACCTAGGAAAAGGCCTTCCCCGTTGAAATGCCCCTCTACAATGTTTTTGTAAGGTTTCATCTTACAAGTTCTTGTATACTGCACTACTTTGTTAGAACCCCCCCCCCCCAATCCCCATCCCTTAGACAAAAACCAAATTTGTCTTTCAGTGCTATCCACAAGTTGAAATTTACTGATATGTGATACCATACTTACTATGGTGATGATATGGATGATCGTTTTCAGATTCCTTCCAATTCATGGGCGTCTGCCTGAGGTCCTAATGCCCCATTTACATTCAGCCCTTCCCACTTCTTCTCTCGCTGCAGCTTCTTGTCATGGAAAAACTTCTGCGTCAGCTCCAAAAGCAGTGATCCTTTACATTCAGCTGTACTCGCCTTCTCCTGTATGTAGTTTTCTACTGTACTTCCCTCCTCCTCCCTTAAAAATCTCCTGACGGCAGTGGCGTAGCCAAGGGGGTTAGAGGGGTCATAACCCCCCCCCCCCCAATGAGGAATTTTTTGCCATACAAAATGTATGTTCTTCATCCCTTATCACACACCCGTATACATGTATGTGAATTGCAGAAGTCGTAAACCACCCCCCCATGAAAATGTTCTGGCTACGTCACTGCCTGACGGGGTATCGTGCCGGGCAAAGAGGTCAGCAAGAAAGGTCATGGCATGAGCAGGACGAGAGAGGTGTTTACACTCCTGTTACTGCCATTTATCCCGCTCGCTGGCGTGAAAGTGGGCTAAGTGTAAACGAAGGGTGAGATGTTGCAGAGAAAAGCACTGTTGCATTTGTTGATGGGAGGGGCTCATCTTGGGCTTTCCAGCACTTCCGTAGTAAAATAATACAAAAAAGTTCAGTACACTAATTCACTATGCCGACGGCTTGGGGAGAGGCCATCCGGGAGTCCATGATCGCAAATAAAAATCTGGGAATGGACATGGACCCAAAAGTGCACAAAGAGAAATACATTTTATATTTGTTTCTAATCGAAGTTGCCTGGTACGTAAATGAGTGCTCATATAGAAAAGTAGATCTTGCCCCTTCCTTAGGTGTTTCTGGAGTTAATTTTTTTGTCCTATACTGAAGTTTGTATTGTTTTATTACAAGTACAGTCTGTAGTATTTTACAGACTGATAAGAGCATTTCCCTCATAGAAACACTAGTATAGGCATTCTTGCATGGGTATCAAAATTTAAAATGCTTTACCAACCTAACAGAAAAGTAACATGAATTGGCGTTTAAATGTTAATTATTTTCTAAAATACATAAATACAATCTACTTATCTGTATTACACATCAATTGAAATCCGAAGTATGGAATCCAAGGGAGGGCGATCTCTCTTTCCCTGAACACGTTTAAAAATTTGCGAAGTTGCTGGGGAGTTTAACCCACTTTTGAACTCAGTTTTATTCTGTCTGCTCACATCAGTGAAGAGATGCAATGGAGAAAGCCCTCCTTCTATTGCTTCCCGGCATGGGACCCAGCAATTGCGAAATTGTTGATAGCATTCACAGACTCAAGCTAGGAAGCAACACTGGTCACAGAAGGAGAGACGTCTCCCTTTCATCTTTTCAATGATGAGAGCAGACAGAATAAACCTGGATTCAAGATTGAAAATGAATTGGGCGGGATGACCCAACAGTGGAAAAATTCTTTGTGATACTTATCTCTCCCCTCCTTCAAGCATTTCTGAATCCACTACTGATCAGCAATTTAACAAGTCGACCCATATTTAAATAACTTTTGATTCAGGTAGTATTTTACATTACATATTCAAACAGTGCTGCACCCCCCACCCCCCAATCCAAAAAAAAAAAATAAAATAAATAAATAAATCCTTAAGGGTAACATTTTGTTTTATTATGCATTTTGTATAGGTAAAATAAGCTTTTTTTAAAATTAGACCAAACTGAAACTGATTACATTGCTTTAGGGTAAAAGTTTGTTTTATGTACAACTTGTTTAGGTCAAATAAGCTTTTTCATTAAAATTAGCCCTTTCCTCACAAAATTTTTTATATTCGTGACTGCACTCAAAATTAATGTAATTAGTATTAACTTTAATATACTTTTCTCGAATCGTATATAGAGTAGTAAATTATTTTCGTCGTTCTTACATCTACACATTTTATAAAGGAGTAGCATAGGTAGATACAATTGTGAAATAAAATAATAATTAATTTTATTGACATTTGAATAATTCATTTTAAATACACTTTTTATATTTTTGAAACAAACCAATGTATTCAACACTAATTACGCCTTCTCTTGTGTGAAATATGACAAAGAAGGGTGTGACAAGTTACTACTCCCCCCAGAAATGTACCAAGGACTCGATGTGTTTCCCACGATGCGGAAAGCACACTTGACCAGTGCACTCTCCAAGAGCAAAGGGGGTCCTTTGATTTTGCCGACCGACCCCACACGACGAGTGCGAACGCACAGGAGGAAGATGGGAGGCGAGGCCTTTTGATTTTGCCGACCGACCCCACACGAATGTGGAAAACCCGGAACGGGGTTCTGGCAGAGAGCTTCAGAGTCGTTTTGGAGGCTGTTCGAAGAGGTTGAACAGAGCCCGGCTCTCAGAGGGACGAGGGTTCCCGAATTCCAGAGCGGAAGTTGATGCTTGTATTTAAGTCTGCAGAATGCAGTCAATGTTTGTAAATGTGTATTTTAATAATCAACGTTAAACAAAAACCTCAACTCCTGTCTCGAGTCTCTTCAATTGTGTTTGTGTTTCCTGTTTAGCACTTGTGGCGAGTCCAAAACGCCACAGCTAAATAGACTAATATTATTTATGGTGGCAGCGGTTTGGATGTTGGTTTTTTCTTCATAAACCATCGAACAGATAACTCGAGACATATTTTCGTGAAGTGAGAAATGATAATTTAGATCTGTGACTTTGAACTTACCTGAAAATTGTAAAAAGTGGAACGAGATCTGTGACTTTGAACTTACCGTAGAACACTCAACTTGTGCTTATGGAACAGTGAATAGTTCCGGTAAACATTGACGGAGTCCTGCGGGATAGAGATTTGTGAAATTCTTCCTGTCGTTTCTTCAGTGGATGGTCCCTGATGTACTTCGGAGAGAACGTCGACCAAAGGGGTAAGTCTATTTTGAGATTTTTTTTTCCGAGAGGCACAATGTTTATGAGTATTGTAAAGGATTAAAAAGAGTTAGAAAATTTGTTTCTTATCTGTGTAGGAATTGTAAATTTGAATTCATGTTTAATTGTTCTCAGGGTAAAATTCTTGGCTTTTATTTGTTTCTTTATTCTGTAGTAGGTTTATGCTAAAGTGCAAATCTAGTGTTGTAATAACCTAAGTGTATATAGTGATAGGGCCACTCAGTTTTAGAATCCAGTGTAAAATTAATTCTTGTCAGTGCAGGGAAATAGGTATTTCGGGCACTGTGTTAACTGAATTAAGGGGTTTTCTGAAAAGTGTATTGTTTTGGTTACTGTTACTACTTCTTTTTTTTTTTTTTTTGGCGTAATATTTACTTGAGAATGGCGTTTATGAAGAAACAAAGAAAGCACGTTCTGCTACTCTTAGCAGCAGAATTTGAAGTGGAGGTATCCGACTCAGATATTGTGAAAAACATTATTCGGGCTATAGAAGGATCTCCGGATTATGACGAGGATACGGCTAAAGCCTTTTTAGAGCGAATTTTAGAGGAGCAAGAAAGCATAGCTAAGCAGGCAGAGCAAGCGCGGCTAGATAAATTAGCAGAGCAGGAGAGAATGGATAAAGCCGCAGAGCGTGCATATGAACTTGAAAAACTGAAAATTTGTAATTCAGCTGAGAGCGCGAGTGTAAGCTCGATAAGCACGGTGATTAGCGAGGAAACTACGAGGCGCGTCAGTTTGAAAGATTTAGTCCCCAAATTCGATCCCAAGGTGTTGGACATCGCCCTATTTTTTATGATTTTTGAGCGTCAGGCGGGTAAAGAAAAAGTACCCGAAAACATGTGGGTATCCCAATTGATTCCCCTATTACCTGCAGATGTCGCGGAAATTATTGTGAAGGAGCCGGCGGAGGTTAGCGATGACTTTTCTCACATCAAAAAATTGTTCCTAAAAAGATTCAGACTTAGCTCGGTAGCCCTTAAGACGAAATTCGAAGAGCACGGAAGAAAGGTCGGGGCTTTGTGGTCAGATCTTGTTTACGAATTAAAAGGATATTTGAATAGCTGGTTAGAATCGGCCGGGGTAACGGATTTTGACACATTAAAGGAATTAATGTTGTTAGAACAACTAAAAAAGAGAGCCCCAGTACAGGCCAGAGAGCAGTATTTAGATCAGTGGGAGGAGTTTAAGAAAGCGTCCGTTTTGGCTGAGAAACTTGACCATTTTGAGAATGTACGGCGAAACTATAGAAAGAAAGACGAAAGAACATGGGAAAGAAAGGGCAAGTTCGGTAAGGAAAAGAGGGACTCAAGAGTCGGGGAAGAAAGACTTAGGGACAGAGAGTTTCGGAAAAATGAATCTACTGTACCAGAGAATAAGCATTTTGACAAAAGAAAACCGGTAGTATGTTTTCACTGTTCTGAAGAAGGCCATATTAGGCCAGTGTGTCCCCAGTTGGCAAAAAGGCGAAGGGAAGAAAGACTTATGGACAGAGAGTTTCGGAAAAGTGAAACTACTGTACCAGAGAATAAGTGTTTTGACAAAAGAAAACCGGTAGTATGTTTTCATTGTTCTGAAGAAGGTCATATTAGGCCAGTGTGTCCCCAGTTGGCAAAAAGGCGAAGTGAAGTTATTAATAACCTTAATGTACTGAGCGAATGTTTTACGCCGGTTACGAGCAAGGTTAAGGTAAATGGTATAGAACGGGACTGCTTACGTGATAGCGGGAGCGGAATCGATGTGTGTGCTAAAAGTTGGGTTAAGTCGGAGGACTTTACAGGCGAAGTGGTCTGGGTCAGACAACCTTTAGACAGGGAGTGCAGGTGTTTGCCTCTAGCAAGGGTCGCTCTAGAGGGCGAGTTTGGCAAAGTCATAACTGAAGTCGCGGTAAAAACGGATGATTTGGATCAAGGTTATTATTTATTAGGTAATAAAACCGCTCAGCTATTAGTTAATAATGGTAATAAGCCAAATCTCAGAACTGCAATCACGCGAAGCAAGGCGAAGCGGGAAAGCCGTCAGAGAATAGAGGGGCTTAGTCCCAAGAGAGCGGACACCCCACCCCTTCAGTAGCGGATTTACCTCCGGAATCAGAGGAAGAGAGCATGAGTTTCCCCCCCCGCTGAACCAAGAGAAGAAAGTAGTCTAGCTATTGTACCTTCTCCTGATTTTGGAGTAGAGCAAGAAAGTTGCGAAGTTCTTAATCCTGTAGCGGATCAAGCCCAGAAGGGTGCAGAATTGAAAGTTTTGACAGGAAAAGTAGTGCGGGTGATAGATTTAAAGTGGGGAGTGAACAAATTTCGGTTTCGCGGTTCTCAAAAGAACCGGGAGAAAATTAAAGAGCTAGGTCACGAAGACATAGCAGGACTTTTGGGATTTACTAAAACCAAGGATAGGTTGCGTCAATTTTTCGAGCCCCAGTGTTATCAGGAAATTGAATTATATTTAAGGTCTGGTTTGGAATATCAGGAGCTCGATAAAAATAACGACCGGGAAAGAATCCCAATGAAATTAATTCCTAGGATTACAGAGCTTTTCTCTAAAACTGACATTGATACGGTGGGTCCCTTACCGATGGGCACAAAACATAACAAATGTATCCTAAGCTATATTTGTCTTATCAGTAACCCTGAAGCTACGGCTATTCAGGAAATTACGTCAGTGAATGTTGGGAATGAGTTAAATACCGTGTTCTTACGGAGGGGCTTTCCTAAAGAAGTCCTAAGTGACTTGGGGAAGTTTGTTGCTAGTATTTTGAATTCAGGATTTCTTAACAGGTTCCGGATGCGCGTCATCCACAGTTCGTTGTGCCCCCCACTGAGTGATTCAGTTGAGAAAGTTCATTCTTTTGTTCAGATAATGTCGGAATTTATAGGTTTAGAGACAGTGGAGGACGGGGTGCATAATTTGCCTCTGGCTTTGTTTGCACTTCCAACAGTAGCGCGTGAAGGTAGAGGGTTTAGTCCGGCAGATGTGGTGCCGGGAAGGGACTTGAGCACCCCGCAGACACCGGTAGTTGAAAATTGTCTCGATCTAGTTGTATCAGACACAAACGTTGTAGAGGATATTTTGAGCCTGACAAATATGTTTAAAAAATGGCAGGCGTTGGCAGCAGAGGAAATGTCCGAAAAGCAAGGGAAAAGAAAATTGGAGTATGATACGGATGCTGTGAAAAAGGTGTTTAAGGTGGGCCTAGAGGCCGAGATTCCATACCCTTTACCTAACCCCTTTCAATTTGATCTCTGGGAGATATTTAAAGAAGGCGCGTTTGAGAAGCAGTTGACTGCGGAGCAAATAGAGAGTTTTGGGCGTACGTTGCAGGGTCATAGCGAAGTGTTCTCAGATCCGGGAATCACGCCACTGATCGAAAGGGATATGAAGGTAACGCATTCCGAGCTGATGAGAGCGAAACCTTATCGCATATCACCGAGGCAAACCCAAATACCGAGGGAGAAATTTAAAAGACTTTTGGGCTTTGTGGTGAGTGAAGTTAGACAGATCGATTACGGATCGCCCCTAAAGAAAGGCGCCAAGCGGTACGCTGCTGTTGCAACCCTTTTTGGAAATTTTATCCGTAAGAGAATTAATTTTGAATTATTGTTATATAATTATTTCGGATCCAGAAAAAAGGAAAAACATGTGATTATTAGAACTTCCATTGAAAGACTTCAAGTGTTAGTTCATGAAAATGCACAGTTTTAAGTATTTCACAAATCAAGAAATCTAGGAGATGTCCCACCAGAGAAAAACTCTGTTTGCAAAGTTTTCACCTTTCAAGTTTAGTTTACAGAATAGTTAGTGTGTGTTTTTGTTTTTTTTACTAGAAGAATTGTAAATATTGGATCATAGTATTTGAATTTGGGAAGGCACCCTGGATTTTAACACTGAGTGCTGTTTCAGGTTTAAAACCTAAAAGAAAGTTTTTTTTGTGTGTGTATATAGTGAATTAAGATGTAAGCTTTGTCCGCCTTGCTAAACGGCGTTTTCTTTTTTATTCGTACGTGCCTCTCGGGGAATTGTCTCAAGAGGGACTTACGGATTTGGTTTTGTTTTGCCAAAAGGTTTCCGCTTCATCGCCGAAACTTTTGTCTTCATGGGGGAGGGAGTTGTGACAAGTTACTACTCCCCCCAGAAATGTACCAAGGACTCGATGTGTTTCCCACGATGCGGAAAGCACACTTGACCAGTGCACTCTCCAAGAGCAAAGGGGGTCCTTTGATTTTGCCGACCGACCCCACACGACGAGTGCGAACGCACAGGAGGAAGATCGGAGGCGAGGCCTTTTGATTTTGCCGACCGACCCCACACGAATGTGGAAAACCCGGAACGGGGTTCTGGCAGAGAGCTTCAGAGTCGTTTTGGAGGCTGTTCGAAGAGGTTGAACAGAGCCCGGCTCTCAGAGGGACGAGGGTTCCCGAATTCCAGAGCGGAAGTTGATGCTTGTATTTAAGTCTGCAGAATGCAGTCAATGTTTGTAAATGTGTATTTTAATAATCAACGTTAAACAAAAACCTCAACTCCTGTCTCGAGTCTCTTCAATTGTGTTTGTGTTTCCTGTTTAGCACTTGTGGCGAGTCCAAAACGCCACAAGGGGTTAAACTGACAGTTTCTGTCGCGTTAAACAAAGGAATTGTTACAATAAATGATTGAGCAAGATAATTCGAAGGATTATTATTATATATATTCGTCATAAACAATCTTGTTAATTCAACAATTTCATTCGGAATTTTTGAGAAATATAATGATATGTTTATACTTTATCACAAATAAACATGTTGTCTGATTGGTGTGAAAAAGAAATCTTAAAACATTTCAAATACTTGCATTTAAAATTAATTGATGATATAGATGGTGAATTATTTTTCGAGGACCTAATATCGTTTAAATGTTTTTCATATCACGCAATCTCGTTATGAATATATTTATCACTTCCAGTTACAGTCGCTTCCAAAGAAAGAAGGTTTTAAAAATTATAAATTATAAAGAAAAATTATTTACCATTATAAATGAGCCAAGAACGGATGCCAAATTTATCAATCATTTCAACAGAATATCAAGAATTAGATAAAGTATACATAAGTAATATAATTGAAAGGTTTGCTAGTGCAAAAGCTAGAAAAGTTTCACTATAAATAATACCAGTGCTTCCCTTTAAAAATATCTCTAACTAAACCAGCTTATTCCAAGCAATACCAACTATCAAATAATTAAATTTGTTATTGTAATTTTAAGATGTTTGCTCGTAGGAAGAAATATTTTTACTGTGAATATATTTTTCTGACTTATTAACAAATTTTAGATATGCAGGCAAAATTTTAGTACTTTCTTAAGGATATTAATTTTTAAAAAGAATTTTAGACATTATTATGTGACTTTCGTGGTTTTCTTTGTGAAAACTGTTTTATAATTTTAGAATCATCTAATTCAGCAGTTCACCTACAACTTTTTTTTTTTTTTTTCATGAACATTAAACGAATTTTATTTCGTTTTTATTGATAGAGCCATAATTTTTAATCATACGTATTTTTATTTTGTACCATGCTTTTAAACATTTTATTAATGCATTGTCATGCCTTTGAAAACATTTTGAACAGTGTGCAAATTTAGAAAAGTGTTTTTTTTTTTCCATTTTCCAAGTATTTTACATTCAAAACAAAACTCAGAATTTAATTTAATAAAATACATAAGCCATGTTCTTTTTACCTTTTTTGTTCCATTTTCCCATATTGTTGCAATAAGAGATACTACACTTTCCATCTGAGTTGTCAATGTGAAATTAATCAGCCTTTGAAATGTTTGACTTTTTATTAAAACATCTACTGTTCTTGAAATTAAATTATATAATAACCATCTGCCATTATCTTCTACGCTGAAATCGCTCACTTGAATTTCAAACCAATCTTATGTAAATCTGGATAAACAAAAAGCTTCAATAATCGATGCTTCCAAATAATACGGACATTTTTGGAATTATTAACTATGTTAAAACTTGTCGTTTGTAGTTTTCTCTTGTGTTGTATTGCTTTATTTATAAACAAACAGTGCACATATAAAATTAAAATATTTTCATGCTTTTTATTTAATTTTAAGGATTTCTCATTACTTTTGAATCAATGTCCTGGTGTCTCTGTGTAAATCGAAAATGTTATACGAAGGAGAGCTTTCTGCTAGTTGTGAAGCGCATTCACTCGTTAAACATTATGACAGTGTTCTATAATCATTGTTGAAAAAAAATGCACTTTATTCTCCCCTCCCCTTTCTTTCGTCCTTTTTTTTTGGGGGGGGGGGATATAAAGAACAGGCAACCCCTTGAAGGATACCTCCCAAGTCCGCGCTTGAACGTAATGAATTCCATATCACTGGAACTCTGCAAAAGACTAGTCTAGATGGAAGGAAATCTGATCTCCGCAAATATGGTAACTGTTAGCTACCTACCACAGTGTTTTTGGTTACACTCTGAGCCAAATTAGCACGATGCTATGAGCACGTATACCGCATGTAGTTTTGGGTGAGTTTTCGGCGGTGCTGGATATCCATCAGGCAACCCTACAGTCCAGAGCAATGCCGTATATTCCCTACTGAATACTAATATGGCGCTGTAAAATCATATTTTTGTTTCAAAAACTGAATATTTATAGGGGTGCCACCTCCCGTGACCCGGTTTAATTATGATACTTTCCAACTAAATCAGTACATGGAAGAGTAAAATGATACTTTAGTTTGGAAGAGTAAAATTTTTTTTCTGTAGGGGCCCTAAATCGGTGTTTGCACAAAGGCGCCTGACATATCCGCGACGGCCCTGGTGTTTTCCCCTATCAAACTGGTGGGTAGAAAAGTTTTTCTATTAGGATTCTATCTGCCCCTATCCGCACGTCCAACTACCAGTCTCCCCTAGATCACGGCGAACTTAAATACTGCTGTGGAGAAATTGAGAGAATGTTGCAGAGGGCGCTGCGTCGCCACGTTATCTGCACGAGAGGCTGGGCAGAGCGGATTAAATTGCTCTCTGGCGTTTTGGCGTGCAGTCAGACTCCTTTGGCAAGAGTCGTTTCTCCCGCTGTTATACACTGCATGCTAGGGGTTGCCGACCGCACCGCAAGTTGATCCGCGAAAAAGCAGTAGAGTTAGAAATTCCATGTTCTTTTCCTAATATTTTTTTATTTTATTTGTTGATTAATTGTTCTAAATATATTTTTTAATGCATTTAAAATTGCAGTCTAAAATTACAAATCTAAAATTTTTATTCATATTTAAATGCATGCATTTAAATATGAATAAAAAATTTTAGATTTGAAGGTAATATGTTACGGAAATAAAAATGAAACAGTGAACAGTTAAAAAGCAATCATCATTTGGCTTTTGTATGAATTTACATACGATTAGAGAAAACCCTTCTTTATTAAATGTTTAGTCCGGGGTTTTAGCAATTAATAGATATGGATTATAGATGCAGATAAACTCTTCGGGTTTAAACCTATATGTTCCCATGGATGCAGATTGAAGCGAGGACGAAAATTGCATTACTGATTCTTGTAGGATACTGAAAGATTAATATGGGCTAGCAATAATGTGTGTAACAACAAAGAATAATAACCGCTCGTCTTTGTAACGGTAAGAAAGTAAATGCTAAACTTTGTGTAAAGTTCATTTACATATAATCTATATTTATAAAATGCTAAATTCTTTTAATCAAGCACAAACTACTAATTCAATGAAAGAAAAAACTAATTCGTATTCAAGAACGATTTTTTAAGACTTTCTTTGGACCATTTTGTTTCAGTGAAAAATTAATAAGGTAAATAGCTAAAAACTTAAAATTAAATGAGAAAGCAAATTCTAGATAATTTTTTTACTGTTGACTTTGTTTTAAACCGCAGAAGATTTCTTATTTGTTTTAAATACAACTTACTGTAATTCAGTCAAAACATTGTCTATGTATAAAGACAGGAAAAAAAAAAAAAAAAAATGAACGGTGAAATCTGGAAATTTCTTGTATTGTCAATGACATTTTGTCTTTTTTTTTTTTCCAATGGCAAAATCAAGAAAGAAGTAAAGTATTAAGAAAAAATAAAAAGATAACAAGAAAACTGTAAATAACTGCGAGATAAAATTTCATGCTCAAACGTTGAATTTCCCAATTTTCCATTATTGCTATTGCATAAATAAATATGTACTTTTTAAAAACCCACCCCCCTCCCCCTCTAACACCTTACTTCTATTCCATAGCAGTGTATGTAAATATACTGCAACAGAAAAAGAATGTGGAAGCTCTACTGTTTTTCGCGGATCAACTTGCGGTGCGGGCGGCAACCCCTAGCGTGCAGTGTATAACAGCCGGAGAAACGACTCTTGCCAAAGGAGTCTGACTGCACGCCAAATCGCCAGAGAGCAATTTAATCCCCTTTGCCCAGCCTCTCGTGTTATCTGCGCGAGTGAAAGAGAGTGAATGACTGAGAGTGTTTGGAGCAGCCTTTCGGAGAGGTTGCGTTTTAGAGATGGCTGTGTGTAACGTAATTAAATCCTATGTTTGTATATATTGTAAAAAGTGAATGTACATAATAAAATATGTATCTAAGAGAAATTTTATTGAGTGAGAAAATTTTAGTTGAACCACCGATATTTAAAGAGAACCCGGCCACTATGATAAATAAGTTACTTTGTCATAACTGCCGACCGGGCAACGGCGGCGTCAGGAATTACTAAGGACCTTCGACGTGCAAAGAAAAGAAAAAAGCTCCGCGACAAATCGCTGGGACTACAGCGCCTATAGCGGCCAAACATGAAAACACACGATGCAAAACGTTTTGCTAGCAATTAGGTGCTTGTTTGAAGCTTTAATATTAGAACAGCGTTAAGTACAGTGGCGGCCCGTGGTCAAAACTGTTAGTGCAGCCGGAAGCATATGAGCCCCCCCCCCCTTCCTCCGTACAGGAATGGAAAATCTTTGTTACTCAATTCGAAAGCTGGCGGATTAAGCCCTCACCGAGGAAAAAAAAAAGAAATTACAAAAAAAATGTAAGAGATCCTATTTTACTTCCATAAAATGGACATAAATTTCAAGCAGCCGCTCTTATCCTCAAAACTGCATTAATCCGTGTCTGATTCGAATTTTCCTTAGAATTTTCTTTTGTAACGATAACTTGAGAAGAAAAGAAAAAAAAAACTTACTTATTTTTTATAAGTGAAATCAATCCTCCTTTCTTTTAAACTTGCAAATCAGTCAGTGATGCCCTCATAAAAGGCGTTGTTTTAATTCAGATATTAATAATTTTAAAAGCCCTTTAAAATTTCCCATATTTAAAGAATTTTCTCGCTCGCCATGTCCTCTAAATGCTAGTTCTTGCTTACTTAAAAACAATACTGCTTTGATGGGTAATTGTCCATTCATAAGCGTCTATTCAGGCTTACCTTCTTGATAAATTCAGCGATATAAAGTCGAGAGTTTGCCGAACATATATTCTCCTTACCCCCTCCCTCACTTCTCGAGCCAATCAGTGGGTCGAATTCACCGCCCTCTTTCAAGTGCTGCCGACGTTTGAAAATCTTTGATGAGCTGAGTCTTAGCTGCATATCCCCATTATAGCCTATGCCGGAGGGACTGCTTACGTAATCGTTGTCATGGCAACGGTGCTGCCAATTTTCTTATCAGCGCTTTGGGCTGAACCAGAGATTTTCCCAATTGAATTGCGGGAAGATTAAAGTGCTTTTTTTCTGAAGGAGCGATCCGGCACAATACGGTTTTTTTGTTTGGTTTTTTTTTTTGAGATTTTTTTAAATTTACCGTAGGAATTCCATAATTCTAATCTGAATTTAGGAAAATTAGTAGAATAAATTATTTTAAAGTATGTGCTGATAATTTCAAGTGCAGCCCGGCTGTACTTGCTGTATCCCACGAGCCGCCACTGGTTAAGTACGAACTTTGATTAAGAAAAAATAAAAGGCTAGAAGTGCCTTTAGATTTAAGGCAGATAATTAAAGTTAAATTATTCAGTATGCTTTTATAATAAAGAAAAACCACAACCACATGTCATGGAACCTTTAAGGTAAGGTTTACAGTTTGAGTTCGAAGACACCCCCCACAGGAGGGACGAGATTTTGGAGATTTATGGCTGAGAGCCGTTATCTCACTTGTTCTGGGGTAACAGGCCCACTGTTTCTAAGCTCTTGGTATTTCAGAAGGACGAGATGACAGATCTTTGACAGAACGCAGCAAAGAGAGGCGATAGCCACGCTAGGGGGCTGTCAGAAGGAACATGGTGGGGGAAACCCAGCGAAAGCAAGCAATGGAGAAAACCAACCCAAGGGGCCAAAGGAAAGACTAAGCTGTGTAGAGAGCAAGCAGACGCAGGAAGTGCATAACCACACGGAGCGTAGACATAGAGGCAGTGGCATGTCCATGGATTTACAGATAAGGAGAACAAACGCCATGCTATCAAAGTAGCCCAGCTTCAGTTGAGGATGGGGGATGGATTGATTAGGAGATTATCTGATGCTGCCATCTAGCGGCAATAGTTGCAAACAATATGTCAAGATAACTTTCCATAATTTAGGCGTCGGTGTATCGATTTTATTAATTATTTATATTTCGAAATTGAAAAAATATAATAACGCTTTTAAAAATAAATAATCAAAGTTATGTATGCATATTTAAATAGTTTTTGTGGTAATCCTCAAGGTTTTTGTAGCTATTTAAACTGCATTTTTAAGATTAATAAATATTTTTTTCTTTTAGTGCTTCATTACACCTCACCACCAACTTTTGTGTGACACTAGGAGAAGTTGATAGTTTTATTTAATTATTTTTATGATTTCACTATTCCTGTTATATTATTTAAAGAAGAGGTTATAAAAAAAAAATTGAGAAGTTTTGTTTTCTTATATTTCATGATAATAGCGCAAGTAACAAAAATAAAATGTTGTTAGTTTGTTTCAGGCTTGAGTACTTTGAGAATATTTTCCCTATATTACCTAGTGTCACAAGAAAGTTGGTGGTGAGGTGTAAAGAAGCACTAAAAGAAAAAAATATTTATTAATCTTATGCAGTTTAAATAGCTACAAAAACTTTGAGGATTACCACAAAAACTATTTAAATATGAATACATAACTTTGATTATTTATTTTTAAAAGCATTATTATATATTATCAATTTCAAAATATAAATAAATAATTAATAAAATTTATACATCGCCTCCTAATTAATGGATAAAGTTTTTTTGACAACTATTGCCGCTAGATTGCAGCAACAGATAATCTCCTAATCAATCCATTCCATACCCATCCTCAAGGTCCGTTTTCAGGGAAGGAATCCCATTGCTGATGTAGGTCCTTTCCAATCTAAGTCCATGGGCATGTCTAATGAAAACGGGGAAAAGGCCAGAGAAGGAATGCGGCAGCTCCAAAGTACGAAGTAGGCGACAACGGAAGGTGCTATATTCGAGAATGTGCTGATCGAGCACATTCTCTTGCATGAAGAGAATGTGCTCGATAGTTTCGGGGGTGCGGCAAGTGTCGCAGAGGTAGCTTGGGAAGATGTTGAACCAGTGATATAGGACTTTGTGGGGTAGCACGCGGCAGACCAGCCGCGTGAAAAGCTCGTCGTCGTGTCTGTTGTGGAACCATGAGAAAGTGTTGTGGGCACTAGGAATCTCACCATGTGTTGCTAGGTATTTGCTAGAACTGTAGTGTCGCGGTTTTTTGGCGAAAAGTCCTAGTTATGGTTGCGGTGACGTCTTCGGGAGCCACCCACTCTAGATGTATGTCAGAGGGCAAGGTCTCTCTAGCGGCTCCGTTCATTTGAGAAAATGCTCCGGTGACCAGGGGTCCAGTAGATTTGGAGGCTGGGAGCGAGGATACAGAGAGGGATGCGAGAGTAAGAAATGGTGAAGGCGCTGGCAGATCATGCGTTCTTGTATCTTGCACATCACCGCCGTCAGGGCGATGGGACGATAAGACGTAGCAGCGTCAGCTGACCTCTCAGGTTTAAGGATCGGCAGGATCCGAGAGGTTCGCCAGTCAGAGGGGATATCCCCAGTGTCCCAGATTAAATTGTATAACGCTAGTTTTAGGGAGTGACAATTTAATCCCTTGAAAAGACGAGCGGATATATTATCTGCACCCGGCGTGGTGACTTTGGTGGAGTGAATCGCGTGTTGTAATTCCTTGATAGAAAAAGGCAGGTTTAGGGGGTCTGTTTCCAGGCCACCGTAGTCTACAGGTAGAGGTTCATGATGATCAGAGTAACTGAAATGCTTCGCCAATATTTCTGCTTGGGCCTGGGCGGAAGCTGTAGATTAACATCATCTTTTAAAAGAAATGGGTGGAGGGGAGCGAAGTAGGGCGAGAACGGAACTTGCGAAAAATTTTAAAAAGGAGACGTTCATCACGCGACGCGCGGCACGAGCGGTCCCAGAAAGCTCTCTTAGCTTCACGGATAACCTGTTTCAGTTTTGCTGCAAGTCGTTTGTACTTGTGCCAGTAAACCATGGAAACCGTCCCGCAGTGGTCTGGGCGCTAAACTCCGTTCCCATAAGAACACGGCAAGTGAAGCAGCATCCGGCTTGACCAGTGCTTGGGAGGGACTTCCCCCTCTCGGCCCGTCCGCTGTGGAACCGTGTACGCTAATGGGAGCTGGTGTACGTAAAATCCGTCGTGGCTCCAAAGTCCTCCAAGTTGTTAAACGATACCTCTGGGGGTGCCGATTTCAGGGGGTTGGTCCCTCCTCTGGAATTGGTTCAAAATTACGGGACCCCGAGCTAAGACGGACTTCCTCCCACTGGGGCTCACTGAAATGGAAGCCGCTGCTTCGGCCCATCGCCTGCCTATATAGGGGGATCTGTCACCGCAACGCGGTTGCCAGAGGGCATTAGCAACAACAACAACCATGGAGAGTTTCGGAGGAGAAATTGCTTTTGGCGTCGGAGGTTCTCGCAGCGAGCCGTCCACCAGGGGGGAAACCGGTTCGGACGGTTCGAAGGATGATATGTATACTCCCGAATGCTGGAAGTAACGATTTCCAGGAAATCTGGAAGAGCGAGGTCGGAGAGATTTTGTAAGACATCGTTGACCTGACAGCAAATCCGATTCCAGCGGTACAAGGCCGCGGGGAGGGAGACGTGGGGAGGCTAGAGATCCAGAGTTGGATGGGAAAAGGATCACTGTCAAACAGGTCATCGCACAGCTGAAATGAGATAAGGTCGTAGATGTCCGTAGAACAGAGGGACAGGTCGATAAGCGTGGAGGAGCCATTCGGAGAAACATGGGTAGGGGAGGAGGAGTTCAGCAATACAAGAGAGCTGCCAGCTAGCCACTGGCAGAATTCCTCATTCGCTGGAGTAGAGGTAGGAGAGCTCCACCACGGCTGATGTAGGTTGAAATCGAGGAGCATTAGGCTTGGTCCTTCGAGGGAGGAGCAGATAGTGCGTAAGTCTGATACCACATGGCCGTGACTCGAGTACAAATTAATGATATTTAATTGAATATTAGGAAGGTGGACCGAGACAGCTAGGATTTCATTGTCACCAGAGGAGGAGGTACACGGAAGGCGGAAGGAAGGAAAATGCGAAGAAACCGCAATGGCGGGGCCGCCACCCGGACGGGACGACCTGTCCAGACGATATACAGCATATGAAAAAGGAGGGAGCTTCAGCCAGTCCTCTTTATTTTTGATGCTACGGCAGTTCCACTAAACTACAGAAAAGGGAAATGAGCTAAAATCCATATCTGAAAAGAGGGAAAAACGAGGGGAAACAAGGCCAAAGTCCAACCCGTAAAAGGGAACCAAGCAAGAAAAAGAGAAAACGAGAAAAGACACGCGAGGAAAAAAAATATATATGCACTTATTTTTCCCTAAGTACCATTGGGCACAAGATCGCCGAGCCTAGGGCTGCCCGGGGGACCAGTGCTGAAGCTCTAAGCGACTTAGAGCCAGTGCTCTAAGCGACGTACGAGCTTTTTTGTCTTTCGGGCCACGCGCCAAACCCGGCGGAGGGAGGCTACCCGAGAGGACCCAGCAAACACACACCTGCTGGCGGAGAGTACCTTGCCAGTGCCTTTCTGCCATCACGTACAGCGCTGGCCCGGAACTGCAAAAAGTAACCGAATCGTACCAAAAGTGGTCGCCCGAGAAGTACCTTGCCAGAAGCCCGGGAAGGTAGCGGCACTCTGCTGGCATACTGCATGTGCCGGCCGTTACTCACAATTAAGTTTATATTGCCAAAATGAAACGGCCGGGTGCCGGCTATTATTAAAAATAAAGGCACTGGCCTGGTACCTTAACAGTGACTACAATGTAATGGAACGGTACAGGATTAGTGCCTATTTACAGTAATGCTGCCATAATTAAAATACGAGCCAGTGGCGGATTCGGGGTAGGGGGCTTATTCATCAACCCCCACCCCCACCCCGCAAAAAAAAAAAACCATTCCTTAAGGGTAACATTTTGAAAGATAAAAAACAACATAAATTAAAGATAAAAAACAACAAAATCGTTGGTCAATCGTTTGCAAATTATGTGCGCCTATCATTAGTGAATTGTGTGCAGTTTTCATAAACTGCAATTTTCTTACAAATTTGCAGTCGCAAAAAGATTTTTTTTGTGAGATAGGCGTTAACACATTTCAGAACCAACATAAAATCATTTATAAACAGTTTAATTTTAATATTTCAGAGTTAGAGATTTTATAAATGAGTTATAATACTTTATGGTTGATACATATATATATGTGTGTGTGTATGTACTAATCAAAATCTTGCAGGAAGTAATAATAAATAAAATTGTACTATGATTACACACATAATTTTAGGGTAACATTTTGCTTTATTGTACATTTTGTTTAGATCAAATTATTTTTTAAATCTTAGCTATTCTGAAAAGAAATTTTCTGTATCTATATCTGTTGTATACTGCATGATTCAAATTTTATGGAGGAAAGTACTTTTATACACTAAAATAAGTATCATTAGTAACATCACCGACTTAAAAAAAGTCACCAGTTTAATAGCCATTTTCTCAATTTTAGTTCCCAAAATAGTAACATTTTTGAATGATTTTGTAGTTAAGAAATAAACATGCTTAATTTAGCTTCATTTAAGAAGGATTGAATAAAATGATAAATTTAAAAACTTCATATATATATAACAGAACATATAATACATTTATTTTTATAGCACGATTAAAAAACAGATTAGAATGTTTGCTGAAAGCTCAGTAGCAGCTTTAAAAAAATGTGAGTTGACAAAAACCAACACCAGATTTTCAAATGAGTCGCCTGGAGTATGGTACAAGTAGCCAAAACTTGAAAATAGTATGAAAATGACGTTTTTTGGTTCAAAAAGTCGCCTAATCTTTAAATTAGTTGCTAAATTCACCGGTGGATACCGTGTGTACATAAAAACAGTAAAAGTAAAAATTTACCTTTAATATTTTCCCGACTGTTTAAAAAATGTAAAATCCAATTGTAAAACACTTTCTGTATCCATAACCAGCAAGATATCACTGCAGAAGCAAATCTTATTATAATTATTATTGCTCCTAACAGAGATATCTTACTAGTCTATAGCAATAACCTTCTCGAAAGTCTGCAACAATAACCGGAAAAACTGTATCCTAAAAAGCATATTTCATAACTGGCTTCCCGCTCAATGTTTCAAGATTTGCAAAACGAAATGAAACATCAACGTGATTTTATTTTAATACAGACAAACATCTTATAAACTAATTGGATGGCTAGGGGGCAGGGATGGACTGCCGATTTTATGCGACCTACCAAAAATAAGAACTGGAGCTAAAGTGATGTAGATGTTCTCACGGAGTGAAACAAAAAGCCTTAACATACAAACTTGGCAGTGCAGCGCTAACAAAAATACGCCAATATACAAAAATAAGCGAACGCAACCACAGCAGTTAAGAATAAATCAACGTATTTAATTTAGTAAACAAAAACAATTAGGCGCAGAAATTTAAAAGGGTTACCAAAACGTGTCAGTGAAGAACAACTCGATCATGGCATCTCTTTGGAGACTGCTGAACAAAGCAAAAATTAGCAGCCTCGCCCAAAGAGAGCAGCTGCAAAAGAAATTATTTTTAATGTACAGAATAAGAATTAGCAAAGCTGCGGTCATAAACCACAAAGAGCGAAACAGATCGAAAGAAATAATATGTAAATACTGGTTTATTGCTGAATTTCTAACAAAATAGCTGCAGGAGCTCTAATTTGTTTTATTGTAAATTTGAGCATTAATTACCTAATTTATATTTAAAAATTAAGTAATCTTTTGTTTTACCACTGCTATATTTAATTTAATAAAAAATATCAATAGAAGCAATTATGTAGGCTTTTAAAATATTTAATTTAATCTAAAATTCTCTGAAGAAAAAAAGACTACAGGAGCTGAGCTCTCATGCAAAACCCTGACTGGTCTTCGTGTAATACTCTCTAACATATTTCTGCACCCTAATTCGGTAGATTTTAAAAGGGGCTTACCGTAGAAAAAAGTCTTCAAATATGTTTTTCAGGAAAAGTTTAGCAAAATTGTAAAAAATTAATATAAATTATAAAAATGTTAAGATTAAAATTCATAATTCTGTACAAAGTGGTGGTTACATACTGTCATATACAGAGTGGAGGTTCCACTGCCTGTGTAGTAAACATTTTAATAACATACTGAACTCGTTTGTATTATTTTAGTTTTTAGTACTAAAATATTTGAAGGCACAATATGAACTTCTCCCCTTACATCCCCCCCCCCTCAAAAAAAAAAAAAAATCTTTGCAGTGACTCTGCCTTTGGGTGCCCGGAACTTATATCCCCTAACACTTCTACACCGTATGAATGTGAAACAATATTATTTAATTAAACTAACGAAATTTTATGCCAACACTACGAAATATATACAGGCCCATTACTGCCAAATAGTGCTGGCCCGGTACATTTTAAGCAGTACCACGCCGTTAACTTTTTTGTGCATGTCATAGACACATGGCAGTTCGCCGTTACTAGTTGTGTACCGGCGCATATGCACTTTTCAGGCACTGGTACTCCAGTGACTTCCAGACGGTGGCAATCTACCTTGCTCCCGGTATACGGCACTTTGCCAGCACGACGTGTACCCGGCCGTCATTTTGCGGGCAGTTGTGTGTTTGCTGGGGAGAGCAGTCACCAGGGCTTTTTAATGTTTGATGCATTTGGATGGTGATAGTGTTTAGGGCTAACATGATTCGGTCCATGTGTTTTTGGAGCATGTCGTTTATGCACTTAATGACATTATTAGTGCGTTGTTCAAAATCTTTAGTGATGTGGTCTACTTCCGGTTGTGGGGTGCTTGTGACTTTGGTGTAGGACTTCGGTGTCGTATGTTGTCGAAATTGTCTTCTGGCTTCGGAGAATGTTAAAAAATTGTTATATTTAAGGTGTAGGAACTCGGCTTCCTTGAGTCTACTTGGGCACTGGCTATAGTCCGCCCGGTGGGACACAGGGGGCGTTCCTCGAGACACGCGTCTGAATGGTTTTTGCCGCACTTAACACAGATGTGCTCGTTTTTGCATTTGGATTCGGTATGGTCGAATTTTCTGCACTGGCGACATTACCGTGGACGGTCTATAAACATGGTAATTTTTTGGATGGTGAACCAGAGTTTTATTTCGGGTGGTTCCTAAAATAGTGACGACATATTCGCTGTGGCTTCCTCTTTTCAGAAAGCGGCGTGCTTCTAGAATGGAAATTTTATTTGTGAGCTCAAGGTCGGTTATTAGTTCGCTTAGCTTAACGTCAGTGTGTATGTCAAATAAGAGAAATCTGGTAGAAATGTTTGTCCAGGATATCCTGCTGATAACTGGTACACTCAAGAAAGATTGAATATTTGTCACGTTTTAAGCACAGTCCGCGTCGTTGGTTTGTATTAGGATAGCTCCGTTCCTCGTATATCGCAAGTTTTTATTTTTTCGAAATTCGGCACTTGTTTTTTTATTTCAGTGTATACTGTTCTGGGGTCTTTTCTAGGTACAAATTGGGTGTTTGTGCTTGTCAAGAAAATATTAAAGTCGTTCCGGCATTAGCAGCTGCTTTTCTTAAGGCGGAGACTTCATCTACAGTTCCGCGAAAATAATTTGTGTTCTCAAAAGTATCAACATCCATACAAGTCGAGTTATCAATGTTGAATTGTGAGTGTGCCATTTCACTCCTCCCCGCTTAGGGGAAACTCCGGAATAGAAAACCGAGGGTGGAGGATATCTAAGGCAAACCAGCGAAAGAAGAGTTAAAACAATAAATACCTGGACCAGCCGGCGATATGACGGCCCCCCGACGACACGACGCAAGGCTAAATTAACTCCAAGTAAGCGGTGACACAAACTCTGTAACACCGAAACAGTTAGAACTACCGCTTGAAAAACAACACACACGTTGCTAGTCGAACTCAGAAAGAGAACAAAAGTAGAAGTAGAAATCGGAGAATTTGCTAGCTCAGCAGACGACCTCCAACCGCCACCTAAACCACCATGAGACGTGTTTTTGTTTATTTCCGGTTTAGTTAATTTTCCTAACACTTACTCATTGCATTTTAGTTCTGAAATTTTTTACTAATTCTATTTTAAATGGGAAACTTTAGTATAGTGATAATTAAAGGTTCTAATCTTTATTTATTCTATCTTAAATGACTGAAATTACTATGTTACTGGCTGTTGCTTAAAGCTTTTTCAATTTAGGTAGTTAGATTAAACCAAAAATAAGCTTAACGTTTACTTCTTGGAAATGTTTAGAAATACTTTAGTTTGAAAATTTGGAACATTATTTATATAATTATATAGACAACTAGCAGCGCGGTCCGGCGTTGCCCGTGCTATGAAAGAGAAATGCTATTTACCTTAAATATAGATTGTAAAGGGAAGGAATGTGAATCCTTCCGCTGCAATGAAAAAAAAAAGGGGGACACGGGATATCCCGCTGCAACGAAAAAAAAAATGAACACGGCACCTGATAGAATACAGATGTTGCCAGGAATTGCACGTGGCTAGGCTGGAATCCTCCCGCTGCATCTAACCCCCTTTCATCTAACTGTAATGATAAAAAAAAGACATGGGACTTCCCGCTGCAAAATAGAAAAAAAAAGAACAAAGCACCTGATAGCGTAGAGGCTACCGGGAATTGGACATAGCTAGGCTTCTCCTCTTCTGCCTGTGTGTGTTCTAGCAGTCATTTATCGCTAATACCTACGCAACTACTAAAAACAAATAGAGCCCAGTCGTCAATATGAGATTGTAAAGGGAAGGTATGTGAATCCTTCCGCTGCAGCGATAAAAAGGAACATTAAAAAAAGAAAATGAAGAAAGAGAAGAAAAAGAAGAACATAAAAAAAGAACGTGGTGATTTCCCACTAAACGAAAAATAAGCGTCTCGCAAAATACCCTAAAAGCTTTGTCTCGTCTCGCAAAAATCCCTGTATCGTAATGTTAAAAATGTGTGTCTCGTCACGCAAAAAAGCAGTAAATCTCTGTCTCTTCTCGCAAAAAAGTCGTCTCGCGTTCATCCCTAGTCACTCTCACCGTGGAATTCGTCTGTGATAGGCTGCGGATATTGAGAACAAAGCGATATGTCTGACACTGCAATTTGAATAGTGTTATTGCTGTGTTAGTTGATGATTTGCCGTTGCCTGTGTTTCTAAATTCTGTATTCCTGTGAAATATTAGTGCTTCAATTCGTCGAATAAACAATAATATCTGTATTTTTTTTCTCCAGGTTTGTTAGACTTTTGTAGCATACATATACTGCAAGATTTTTGTAGCAATATGAAAACCAATCGTTTGTTGTCATATCGGCGAATACAGATCTTTTTCTTGGGAACTTATTTTGAAGAATATATTATCTTGAAGCGTTTATTTCATGCAAATTTCACCACATTGATAACTTTCAGATCCTGCGTAATGCGTGGGTTAAAAAAATATTTTAATCGTTAACCCTTTAACGCGCAGTGATCCCGCTCTGGGATCATCCAACTCTGACGTTTTGACTGTTGCCAGCACAGCCGGACTGTGTATTGCATCGAAACATGACCATGTTTTTGTACTGTAACATTAAAAATTATGTGTAACTACGCACTGGCGTAACAAGGTGAGGCTATGCCCCTCCTTGAAAGATTTTAATTCCCTCTAGGAAAATTACACTACCTATTGGCAAAATAAGAGCCGTATATTTTTAGTTATAGGGGGGTGGGGATAAAGCGTACAACAAAGAAATATTCTAAAGCTTACCTAGCTATGCCAACAGCAAATGCATGATAATAGCTGTAAATTATAATACTACCTTAAAGTAGAAATTTTTGTGCTTTGCGAGCAGCAGAGGCGAAGCGAGAAGTTTTTCATGGGGGGGGGGAGGGTTATGACTACTGAAACTCACTTATATGTATACGGGTGTGTGATGAGGGAAGAATATGCATTTTGTATGGCAAAAAATTCCTCATGGGGAGGTTATGACCCCTTAACCCCCGTACCCCCCTTGGCTACGCCCCTGGCGAGCATATTCACATTAAGTAATAAATATAATTAAGTTTTACAGAATAAAAAAAATCTGATGTGTCCAACACATGACTTCCTTGCACGTCCATTAGATCAAAAATGTTTGAAAGAGATAAAATATCAATAATAGTAAGGTTTAGCGATTTCTAGACAAATATTTCGATATCGCCAAGCTGAGTACAATTTGAAATATTTCCTTCTGACACTTTATTTGGCGATATTTCACCAAAAGCCGACAAACTTGAGATAGTCTGCGAGATTTTGGGGATAGCCAAAGTAGTCATTGACCACAGACTTTCAATGAATTGAATGCATCCATACACCTCAATGTATTTAAAGTCATTTGGCTCACCCTGTAAATAAATTCTCAGTCGATTGCTGTCAAAAAAGATATGGAAAACAGTTAGATATTACAATAGTTCTAAATACAAAAGTTCAAAAATCTACGGGTTAAAGTTTTAGTGTTATACAAAATACGAAATAATTTTTGGCGCCAAATTTGGTGATATTTAGGCGAAACTCGTCAATGTCGACGAAATTTGGCGAGATTTTAAGCATGAACCAAACAATCACAGATTATCGCCAAATTTGGCGATATTTCGCCAAAACTCGCCAAGAACGATGACAAATGCCGATACTTTGGGCATGGACCAAATGACTGACTATCGCCAAATTTGGCGATATTTCGCCAAAACTCGCCAAGGTCGAGGACAGACGGCGAGTTCTTGGGCATGTACCAAACAATGACTGTCTACAGTTGTATTATATTGAAGATGTCCATAGACATTAAAGTACTAAAATTCTTTTCGGTGGTCCTGTAAATAAACTCTCCAGTAGATTGGAACCAAAAATCGAGATACACAACTAGATGTTACAACATTCTTATATATGAAATTTCATAATAGTTTTTGAGATTTGAGAGTCCAAGTAATGTGATCCCGAAAAATTTTGGGGGCCAAATTTCGACAAAAAAACAGATTTTGACTAAAGCCAAAAGTCGCCAAGCTTGGCGACTTTTGGCATAGTTCTTGAGGGAGGCACGTGACCGTGGTCGGACCATTACCTAAATTATGTGGTAGGACGGTATTGTGCTTGAAATGGATGAATGCCCCTAAAATTGCCATTGACCGTAATGTATTGGAAATCTTTTGAGTGTTCCTGTAGCAGAACTACAAATGATAAAGACACTTTTTTTAATGGAGAAATTCATTTTCTAACTCTTTACAGCATACATCACTTCTGAGTCGTTTCAAATAGCCCAATACCTCTAAAAAATGCTTTGATGAATTTCGGCCCATAGAGCGTAATGTATTTCGAATCTTTTGGGCGGTTCTGTAGATAAACTATCCAGTCGAATGGAATCGAAAGGGGAGGTGCACAACTAGATGTTACAGCAATCCTAAATATAAAGTTTCAATATTCTACGCCTAATAGTTTTTGAGATATGCGAGTTTAATGAGTTTCGGCCCATTGAGCGTAATGTATTTCGAATGTTTTGGGCAGTCCTGTAGATAAACTATCCAGTCGAATGGAACCAAAAGGAGAGGTGCACAACTAGATGTTACAACTATCCAAAATATGAAGTTTCGACATTCTACGCCTAATAGCTTTTGAGTTAGGCGAGTTTAATGAATTTCGGCCCATAGAGCGTAATGTATTTCGAATCTTTTGGGCGGTCCTGTACATAAACTATCCATTCGATTGCCACCAAAAGGGGAGGTGCACAACTAGATCATAGAACAATCCTAAATATCAAATCTCAACATTCTACGACCAATAGTTTTTGAGATATGCGAGTTACATACATACGTACGTACGTACGTACGTACGTACAGACGGCATGGAAAAACTGGCCACAGCAGACTCGCCGCTGGTCAAAATGAGTTGAAGACGCGTTAATATGATCGTGCATGCTAGCCTACGATAGGATGCATCGAAAAAATTTTTAAAATTAAATTTAGAGGTAGTCAAAATCTGTTTTTTTGTCGAAATTTGGCCCCCAAAATTTTTCGGGATCACATTACTTCCTTATACTACGTACAAGGAAGTAAAAAATTAATTTTAATTACAAAAATAAATAAATAAGTAGTTAGAAACAGAATGATTTTTTTTCATTTGTTTGGACTTATCTTGAAAAACCATAAAAAGATGTGTTGAAGACCCGGAGAAAAAGAAGCGGATCCGGATATAGTTTTTTCTAGATAACGTGACCATTTATTTTTTCCTTCAATACGGGACATCTACTACATTTTTGGCAATAGTGTATTTATTTTCTTCCTCAAAACGGGACATCTACTGGATTTTTTTTTTTAGTGCAGGGAGACTGAATTTATAGGTCTGGGTATATCTTTTAGTTGTTAAGAAAACGCGCAAAAAGCTTGTGTTAATGTTAATATCAAAATAAAATGAAAAAAAAAATCTTTGCTAAAACACACATATACTATAAAAATAGTGCAAGACGTACGTTTCGGGTGGTACAAGGGGTAGGCCCTTCTTCGAATTCAAAAACACCATCCGACACAAGGCAGTAAGGTAGGAAAGTGAAAAATGTAAACAAAAGGTCACAAACAAAAAAAGGAAGTTGTCATTCGGAAGGAAAAATAATTCTTAGAAAATCAGAGTGAACAGGGAAAATAAAGTGAAGTTCGGAGAAGGGGGAGGAATAATCAAAAGAGGAACATGACTTTAAAGAAAGAAATAAAAATTAAATAAATTTAAATAGTTGACAAGAAAAGAACATTCAAAGAACAGACACAAAAGCAAGACATCCCCCCGGCGTTTTATTTGTGTGTCTCGAGAGGGGAGGGAGGGAGGTGTCAAGTGATTTTTTTTTTTTTTTTTTTTTACACATACTGCCGTTGGATGATTTAGATTTTTAGCGCCCTTTATTGAAATCATTACCGTGGGTTGCTCTCTTTCTAAAAACGGAACATTACGGTGCCCCAAAGCTGTGCTTGGGGACAAAGGGACAAGCCACCCGAAAACGGGACATATGGTCACCTTATCCTAAGATGAAAAGTGGAGGACGTTTACTTTTGAAGAAATTTAAATGTACATAATTAGAGAAATGTAATTATTCCTAAAACAATGTATCTGATTAATTTAAACACTAGTTTATAATTTTACATTCTAACTAATATTATATATACGACACTGACAACCGATAATGACTTTGTTTGTGTGTTAGGCTTTCACGCCTAAACCGCTGAATCGATTATGATGAATTTTCGCATAAAGATAGATAGGACCCCGGAGATGGTTATAGGCAACTTAGAATTGTAGATTTTTAATTTATTTTTTAATTAGTAATTAAAAACCGCTTTTACGTTGCCATGCTTGGCGAGTTTCACCCGTATAAAATGATTCATATTTTGAGCTAACAGAAGTGCTATTACACTTCAGTGAAGAATGCATTTGAAAAACATGAAATACCTCGGAAATTATGCCAGTTTTACGCCAAATCTATCTATCTCTAATAATAAAAATGAATGTTCTCCTGACAAATCTACAGCACGCAAGCTTTGAAAATTTGAGCATATAAACCCACGACTTCGGTAATACGCACCTGAGGCTCAGAATTTTAAAATTTTAATAACGTTTTTAACTATTAATTAAAAACCGTTTTTAGGTGGCCATGCTTGAAGAGTTATGCCGCCACAAAATGATCTGTGCTTCTGAAATAAAGCAGAAATCTATTTGCAGAATCGCGTGCATTTGAAAAACATGAAATGGCATGGAAATTACGTTAGTTTTACGCCAAATTAAAAAGAATAGGAAAGAAAAGTACAAATGTGTTTCATAAAGTTCATAAATTTCCAAATCCTACCAATAATATAAATATGTACGTTTGTGTGTTTGGATGTTTGTGACTGAATCACACAAAAAAGGGCTGAACGGATTTGGATAAAATTTGGAATGAAGGTAGCTTATACCCTGGATTAACATGGCAACCTTTCATGCATGTTGCATAAATAATTCTTTTACAAAGACACTCAAAATAATTCTAATGCATTACGCTCTGTGGGTATTTTGTAGCTATTGAACCGATTCTAGAACTTTTTTCGCTGTTTGAAAGTCACACTATTACTGAGTATTATTGTTTGTTTGTGGATTAAGGCCAATTGACTGCCTAGGATCCTAGACCTATATGGCAATTGCCCCCCCGTGGGGGACTTTCTAAGGGATACTAGAACGTATGTGAGGTTTCGGAGAAAACCAGGGAAAACTCCGAACGGCAAGGTCGACAGGCGTGATCGGGGTTTGAACCTGACACCTCCCGCCTTCCAGTTTCGAGAGCGGAACTTCTCAGCCACTGGTGGAGCCCTCAGTATTATAGGTTACCTTTTATGCATATATCACAAATAGTTCTTTTACAGGGATACTCATAAGAATTACATTACGCTCTATGTGATATCTCGGCAACTGCTAAACCGATTCCAAAACTTTTTTCACTGATGGAAAACTGTACTATTCCTGATTAAGATAGGCTAAAGTTCATGCAAGTAGCATAAATATTTCTCTTACAAGAACATTCAAAATAGTTCGCAAATATTTTCCTAACTATCTCTTTTCGCCAAATGCGTAAAAAATCTAAATTTAGTAACTCTGCATACTCTCTTATTTTAAATGACGTAGTATGCTACTCTCTATAATACTTCATTTAAAATAAGTAAAAAATAAATAATATTTAAATACAGTCACTTTTGTCTATAGTGCGAATATATTTGTTATTCACGCATGCTTCATTTCTCTCTGGACCTAATTCTAAAGCCGACGCGAACGAAGTCGCCGGTAGCAGCTAGTTTGTTGATGAATATTAATTACTTTTTGGTGTAATTAATTCTGGGTTTAGTGTTAGAAAACGACTAGAAGAGGCCAGGGCTAGTTGGAATAAAGAAAAGGGTAAAATTGTTCTATGTTGTATATTTTATTAAGGTCAAATAAGTTTTTTTCCTTTTTTTAAAATCTAAGCAATCTCACCCCTAAACCGAGGAAGGTCATTGCAGGAGGTGGGACAAGATGGAAAACACTTGGAGAGACAGCCTTGCCTCGTAACAGGCTGTATAGTACCAAGAAAGAAGAAAAGAGCCTTCTCAACAACAGTCTGAACCCGCCACTATTGCGTACCTATGCCAAGTTATATTTGGAGGATTCCATACATAAGACAAATGTAAAATTAGCTTATAAACGCAGACTTAAGATAATTTTCGAGATCACATTTCAAGATTTTTCAGGGTCCCCCCCCCCCCCCATTTTGCAATTTCTCCTGACTTTTATGGTTAAATTAAAATTTCATGACTATTTCAAGTTTTTCTAGACCAGTGGCAATCATGTATGCATTAAAAACTCCAACCATTCCGAACTACATTATCAGTATTTACATTCTCATTTTCATGAAAACATGCAATATGTCTTTTGGCGCGCAATGTAACTGTCAATATTATTACTGTTAAATTATAGGGTCAAATTTATTTATTTATTTAGTATTTATTATTATTATTATTCTGAACAACACTATGTTTTAAAGCCATCATAGAAGATAAACGCGTTTTTCGCGTCAGTATGAAGTGGTAAAGAGGATGAATATTTTCAAAGCTTCTGTTGCTAAGCTTTATTCATTATAGCATAGGAACTGCAAGGCCTTTTGCATAATTTTGTATCTTTTGAGGGGGGTCGCAACACTAAAATGGTTGAGAAACGATGCCATAGAGCAGTGCTTCCCAACCTTTTTATCGCCGCGGACCGGTCAACATTTGATGATTTTACCACGGCCGCTAAAGGTAGGGGGGGTGATTATTTATGTTTAGATTGTTTTGGTTTAATTATTTTAATAACTTTAATTTAATTGTATTTGAATACACCTTCAAAATAAAATACATTTTCACTAAAAATGAGTATAAAGTGATTTAACAATACAACTCACTAAGAGCACTCAATTAAGGAGAACCCTGAGCATGTATCTCTGCATGTCTGTTCCATCTGCAGGTCATAGGAGACAATGACAACCGAAGTGTGTTGCTAATGTCCAGTTGATTCCGTTCTTTCGTTTTGGTTGCTGTAAAAGGCGAAAACCCTGCTTCACAGATAGGTAGTCGGAAATAGCTATAGGGATTTAAGTGACTGAAAATTTAATTAATAATTTTGAAATGATTAAAAAACAAAAAACTAATTTAAAATAGTTAAAAGATTTCTTCTGTCACAAAGATATAAATTAGCACAAAACCGACAAAATCGAAGAAATACACCACAGTCAATAAAATGGAAATAATTTAATGTTGCTTGGGCTGCCCGGTACCATTTGATCCACAGACTAGTACCGGTCCGCGGACGGGGGGGTTAGGATCCACTGCCATATAGCACTTGTGGAAAGCTTTAGGACTTGTCGACATATTCCAAAGGAAAAAAATCTGCACTTTTGAAAGACAGGGGATGACTGCTACAATTGTTGATCAATAGCCTCGTTAACAGTGTGAGGGCTCGATGCATCGCTTGTACTGTAGATGTCCGACATGGCCACATTTCTTTTTAGACGAAGCAGAAAAGAGTTGTGTTATATCCTATTTTGATCAATGTTGCTCTCATTTGCATATCAACCCACATTAAACTCTTGAGCAAATATTTTTGTTACGAGTTCTTGCCTTACAGCATGAAGTATTTGTAGACCAAGTTCTCATTCATTAAGCCACAGTTTCTCAACCTGTGGGGCGCGACCCCCAGAGGGGGGCGCAAAGCGTTTGCAGGAGGGGGGGCTAGAAAAACCAAAGTGCAAGTAGTGATGCTTGTTTTTAAAAAATCATCTTATTTATTCTCATTTTTACTCAAAAATATATCTATTTTCGCTTAAAATGATCATTCAAACTTTACTGATAACATTATTTTGTAGAAAATTCGACTAAATGTTCATTGTAAAAGATTAAAAAACTGAATATATGGTGAAAAATGTGAGAGGGGGGCGCCACCGTCAGTTAGCCTTTGTCGGGGGGGGGGGCGACGTTAAAGGGTTGAGAACCGCTGCAATAAGACATTTTTTGGTCGAAAAATCTCATTTTTTTCTTTTTAACCGACGAAAAACGGAGGAGGTTCTCAAGTCGACGCGTATATTTTTTTTTTATGTATGACCACGCATAACTTTTTACAGAGTAATCCGATTTTGATAATTCTTTTTTTATTGGAAAGGGTATACCCCGAAGTTGGTCCCATATAGATTTGGGAAAAAAATTCCAACCCTAAGGGTAGGAAAACAGGGGATGATTGATTTTTCACTCACTGATTGTAATGTATGAACACGCATAAAATATGACTTTTAAATAGCTATTTTTTTTTAAATGCCAGCTCGTTTAGTGATCTTTTTCCTTTTCTTCGTGAAAATTCAATATTCCTTAAATTTTATAGTTTTCATAAGATAAAATAGAAGCTCTAACGAGGCATATAAGCTCTTGAATCGATATTTGTTAGATGCTATTACCAGAAGAGTTGATTTTTTTTTAATGGACGGTGTCCGTGTGACGTCATTTTTCAGCCAACACGTAACCTCCAACCAATCAACTTAAAATGTAGTTTCAGTTGACACTCGATGTTTCAATCTGATTAGTTCAAATTTGTATTTTCCACCGACACGTGATTGAAAAAGCATCGTATCGATATCGTCCAAGGGATATTGGCGACGTTTTAACGTCACCGTTTAAAACTGCACATCAAACCACCTATACATCTTCGTTCACAGTACACAGCACATATGTGTACATTTTGTTTTCGCTTGTTAAAATGATTCTTTTAAGATTTTTTGTAGTTCTGAATTTACGTACATATGCGTCGATGCTTTAATTTTGAATAAATCATGTTAACGCATGCGAATGTGTAAATCCCACGCACACATTTTGTTTTTGTTTGCCGTTTCGCAAAAGAGTATTTGAATATTATTAAAATTTCCGAAGTTCAATTTGTTAATTTTTTTTCGAAATTCATACAGCTAAAAAGAACTCGTCTATGTTCCGTATCCGGTGCTGTTTACATTTTGATGTTCATTTAGTGTTGGTTCTGGCGCCATCGTGGGCGATGTTCAGCAGGAGTGAAGTACCCTGCCGGTTGTAATACTGACTGGCAACCATAAAGAAATGTGTACCGCTTGGCGACGTTTTTTTTTTTTTTTTTTTTTTTTTTTTTTTTTTTTGGATAATGCGTCAAATATTGCAAATTGGAAATTTCAGAACTGTTGAACGATTCGAAATTTCTTGAATTTTCGAACATGCGTAATAGTTATTTTTTAATTCTAGCTACTGTGTGACGTACACAGATGAATGTATAGAATTCGCTTGCTCGATTTGACGTCACTAAGCTGTTAATTTGCGTTTATAGCCACAAAAAATTATAAAATAAAAACTTTTTAACAAAAAAATTAAACCGCCGAAAAACTCAAAAGCAAAAAATAATAAACCTTTTCTTAATTAACCTTAATAACTAAGTTCTTAAACTAATGTAAGTATACCTAAGTAATTTTGAGTCGGTGCCAAACAACCAATGAACAAAGATCACCAAATTACCTTAAATTTAAAGAAATAACCAAATCAAATTAACAATGCAACGTCAAATCTCCGGCGATCAACATTAACATTCCAAAAAATGCGCTCTCCGTACGTCGCTGACGATCAACGAGCTTTCGCAGAAATGCAGAGAGGTTTACTTTGTAATACACAACTCAGCATTAAAATCTGTATGTGAATAATAAATTACTCCTATTAATAATGGAGATTTAGGCAATTTAGTGATCTTTGTTCATTGGTTGTTTTGCACCGACTCAAAATTACTTAGGTATACTTACATTAGTTTAAGAACTTAGTTATTAAGGTTAATTAAGAAAAGGTTTATTATTTTTTGCTTTTGAGTTTTTCGGCGGTTTAATTTTTTTGTTAAAAATTTTTTATTGTAACTTTAATTTTGGTTACCAGTCTATTTTGGTGATATTTCGCCAAGTTGCATGTAAATGAGCAGGATAGATTTTAAGAAAACCATCAAAAGAATAAGTTTTTTCTACATACTACAACCATTTATATTTACTGTCGGATTATAGATGAATTCCGAAAACATGCGAGATAATCAGCATTTTAATAAATCTCCCCCCTCCCACCCCCCAAAAAAGCAGAGGCAAGTTTCAAGTATCTCTACCGTAGCAGGATGCACATCGCGAAACTTTCTAATGTTCTCTTTAATGGAAGCAGACAGCAAGAATGGGCTTTCGTTGACTCCGAAAAGCATATGTCAAAATCAGTAGACTTGAATTTCATACCTTGAATTGTGCACTGCAGGATTAGAAGTCGGAAACAAAAACCTGTCTGCATTTCTGTCATTTACATTCAATGATATCTGAAAAAACGCTTGCTCGATATCAGCAAGAATGATGACTTTGCTCAAGCGGAAAAAAAAAATCACTTTAAATATAAGTGGATTAAGAGTTAGTCCGGTGTATAAGAAGTCATTCAGTGACAATTTACCCTCTGCATGTGCACTTGCGTCAATTAACATTCATTTACTTGAGCTAACAGAATTCCTATATCCCATAGAAAAATGGCAAGTGGAATACAGGCTTATCGCCTCTTGCACTTTGTCGTTCGAAACTTTTCAATTATTCCTAGTTTTTCGTGATCCTGCAGAATTTCTCCGTATTCATTATACTTTACAGGATTCCTCTGAAATTTTCTGATTAAATGGTCCAGTCGCCCCCTGGCTACCAAATAGTTGTCTCCTAGCTCTTTAAAATCTTGCTTCCATCTCAACCCTCGTATCTTCCTCCTAACCTCGATCTTCAACCTCGTATCTTCCCTCCTTGTAACATACAGAGCTTTTAAAAAGGGTCATGGCCTTATCGTCATCCATGTTAACATCTTGTGAAACGCCTATTGACTCCAATTTCCAAAATCTCTGCAAACCCTGTTCCACGCGATCCTGTATAAAATAACATTGATAATCATGCGGCTATGGAACTGGAATAGATAAGGTGACCATACGCCCTCGAAATTCGAGGACAGTCCCCAAATATAAATCTTTTTTTCATTTTGTCCCCCAAAATACTTGACTTCTTGGGGACGCGAAAAGTCTCCAAATTTAAAGATTTGTACTTTTCCCTGAAAGTGTCCGTTTAGTTTATTTCTTTCAGAAAGAACTGAAGGAAAAAAAGAAAAATAAATAAAGCAACTAAAAGCGCCTTCTACTTAGAGAAACAATGAAATTTGACTCTGTAAATGTTTGTTGTCATTGTGTATGTAGCGTGTACAGACATTCAATAAAGTATCCGACTACGAGTCAAATTTCCAATTTCAGTTTTGTTAATGATTAATCACTTTTCAAGAAGAATCATGCTTTAAATATGAAATTGACGTACGGAATTTTTCTTGCACTCGAATACTTTTTTTAGAGGGTGTACAAAGTTTCATGAAAAATTATCACAAAATGAGCCAATGAAAAAGCAATGTCTTCTGAAAAATACAAATACTATGCCAAGAGTTAAATTTTGAATAAATTGCAATATTTCAACATGATGTTCCTTTCATATTTCTGGTTTAAATAAATATTTATAAATGAATGAAATACTTCCATTAATTTATTAGAAATAAGAATACGCAATTCATATAAAAAGCTATCTGGGGGTTTGCATCTTTTAAATTTCCGGTTACGTTCAAAGGGGAAATGCCAATTTTTTCAGACGGAACATTTCCTGTAATTTCAGGCAAAATTAAAAATTTAAGTTCCCTACTAAGTAATCCCTACCTTTAAGTTCCCTACTAAGACTCATTATCATTACCCATACGGGTGCGAATCTTAGTAACAATTGGAACTACAGTATTTTTCAGTCCGGATGAATTTGCTGTGCAATTTAGTTTTTGAAAACTAACAAATTTGCTGCCTCTTCAGTGATAAGATTTTTTGTTAAACATGAATCTCACAAAACTAAGTTTCCCCCGCGAACCATCCGATCTAATTAACCTAATTTTTATTGTGGACAACAATCAGTGGCGTACCGCAAAAGTCCGAGGCCCAGCCGCAAAATTTTTTCTGGGGTCCCCTTTGAATAATTTATGTAATTGCCAGCTTTTTATGCAATCCCTTGCATTTATGATGTAAAATGAATGAATATTAATAATTATAAAGATTCAAAACAAAATATTGAAATAAATGCTAGACTTGCAAGTTTTAATTTATCTAAAATGTGCAGATTACTAAAATATAAATATTGAAAAGATTTTTTACACAAATGAAGTGTTTTGTTAATGGTTGATCCCACTTCTATTAGGAACTAGCAAATATCCCGTTCTTTTCGCACGGTGAGAATTGCTTTTCTTACTTTCTAGGAAGAAGGAATCTGTGCTTGTGTAAATGTCACCTCTTCGTAGGAAGTTGTACCGTCCTAGGTGGAAATGTTGTGAATTTTTGGAAGGATCTGATATTTTTAAAGTTCTAATTTAGGCTAAAAAGAAGGCTCCACGCTTAAATACTCCAAATTGTCATTTGGTTTCAAGTAAATTACTTCATCGGTCATTTTTTGAGAAGTATCTGGTAACATATCACCCCAAAATTGCACACTTTGACAACCATTAGGCAGGGTTAAAAAAAAGTTCTTTACGAAGGTTTTCAATTCTCGACATAAGACATTTGTAATTTCACTTCAAAGTTAAAAGTGAATTACACTCATGTCCATAAATTAAGGATAATGAAGTTCAGGCAAAGAAAGAGAAAGAAGCAAAACAAATTTGACTTATTTGTAAAGTCTATTTATTAAACAAAAAGTAAAGAGCAAAAAAGATGCTATATGTTTGACATAATTAATAAAAATTGCAAGTTTTACTCCCTTGACCAAATTTCAAAAAAGAGCCTATTTACAAAAAACAGTATAACATGGTTAGTAGGATGGTTAATACGGAGTATGTCTCCCGGACGATGCAATACAGGCCTGACAACGCCTAGGCATGCTGAGTATCAAATGATCAATCTGATCTTGGCGGTCCTCATTCGGCGTTGTAACTCGGGGGCGACCTGTGCTGTAACGTCTACTCACATTACCATCATCTTGGAATCGTTGCCAAAGCCTGGAGATGACACTCTGGGCGATTCCAAGTTCCTCGGATACTTCCAGCTGGGTACGTCCACATTCCAGTCGTCCGATAATTCTGCCACGTAAAACATCATCCAAATGCCTCCTTTGTGCCATAACTATGCGGTTTTTGCACTGAAAGGCTTTCACAGCGCTTGTGAACAATTTTACTTCTTTGCCACCATTCCTTATATACCCCTCTCTTACACTCTCGTCATTGTGACGTACCATCCACGCCATCTGGTGGTTTCCTGTAATTTGCATATTCTTCTTCAAGATGTGTGTAATCATTCCACAGGTGAAATTTTTATTTTAGAGATCAATTTCTGTCTGATTCTGAATTATCCTTAATTTATGGACATGAGTGTATACCGGGTGATTCAAAATAGATGATAAGGCGATTATTTTTTAAACCGTAAGTGATCGAAACATACTTCCAATTAGAAAAGTTCGTCAAATTAAGAGTAGCTTTCAGATATGGCATTTATTTCACTAGGGGCTGTATACCTATTGAAATACGAAATTTAATTTTTATACGGTCCCTCCTTTCCTAACCTTCATATTTAAAAGAATGTTGCTTTTTGCCTAAGAAAATTAATAAAACAAATCCCGTGTCTCTACGTGGAATAGTTAGCGAGAAAATTAATTTTGAAAATGATGGCTTACGCCACTTTACCTACTGTGTTGGCGTCAATTTTCAGGTGAAAAAAATGTTTACTTTAGAGGACCAACTATGAGTCGATAAAAGTTAAATAAAGATCCCATTGTTGAGAAAAGCAATTAAATGTATGAAATGTGTGAAATTAACAGGTGCAGTTTTACCTAAAATGATCGGTACTGCTTTATGAAATTAGCGATAATGTATTTTAGGGGGGTCATCCATTGATTACATCACTCTTCTAGAGGAGGAATTTTAAAGTGTTAAAGAGAATGGTAAAATAATGGCGTAGGTTACTAAGGTGTGGTAACTTCACTAGAAACTGCCAAACATGCTTTACAGGAACATTCTAACTAAATTAGGATTTGAGGAGTCAACTGTGTCTATCGGGTGACTATTAACATAAATTAACGTCAGTTGAAAAGTAATCGTATTTTTCTCACTTTGGAGATATCCCCTTATTGCTTGGTGACAAATGCCAAAATTTTCAAATTGATGTATCTCGGAAACTATTACACGTAGGGACATGGGATTTGTTTAATTAATTTTCTTGGGCAAAGAGCAACATTCTTCTAAATATAAAGGGTAGGAAAGGAGGGACCGTATAAAAAGTAAATTTCGTATTTTAATATGTATGCAACACCCAGTAAAAATGTCATACCTGATAGCTACTCTTTATTTGACGAACTTTTCTAACTGGAAGTATATTTCGATCACTTAAGGTTTAAAAAATAATCGCCTTAACATTTATTTTGAATCACCCGGTATAGTTACTACGAAAACAAAGAAGCTCAATCTAATAATTTATGGCACACAGAGATTGAAAAGGGAAATTAGGGGAGCTATTCCTATGCTAATCCAGGGTACGATGGAGACGGAAATGGGGTCCGTTTTGCAGACCCTTCACAAAATTACAATCGATTAAAGTGGCCCGTCATTGACATTTCCCCCTATATTTTAATCTGTTTTATCAATTATTTTAATAAAAGAGTGACTTTTGTTAAAAATTGGAATGAAAATTCAGAAAAATAAGCGTTCAAATTCGCAAATTTAAGCAATTTTCGCAAAAATGGGACCCTGGAAGAAATTTCTGTATCGACCACTGCAATCAGAATTTAAAAAATTACGGAATTATTTAAAGTCTAACGTCCTTTTTTTCATTGCAGTCTGTTAACATAAATGGGTTTCTAAGTCATTTTCGAACTTGTCAATCTGATTAACAACGGCAATCTCACTTGCTAAAAGCTAGCTTTACATAAAAAGATATTTCATACTGGTCAATTTTTACTCACCGGGGTATCGGAGAAGTACTTTGAACGTGAAAATTAGGAAAATTCACTAAAAATAGGAGAATTACTAGACTTTCGAAATTATAAAGTCGCCTGAGACCATATCGTTTTAAAAAATCTGTTGAAATTTTCAAGCCGGTCGATCGTGCAGTGGGGATTTGTATTCGTATACTAGATAGAGAGACAAACTTTCACATTTATACATCTAATAGTGCTAATTTATCAGGAGTACATCAGTATTTTAAGTATCACATCAGTTTTTTATCAAAGAATATGATGTTATAGTTGTTTAAAGTAAGGGGGCTGTCGGGATTTCAATGAGAAAAGGAATAAGCGTTAGGAGAAATCACACTTTAAATTTTTGGATGCCTTTTATCTATAAGTATTATTTTTTGGCAGCTCTTTGTAAGGGTTTCAAAACAAAAATGTTATCTCTTATGCTCTGCTGTTACCTTTAAAAAACGAAAAGTGTTTTTTTTTTTTTTTGCTATGGGCACTTGCCGATTAGGCATTGTCCACTATAACTGCCCGAAGGTATTTTGACCATTTTATTATGGGAGCACACAGTGGGCGGCCAGCGTTACCCCCTATAAAGTGACGGACAAGTTAACATTCGTGTCCAAGTTGAGATTCGAACCCGGAGAGTGATAGAATGATTCTGAAGCCACTATACCACTTGGGCGGCAAAAACGAAAAGTTAAAGTTCATATCTGTAAGTACTTAATTTTATTTTTTAAATAATTCATTCTGTGGAGGCCCCTCTTCAGCGGAGCCCCCCCCCCTCCGCACTGTGGGGTTTACGGTACGCCACTCACAACAATACATTTCGATTATTATTAAATGAATACAAACAAGGAGCGTTCTGATTTTTATCACTCAATTTATCTAACATTTGTGATTCAATTAGAGCCCCTTCCCTCCACCTCTTTCATTCTGTGCGGAGGGTAGGTTTTGCTTACTTACGCTCTGCTTATTTTTTGATTCAAAAGAGAAATTTGTTCCATGTAACATTGTTGAATGATTACAATTGCATATTCTACACTTTTGACAGTTCAGTTTGGAATGGAATCCCAGCCAGTTAAAGCACAGATTAATTTTTTGACAATTTTAAGCCGTTCATCAGCACACAAGTCTATGAATTTCTTACACCTGAAAATAGGATGAGATTCGAAACATCGTAGCAAACAATTATTTTTATCATTTTTTACAACCAAAGTCTTGTATTTGGGGCAGTGGCCGATTAATGCAAGTTTGTCGGGGGGCGGGCGGTTTGTTAGAAGATTGGCATATACATCCATTTTATGGAAGTAAAATAGGATCTTTTACATTAATTTCTTTTTTATCGGGGAGGGGTGTGTGTGGTAGCCTCCTCCTTCCCCTCTTTAACCCGCCCTTGAGCTGTACCAATTTAAATAGTACTTAAATCCACCGTGGTTCAGGCTCGTGAAAACATCAAACTGTGTAATCTCGAGGAACTATTTGGAATCGCTCAAATTGCGAATAGGACGTTAAATTGTGTTGCAGAGTTTACGAATTTCAGATAGCTTTTACTCTATGACGTCACGTTCTGACCAGGGTAGTCGAATTTAGTTATTTTGCGCAGTAGTTTTCAAACGGAGTATTATTGAAACATACGACGTTGAAAAACTCTCGCTTGCAACAGAACTTTATTTATTAAAGTTAATTTGAGAGATATTGGGGTTATTCCTAGCTAATTGGTGTTTCAAATATTTTCCGGAGCTATTTTGCTAATGATCTATATTTTGTGCAAGAGATTGTTAAGTTGCTAAAATTTAACAACACCAAAAAAAGTATATCTAATATAGATAATAAACCGCCAAAAGTCATCCAAACTTGACGACATTTTGCAGGATTTTTGGGAATACATACAACGACCATCGTCAAACTGATAGCGAATTCTATGCATTATGTTAATTAGTATTTTGCATCTTGTGGAGACATTTGAATTTCCCACCATTTAAAAAAAATGCAAGTTTTCTTTCTTTATTATGGTTGCTAAAAAATCAAAGAGCTCAAAAATCGCTAAGGGTAACATGCGCATTAAACAAAATACTTTGAATTTTTATAATAGTAAATTTTTGCGTCAAAGCCTTTTAATGTAATGAGATTTCTAACTCATTTTTAAATCTAACTTTGTTAACTATGCTCACGAATGTGCTGAAATCGGACATTTGAGTAGCTTTCTACCCTGAAAATTGTGAAAAATCGTAAAAAAATAGGGAACGGGTGGATTTCCAGATTTTTAAAGCAGCCTACGGACAATTCTATGTCGTTTTACGTGTATGTGCAAAATTTCAGGCCGATTGGTCGAACGGTGTGGGAGGAGTTCCCGGACGAACAAACAAACAGACAAACTTTCACATTTATATAATAGATTAGCTTAGTTAGAGTTTCAATTATGAAAATAAATTAAAATGAAATTTAGTAGATTTTTTAAAATTTGCACTTGAATATCAAATTTGGAATTATTCAAGAAAAAAGTTTTAAATTCAATTTTCTCAAAAACTGTTGATTAACGACCACACATATCGGGGTGAAAGTCGTAGCATTTTAACTGTCCTATCATGTGTTATCTGGAATATGTCGAGTTACCAGTAACCCTGTATATGCCCTGTATATAATGCATGACAAGTGTTCTATCGCATTGTCTTTGTAAATAAAAACGGAGTTGGTCTCTCTTTTATGTGCAAAATTTGGTCTTTGCCACTCATGACCATAGATTTTAATAAGACTCAAAAATGACAAGAATTTATTAACTATAATATAACTTTTAAGTACAGCTAAGTTCCAATCTCAGTAGTACCAATAGCAGATATTTTCAAATGCTTTTGCCACAACATTAAAAATCAAACAGAACAATCTAAGTTAAAAAGTACATCAGTCTTTTCCTTGTTCTTGATTCTTCTGGTAATATCAGCAACCAATTTCTAATGCCTAAAAGGCTTACTGCTAAAATCACTAGACTTGCACCTGCGATGTTATAAGCATCTGGGCTTTTGTTAAAAAATATGATCTGAAATACTACTGCAACGATGATATCCATGGAAGCTTTTACAACCGATACAATTCCTGCTGCTTCTACCTGTGTCGAGAGTGTAAATGCGCAGTTTGCAAGAAAACCCAGAACAGGTATCATTAAATACAGAAATTGGTCCCAGCCACATTTCGGATAAACAACGGAGGAAGTGGCAGCGTTTATGACGCCGATTTCAGCTGTTCCAAAAAAACCGTAATAAAGCATCGGCACTGAAAAATGTACGCATTTCATTTTGCGCAGCGCCACAATTGTTATGGAAAAAGTCATAACACACCCCACACCCGCTGCTAAACCTACCATGTAATAAAAGTCAAATCGTGCAACACCTCCATCGCTAAAAATTTCGGGTAGGCGAACCGAAGTCAGTACTCCACATATTGTTATCACTAGGCTGACGATCTGAATACCACCGCAATGTTCTTTCAAGAAGATGCAGGCTGCAAGCGTGGTTGTTGCTGGTAAAGTTGACATCACGACAGCTGCTTCGGCCATGGGAAGGTATGTGAAAGACATTAAATACAAGTATAGTGCTGTACCTCCAAGAAATCCTCGCATTACCAGCAGCCTTCTGACTTCTTTAGCCCCTATGATATCTTTGACACAGTAAACTGCGATTGGTAAAGAAAAAACAAGATTACCAGCGTTCAGAGCTAACGATAATTGGCTAGAGTCTATGTATGATAACTTTTTCACGATTACTGATACCATTGTGAACTTCAGTGAGGCTAAGAGCAGGTAAAAGAATCCCAAAAATGGGTTGCGTCTTACAGGAGGACCTTTGACCTGGCTGCTGTCATCCGTTGAGTTAACATCTTTCTGTGCATCAATTTTAGAAATGGCTTTTGCAGATTCGGCACTGATGGACATGTCTGTCAGTAAATGCGTGTTCTTAGTGAGGAAATAATCTTGACATTCTTGATGAAAACCTAGGGGGTGAAAAAGGCCTTTTACTGTGAAAAATTATGCTGAAGTAGTTATAAAACAAGATTCATCATACAACTTCACACAGTCATCTAACAAACAGTGCTTTTAGCCCGTTGAAGGATAAATATAACCGGATTTGGTAACCGAACCGTACCCATCTAAATCCTAGTAATATAAGCACTACCCGCAATGGCGGATCTGGCGAGCGCCAGAGGCCCCGACAGCCACCAGAATTTCTGACTTTGAAAACTCTCAAAAAAAAAAAAAAAAAAAAAAAAAAAAAAAAAAAAATTAAATACGCACCAAAGTGCTATATATTAAAAGCCTATCATAGTTTATGCGTCGTCCCTATTTTTCTTCCTTATTCCATTAAGTTGGAAAGTGTATCATTATTCACGACTGCGCCGTATTTTTCTTCCTTGTTTCATAAAACCCATCTTTGGAATCGAAATCTGTCTTAAAATCGCCTATTAAAACAATTTTAAAATCGTTGCAAAGTATATTACAACTATACTTCACCCTTTTAAATATTGTTTCGAATATCCATCATAATCCATGAGTGTGCCGTGTTTCTTTTACTGGGTTGATTCCTACTTTAAAGCCCCGACTCCCGCCAAGGTGGCGATCATTAAACATATGGAACTACAAAGACGATATTTTGTATTTATGTGTCAATCGTAATTTAGAATTAAAATGGCGATTTGGAACAACATGTAAGTAAAGCATTCCGTTACATTTTTATTTATTTTGGGTTGCCAATCAATGTAGTTTTAATAATTAAGTGTCTTGAAATTCCTTAACTGGTGCGTTTATCGTTAATTTGTTCACTTTAGTTTTCATATAGTTCTTTTGGGAGCGTTGAAACTTGTGCATAAGTCCTAGAGACCCATGACTGCAAAGCTCGGCATAGTGCGGGATTTTTTAGGTTGGCGAGAAGGAGGGCGTTAAAATAGGAATCAACTCTTGCTTGTACCGTAAAACACATCTTTGGAATTGATATCTGTCTTAAAATCGCCTACTGAAACTGTTTTACAATCTTCTCCAGGCATATTCCAACTATACCGCAAAGACATTTTAAATACTGTTTGGAATGGGCATCATAATCCATGGGTGTACCGTGTTTTCCTTCCTTGTTCCATAAAATACTTCTTCAGAATAGAAATCTATATTCAAATCACCTACCAAAACTGTTTAACAATTTTCGCCAGGCATAGTCAAACTATACTTCACCTTTATAAATACCATTTGGAAAGTGTATCATAATTTATCAGTGTACCGTATATGTCTTCGCTGTTCTATAAAACACTACTTCGGAATTAAAATCTATTTTAAAATCGCCTACTAAAACTATTTTACAGTATTTGCCAGGTTTTTTCTAGCTATACTCGAAATATATTTATAAAAAAAAACCACACAATTCATTAAAAACAAAAAACACACTTGAAAAGTGATACGACGCGCTATTATCCTCACAAAAAACCTGATTGATTTTAATAGCACAATGGTGCTTTAAAAAAAAAGCTCAAATTGAAGCAATACATCACGGACAGTAACTTGATAAGAAGGGATCAGTCTTCAGATTATTTGAAGAGACTGTTTCCTCTCTCTTCTCTGATGTCCAGCTTCTAGGCCACAGAACTGTACAGCAGTGTAGAAACCTCGCAAAAGGTTGATAAAATTCCTGGACAAGAAATGCCATCCCCTTTTCCTAATATAGAAATAATAAAAAATATTTTTTACTCTACCTATATCAAATGCTTTTGGTGAAAGGCCTTTTTTCGGTTTTAAAACGCGTGAAAAACTATTTAAGAACTACGACAGCAAAGAATGATTAAAACAGTTTGGTTTTATTATACATAGAGCAGGAAAGTTTGGAAGTGATAAATATCGCAAAAATTATTGATAAATTTCTAAAAGATAAATCAAGACGCAAGTTCATATACCCAAAAAGGTGGTAAAGGGCTTTAATTCTTTATCCTCTAAAGATAAGTGGGCAGTGTAAATTGAAGAAATGTTCAAAATAAGGTCGGAAATAAGCCTCCGTTAAGAAAAATAATCCTCTCTTTAATTTTCACAAAGTTACACTTTTTTAATTTGCATAAGCCCCCCCCGTACAAAAACATTCGCAATTAGTAAAAGTACAAGAATTAGTACAAGAATTTCTCCCCATAGGCCATAATGTAAAAGAAATCTTTGTCGTAGCCCTGCAGAAAAACTATAAGACCTATACACACCAAAATCAATACCAGTCTTGCGACGGTGGTTTATAACATATATAACCAATTTGAGCTCAATCGAATACCCCGTTTAGGAGCTATCGTGTTCACTCACACACACATACATACATACATCTCGTAAAAACAGCATAAATGAATTCAGAAGACCTCAAAACGTATAAATACACCAAAATCGCGAAGTCGAATTTTTTCATGATTACAATACTTTCCTTACATGGTACATATTCGGAAAGTAATAAAGGGTTAAGATCCCAGACAGCACAGCAAATTTGCATCACACTTGCAGTAAGCTTGATTTATCAAGTCAATAAACTTGAATTAAGCTTGAAAATTTCAAGCGTGTATGCTTAATGCAAGCTTGAATCAAGTGTTCAAGTTTACAATTGCCCAACTTGCATTAAGCTTGAAATAGCAAGCTTGAATCAATCTTGACATAGCAAGCTTAATTTCAAGCTTAAAAAGTTTTCCTAAAAGAAAATTTCCTAAATACACGGGGCGCCCGTCGGCGAACTCGCCCCACATATTTTACTTTTCGACGCATTTTCCCCCTCTACGCTGAAATTTCAAGTTATTTTAATCTGTTTCCATCAAGCGTCCGCGGCTGGGATCGAATTCGGGATCTAAGGTTCGGGAAGCCTGCGTCCTAACCATTCAGCCAATCTGACCCGTGCTGATATGACTAAAGCTTGAAGTGACTCTTATGGTTGTCACGCCGTTTTCTGCTGAGATGGATTAGTGGCCGATACCGATCTGTTTCTTTTATTTTTCCATCGGATGAATCAAAATTAAAATAATGTTGTGTGTGATTTATAGACTCTACTAATAGGGAAATAAGCATAATATAAACTTAAAAGCAGCACACGTTTTAAAACTTTCAATATCACGACACTGATGTTGGGCAATATTGGCTAAAATCGAGTCAAACGACTGATTTTGAAATGAATTTCGTAGTATAATTATATTTTATTTTGAAGAATTTCAATATTTGGAAATATAGATTTTTTAAATTTTTTTTAATTCTATCGTCAAGTACATTTATGACTGATGATAAACTATTTGATATGTGGATGTGGCTTTCCAAATCAAGCAGTAATCAAGTTGTATTCAAGCTTGATAGTTCAAATGACTTCTCCAAGCTTGCTGCAAGCTTAAAATGAATTGAACTGCCAAGCTTGTATTAATACGTAAAATTCAAAGAAATGTCAAGCTTGATTTAAGCTTATGTGCTGTCTGGGATAATTCTCAAATTTTGTATGTCACCTCACTTGTGCATGGGGGCAAATTTTTCTAAGTGGGAATTGTTTTGTACGGGGGGTCGTATACAAATTTAAAAGTATAACTTTTTGAAAATTAACGAAAGGAATTTTTTTCTAGACGGAGTCTTATTTCCGACCTTATTTTGAACATTTTTTCATTTACACTGTCCACTTATCTCTAATAGATAAAGAATTAAATCCCGTTACCACCTTTTTGGGACACCCTGTATAATACTTTCTTAAGCAGTTGTGTGTGTATATATATATATTTGATTATGTCTAAGTTTTGTATTTTATAAATTCTTTTATGTTTCAAGCTTTTGTTGAGGTTAATTTTATTTTTAAAGAAATTGAGTGAAATCGTTCAGTACTCCCTCCTCATGGAAAAAAAAAAAAAAAATGTGCCCTGAATTCACTAACTTATGAAGGGAACTTGGTCTTAGGTGCTTCGAAATTTTTACCGCCAGGGGCTACAATAGGCTTGATCCGTATCTCACTACCCGGTGATTCAAAACAGATGCTACAGTGATTTTCTCTTTAACCTCAGGTCAGCGGGTCAACCTTTTAAGGTCGCCCCCCCCCCCACAACAGAGGCTAACTTACGGTGGCGTCCCCCCCCGCTCTCACATTTTTCAGCATACATTCAGTTTTTTAATCTTTAAAAATGAATATTTAGTCGAATTTTCTACAAAATAATATGATCTGTAAAGTTTGAATGAACATTTTAAGCGAAAACGCATATATTTTTGAGTAAAAATGAGAATAAATAAGATGATTTTTTTGAAAACATGTATGACTGCTAGCAGAGGCGTAGCGAGAGCATCATGTTTGGGAGGGGAGAGCTGTAAAATATGCCAACTCAAAACTTGGAAATGTTTGAAAAGTAACCAAGAGTCAATTCATTTTTTCCATCATTTTTTTAAAATAACCCTTTCATTGTCTTTCGATAAAGCGCTCAAATAAATCTTTACATAACCGAAATAAAATATATTAAACTGTGCACTGAACCATGTTTAATGGTTGCCAAAACGCGTTTCTGTCCAAACTTTCTGTCCTGAAAATAACAATATCGTAGCCAGGCGGATTAAAACAAAACCATCGTCGTTTTAATAAATCAGAAAGTCTATATTATGTCCATTCAAACACATTTTATAGAATAAAAATTCAATAAATGTTACAGAAAATGTAAGTAATAATAATTAAACTAGCAAAATGGCTCCATAATTTGCTTAAATTACGTGTAACATAAATTAAAAAAAAATTACAATTTACATCTACATAATTATCGATCTGTCTCAAAGCTGTGGTCATTTAAATATATAGATAAATTTTTTGCCTTTTATACAGAATTATACATAACTATATTAAAAAATAATTTTCTCGGTAATCTTTAGTATAGTACATGAAATGAAAACATCCTTTTAATGCAAAATTATATTTTCACAAGTAAACTACAGTCAAATTAAATATGTATGTAATGTATAAAAAGGTAATTTGGGTTTTACTAGTTTGGGTATTGGTTAAGCGGGTACTTTCACTGTAAGTTTTACTTTCCTGTCATACTTGCCACGCGCGCTCTGGAGCTATGTTTTATTTATTTTGTTATTTGTCAAACATCAGGCCGTCGATTCTGAGTTCTTTAGATGTACACGTGTCCTCACGCCCTTGTAGGCCCGGATGCGGGTCATGTTGGTAGATGTGTGTGGTTCGATGTGTGTGGTATCGGAGATAAGAGAGAGGAGGAGTTGTGTCTTCGCAGACCACGTGGTGTGGTAAGCGTAAATACTCCCGCACATCGAAAATCGGGGGACTTCTGCCACTGGAACTGCTTAATGAGTCCACGCTGATTCTTGTACCCGTCTCCCCTCCCCTCTTCTCATTCTAAATTGTAACTTAATTGTAATGTTCAATAAACCATATTACCTGCCTTAACTCTGAAGCTTACTTGAAATATCTGACGTCTCAAATAGCCGGCAGGATGATTGCCTGTGTGCCAATTAAAAATTTTAAATTGTAAAAAAAATTAACGCTCAATAATCTGGGAGACGGGGTACACTGCTTACCAGAAGATGCGGAGTACGCCGGAGATGCGGCGTTATGCCGGCTGCCTGCCGATCAGAGATACCCGACTTGCCTCTTCGCCGACTGCAGATATCTGGACTTCTCATTCCCAGCTTTGATGAAACTACTTTCGCCTGACCTCCCATCGAATCCTACCATGAAGCCCATCGAAAAATTTGCGCTCCTGAGTTTTCCATAGCGACTAACGACGCTGATGCCGACACGTAAATTAAAGAAGTGCCTGCCCTCCGTTATCTGATATCATATTTCTGTACCGTGTTTACCATCCAGAAATCTGTGTCTCCTTTTTTATTTTTTTTTCTTCACACGTCCACTGTTATTTTGAAAATCCGATGGAAATCGACGGAGTTTCACTGCCTTCGTTGCCCCCTAAACTGGGCCTCCCCCTTACGAGAAGTATGTGCAACTGGTGAATTATTTCCCCCTTTTCTCCGTGCCGAATATTTTTGTGCGTATAACTTAGGTTGACCGAAACTCCTCCTGCCTGCATTGAACTTGTGAGAGAAGATAATTTTTTTATGTGTGTTTTGTTTATTGTTGAAGAATGACGATTTCAACTTGTGGATATCAATTTCTTTCGTAAAAGTAAGCGCTTTTTATTTTAGAGTTGAAGTGAACATTAGAGCATTATATTTAAATGGTTATTAATTGTGTGTGTTATTTTAAAGTGCTATTTTAATGTTGATAAAAAAAAAGAAAGAAAAGAAAAAAAAATTGTATTGATATATCTGCGCTTCTTTTGATTAATATAGTATTTTCATTAAGGTAAGTTTACAATTGAATTGTGTTATTAAATATTTTATTTCAATTGAAGCTTTACACTGGTCTTACTTTTATTAAATTAATGCTTAAATTACTACTACATTACCTATATTTCCTGAAGATTTGAAATTTGAATTTTTGTTATTTGCATACTATGACGTAGTTTAGATTCATTCGATTATTTACCTGAAATGACTTACCGATTGGGACTCTCAACTTGACACAAATTCTAATTTACTTGAGATTATGTCATTTTATTCACTGAAAAATCACTTGAAAATTTATGACAAATTCATGCACCCGGGTACGATAACTTAAATGAAAACAACAAATACTTATTGTGTCAATGTAAATAAAAAAATTTCTTGCATTATATTAGGTTTGCTTAAATGTAGATGTTTTATTTTGAATATTTACTGTGTAAAATTTTTGTGTGCCAAAATGATCGTATATTATTTCCTTTATTGAATAATGATGCCAACTATTTTTTTTTTCATGTAATAAAATTTAAATTTGCCTAGACGGTTAACTAGTAATAAAACCTCTGAGGAGAGTATTCGCCCTCAGATTGTTAAGAAATACTAGTAATAACCAAATAAGAAAAGTACAACAAGACATTGCTAGAAAAAAAAAAAAAATGCCAGGTCACATAAATGCAGTACCTCATGCAGGCTATCATTTATTGTATTACCTTGAAAAATTCTTCTAGCAAGCGTTCCTGTTAATACTGCTGTTTCACAGCTATGGTTTTCGAAATTTTCTACACACTACGCACTTTTTTTACATTGCCTTTACATTAAATAAATTTACTCCATTTTGCCAACTGCATTTTGCCAACTATTTTGCTAAGTTATTTTCATTCCATTCACTTTATGCCATGCAAGCCAAAGCCATAAGTATTTGCCAAAGAAAATGAATGTCAGCCATGTTTATTCCATTTTGTTTAATTATATTACTATATTGTTGTATAGTATTATTGTATCCCACCTAGGTTGTAAATATTTTACTTGTGATATTTTGAAAAAATTTATGCGCACTCATTGTTTTATTTTTATTGTAAGATTTTCGTACTATTGCATCATTATGTTTTGTCAATTTTTAGAAACTGCATCTTACCTCTCAAGTGTTGTACAGCATAACTCCAGAATTCTAGTCACAAAAATTTAAGGTGTCTAAACTTGAAAATTAGATTAGTTCCCAGTTTTAAGATTAGGTTGCAAGGACGTCTGACTCGCAAGTGAGAGACTGGCCACCTCAATGATATCTGACGTCTCATGTACATTAAATAATTAATTCAATAAAAAATGTATGTAAACACAAAATTTATAAAAACGTGAAGTTTTATAAATTTTTTAGGGCAGCAGTAAATGTGTGTCTGTTTTAAAATCATTTTTCATGATTTTAACACCGAACTCTCACTTCCTTTTTCTAACCGATTTTTTAACACTGATTTTAGTTCTTAGAGTCTACCAAATTTTAAGTTTTTGCATTTTACAAAGAATCATACATAAATCTTTTAAATATACAGATTAAAAAAACTAATTAAACAAAAAAGTATTTAAACACAAAATTTATAAAAGAAATGAAGATTTAAAAATTTCTAGAACGGCAGTAAATGTGTGTTTTAATTTTTTTAAAATAAAATTAATATTGAACTCAAAACTTACTAACGCAATCCTATTATTACCGATTTTTCAACACTGATTTTAGATTTTACAGTCTATCATTTTTTTTTAGATTTTTTACAGAATTACTCATAAATATTTTTAAACATAACTTTCATAGTAATCTTTTATATAGTACATGAAATGAAAACATTCTTGGGATGCAAAATTAAATTTTCACAAGTAAACTACAATCAAATTAAAGATGTAGAGTTAAACAAAAAACTAATTCAATAAAAATGTATATAAATACAAAACTTTTAAAAGAAATGAAGATTTTAATATTTCTAGAATAGCAGTAAATGTGGCTTGTATTATAAAATTGTTTTTCATAAGCTTAAAAGTGATCTCAAACTTACACTTTCGTATTCTTACAGATTTTTCAACTTTGATTTTAGATTTTACAGCCTGCATTTTTGCATTTTGTACAAAATTATACATGAACATTTTAAAATATAATTTAATGATGCTATGTTTTAATGATGCTACATAAAATGAAACATCGTTGGAAAGCAAAATTAAATTTTTACAAGTAAACTACAAAAAAATTATATGTAGGTTAAAAAAAAACACTATTTCCATGAAAAATATATGTTAACATAAAATTTATAAAAGAAGTGAAGTTTTAAAAAATTTCAAGCACAGCCGTAAATGTGTCTGTGTTTTAAAATTATTATATATTAGTTTTTTACAGTCTACAAATTTTAAGGCTTCAAAACTTGCCGATGTGTCAAGTTCCCCCTTTCCTTGGAAAAGAAATTGAATAAAAATCATTAAAAATAACATTATAATCATTAATCATTAAAAATAAACATAATTTAAATGTACTTTTTATTTTAGTAATTTTTTAAAGAGAATACTAAATGATAAATACTAAAGAAAATGACTAAATCTTAATTTTCCGCCCAAATGCTTTTTTACTAAAAAATTTAACTCACTAAAAGAAAAAATAATAAGATTGCATAACTGACATTTTAGATTCAAATAGTTATGGGCATTGGGCATTTGTTAATGTAACTGGATTTATACATACTTTTTCATTTTAAACTTATTCTTCTTTGTTTCAGCATCGACCAGCAGTCTAAGTCAAGTTTGTCAGTCAAATCCATTTAACATTTCATTGTCATTAAATTGTTCATTCTGCCATCAGTCATTGTTGTCCGTAAGCTCCCTTTCACAAACTTCAATTGGCTAAACGTTCTTTTATTCGTACTTACTCAGTAACTTCCAGTTAATACCAGTTGACACAGTGTAAATGATAATTTTAGTACGTTTTTAAAAGTCAGAGCAGTTTCTACTACTGCATCCATTGATGACGCATTCTTATCTTTGCAAAGATCAAATAAAATCTCTAATTCACTTTTCAGTGCATGCATATCGGGTTTTGAATTCATGGGTTACATCTCAATTATGTTTTCAATTGCAGTATCTGTTAAAACATCTTTACTTAAAGGAAACTGGAACATAGAATGAAGGGGCAAAATTTTTGTCTTCATAGTAGAAACATTTTCTTGAAGGCCACTAGCTAATGTGTCTAGAACAGCTTTGCCTTCTTTTCTGAAAAACTGTTTAAATTGCAAATTTGCTCCAGTTTCTCTAGCATTGTCAGATCTTTTTGGGAGCACCCTTCTTCTGTGATGCAGTTGGAAATCACGTTTTGCATCAATGCTAAACTTTTCAGAAAATGCTACAGCACTTTCGATCAAATCATCCATTCCATCAGTGTCTGCATTAATTTCCGCAAGTCTTCTTGTTGTACTTTCTGTTATTGAAATGCAATCAATAACATTCAAAATAGGTGTTTCCAAAATTTCTGACAATACTTTTACCTTGTAAATTATGTTTTTCATTAAAAATATGCTTACAATAAAATCAAATGTTTTCATCTTTTTGTAAAGACCATAAGCTTTTGTTTTTGTAGCAGAATCGACAGCAGTTTGAGATGACATTTCTTCCGATAAATCTAAAATAAGTTCAAATGATTGACAAACAGCTCTAATCGTTTCTGCTTTAGCCGTCCACCTTGTTCTAGAAAGATTTTTTAAGATTAATGCATTTTCAACTTCGGAAATTTTATTTTGCAACTGTCTAAATCTTTTTGCACTTGAAGTAAAAAATACATATAATGCTTCAAGAGTATCAAACATATCTCTTATTATTATGCTAATATTACAACTATGTTCCAGAGCCGTATTGATTCGATGATCCTGGCAAGGGATGTACAAAACAGGATGACCGACAATTTCTGACACTTTTGTTGCACTCCTTTAAATTTTCCAGACATTGAACTGGCAAAGTCATATGACTGGAAAATCATGCCAGATGTATTAATTCCCTTTTTTTGCAGAATGTCACAAATTTGCTTGGCCATTCCTTCACCTGTCTTATTTGTGCATTCTGCAACTTCAATCAAAAGCTATGAAGCTAGTTAAGATTTTGGGGAATTAATGGGGATAAAACAAGATTTTTGGGAGGGCCCAGTATGCTCAATGCATTCCATTTGTTGATTTCTAGATTTTATTTGTTGATATTAATATTTTTTAATCGATGACGTTTGTTACCAAAAATAATTTTGATTGAGTACTCTTGTCTTAAACTACATTAATAATTGCCCTTTTTCCGCTCACCAAGTGGTCCCTATGAGTTCGTAAAAACAACCGCCGCCCGTGCTGTGGACATCACTTGAAAGGGGTGTAAATTAAAGGAATTTTTTATCATATTATTTATATAGCAGCAGTATTTTTTAACTCAACTAGTTTAGCTCCGTGGTAAACTAGTGATTAGGACGTTTTACTGGTAACCCGTAATTCTGTTAAACTGGGCAGTCAAAATCAGATACATTTTCTCTTTTCGTTAAGAGGATGAAAAACTTCAAGGAATCGATTTTCTGTGGCTTGGGAAAAATTAATTATAGTTTGTCCTTTTTGAGGTATATTTTCTGCGGCATTTCTTTTAAAGTATATGAGAAAGGGAAAAAAAATTGAACTCATTTCCTTAAATATCTGGATAAAATCTGCTGAAAGGTGGCAGTGACAGTTCAAAATAATTATTGGAGGAACTGCAATTTATTGGAGGAACCCCGACTGTGTGCGGGATAATTTAGCAGCCTGAAGGCCTGGGCACCCAGTGGACATGTAGACGTTTTTCGGGAATAACAAACGAAGCAATGCAAAGAACCCGGTACTGGTACAAAAATATCTGCATTCATTAACAGCCAAGTATGGAAGAGGAGTTCTATGGGGGTAGCTTTTTGATGTACAGTGCCAAGGCATGGAAAGAGGATGGTAGGAAGGGCGTCGGAGTGTTAAATAAAGGAGAAACACGTTTTAATCTTCCCTTCGGTCAATTCCAAGTCTGGTATTCATCATCATCACTGACCGCCCTCCCAAGGTTTACTAAGCTATTCTTTTTATACCCGTAAGATCGAAACATGCCCACTTCATGTTTCGATCCAGAAGAGAAAATAATAATTAAAAAATATAGTAATAAAAATAATAAGATTCTGAAATTAATGTACCCTAAATACATTTTTTGCCACCTGAAATACAATTTTTCCCAAGTGACGAGCGAGATTTTGCCAACTCGTATAGATTTTGGGAGGGGATACTCCCCCCCTCCCCCCTCCCCCCTTAGCGACGCCTCTGACTGCTAGCTCGTTGGTTTTTCTCGTTGGTCTTCCCCCTTTGAGGTGGGGTCGCGAATTCCCACAGGTAAATATATTCCCATAATATAAAATACAGGGCGGTGGGAATTCCCACAGGTTGAGAAACGCTGCCTCAGGTCATAGAAACAAACTTTCACTTTCAATTGCAAACATTATTCAAACAAAGAACTGTGTTCAGATTTTTTTTTTCAAGGGACTGTATACATATTGAACTACAAGAATTTTTTTATCTGGTCTTATCGTTGCCTTTCATTTTTATTCAGAAAAAATATTCTTTCACTTATAAGAAGGATAACAGAAGAAATTTCGTGTTTGAGAGTTAAATTTTCCCAGAGATATCACAAGTTGAAAATTTTAGCATTTGTCGCTAAATATTTAGGGGGTATCTCAAAGGTGAGACAACTGCAATTTCACTTCAAAGGTATCTTATATGTGTTTGGTGTGTCATTCGACAACCTTTGATTTCTATAACGCATATTTCAGTTATTGGTTTTCTAATGCAGGGAAGAAGTGTCATGAATGGGACAGGTAATTATAGATGTAGTGTGAATATCGATCGACGATGCTCTGCTATACAGTAAAGCACTGATTTTACGCTTCTCATTTATACGTTTTCATTTATACATAGTTCTCTTGAAGTCCCGATTAATTCCTATTCATTTTAATGCAAAAATGTTTATCAGACGAAAATATCGGTTATACGTCGTTTTTGAACTTTTCAAAATTCGAAAAATTTCTGTCTCGGTAATTTTTTTTTATTTAGGTAGAAACTTTTCCCAGATAGAAGGTCAAATAAAGGATGTAGGAGGAGGGCTTGTTTGTTTTCCCGGAGAGGGCAACTCACGTCAACGAATGTGTCATTTGGAGCTACTTGCGCCCTTCTTGGAGTTTCCCGCCATAATTTCTAACCTCATCTAAAGGAGTGTACTTCTGAATATTGGTACTTCTTCTAAACTCATCGCTACCGCCGAGGGACTTTCGGAACCACTGATTAAGCGTGTACGGACACTGCATGCATACAGAGGTCTTTTCGGAATCGTACCCGCAACCTTCCGGTTACCAATCCAATGCTTTAACCACTGGGCTACCGCTGTCCAAGTAGGGAGGGTTGTACCATTAGCCACTTTCCTTTAAAGACACAATCGACTACTTTGAAAATCTAGAACGTATTTTGTTTGTCAGAACAGGAGTGGAAAAATACAATGAAATTAATTCAATCCATAGTACTATAATTAATACTCAAAGACAATCAGCACATCAGAGGACTATGTAAGTTTTTTTTTTTTTAAATTCAGTATCTGCATGAACATAAATCACATCATAATTGGTGCTTAATGTATGTTAAATTCAATATACATATCCTGTATTCAAGATATAGTATACTAAAATTATAATTTGTTTTATTATAAACTAGCTGCGTTGCCCGGGAGTGCCTTTAAGAAAAATTGAATTCCCTGAAAAATCCCGAGTAGCACGCTTAAAAATAACTGCTGATGTTCACAAATCCATTCCGCCAGTGCCCCCCCCCCCCAACTTCAAAAAAGAATATCTGCTTAGTTGTCTTTGAAACGTTTCAGCTAATGAAGGAATTTTCTTCTCGTGCGACCTTCTTTCTGGAATACAGATTTTTAACTCGGGATCAAAAAATGATATATAAAAAAGCAAATTAATATTTCTGTACGGTTTAAAATTTCAAAGAGGGCGTAATAAATGTTTTATCAATGGTAAAAAGATGGAAAAATTTTTACCTCTTAGATTTTTCGATGCGGCAGTTTCAATATCAAACTGCGAAAAATTATCTGAAGAATGATCTTTCTTTTAAAAATTCTTTGCAAATTTAAATGCGATTTTGAAACAAAACTTAGTTTAAAAAGAATACTCTAATAATAATATTTTAAAATATAATATTTAAAAATAGTCTTCACACGGAAATTTAGCTTGGGTAACACAAAATTGTGAAAAATGGCCTGAAACTGGACAAAAAATAAAATAATAAAAAAAATTGGAAATCGGATTGAATTCCAGACAGCTGATTGGTCCTGTGTTTTATGAACGTACTTTAACGGCTGCTAAATGTATTCAGCTTATTTTAAACGGTACAGCAATGGATTTTATGGAGCTGACACCATTATCCCCTCTAGAAAAACACCAGTTTTAACAGGATGACGCGCATGCACAACAGGCTGTAAATGTGACAAACTGATTTAAGAACAACCTTGAAAAAGTTGAAAATCGAAAAAAAAATGTTTTAAAATTATTTCTTAAAGTGTTGCCAGTACCTGCTGTAGTAGTAGTTATTTCAAAAGTCTCCAAACGCTTTTGGTAATCTATCGCCTAGTTTTTCGCCAAAAAATAAGTTTCCAAAACTGAACCCAGTTTGACGATATCTTCTATATTTAGCGAGAAACTGACAAACCCTACTATTTTACAACGGAATAAGTTTTCAAAAAGGTGAAGCAATTTGAAGTCGAAATAAATAAAAACTTTGTGAAAAAACGCACATAAAATGATAATTATAACAAGATACGATCGTTTCGACTGAAAATTTATTCCGTTTTCATCAGTCAAAGATCTTCTCGTCCCACAAAAAAAGTGGGATCTTGTTATAATTATCATTTTATGTGTGTTTTTTCACAAAGTTTTTATTGATTTTAACGTCTAACAGCAGTATTTTTAGTGTTTTTCCCGTAATTTGAAGTCGGTTGTCTTTTCTTTCTTTCTTTCTTTTTTTTTAATACTTATCATTTATATGGTCATCTAAGTATTCTTGTATATAATTCTGGCACACTTAACGTAAAAGACTGAACAGGTTTTACGAAGCATTTGATGCTTGCAACAGTATTACTGGTGAAGAAATTCAAAATGTTTATTAGAGCATTATTTGAAGAGCTTTGTTATGTGTGGGGTTTGAAGGAAACATATAAAGAATACGAGTTATATATTTCTGATATTAACGATAGTTCTTCCTGTATACTTGTGACCTTCCATTTATGTATACATTGCGCCTCGTCAGTGAGGTTGTATAAGATGAATACAAGGGCCGCATCACTGCTTTGTAAGATTATTTGTCTGTGATCTGTATAAAACTTTATTTGGTTTCGTACGGTAACCAAATACGAAATAATAAATAAATAAATGATACATACATATTAAAGCATTAGAACTCAAAGCCCGTTGTGGAGACAATTACAACGTGCGCTAGGAAAAAAACATTTGAAAAAAATATGTCTACACTTAATATAGTTCATCTTCGTCCACCCAAAATAAATAAGTTCATATTCAATTTTTATTAAATTGCCCTTCACTTGGCTCGGGAAAGTGGTTTAGCGCAGACTTTTTTCTTCATCATAATTTAATTGATTTTAAAGGTACAGATATACGGTTTTTACTTCCTTGTATGAAGGAAAAGGAAGTAATGTGATCGCGAAAAATTTCGGTTTATATATTTTGACGAAAAAAGTAATAAAGGTAGTTAAAATCGATTTTAAGTTCTTTTTCGAGAAATTTGATCGTACGCATGTAATGCGTGTTCATACAAATGCATGTACAATCCATTTTGACCGATCGCAAGTCCATTTTGACCAGTTTTTCCCGGATGTCTGCACGTAAGTACAGGGGTTGGACAAAATAATGCGAACACTTGTGAAAAGAGATTTTTTTATTAATAGGTCGTTGGCCCTCCTTTTGCATGAATTACAGCTTGTTTTCGAAAAGGAATTGTCCCTGGCGTTTGTACGTATGTACGCACGTAACTCAAAAACTATTAATTGTAGAATGTTGAAATTTTAAATTTAAGATTGGTGTAACATCTAATTTATCTATTTGCCAGGAGAGGACAGCTCGCGTCACTGAATGTGTTGCTTAGAGCTACATATACGTCCTTCCCGGAATTTCCCGCCACAATTTGGAACCTCATCAGAAGGTGGAGGACTTCTGAATATTGGCACCCCTCGGAAACTGCTAGCGACCGCCGAGAGGATTTTCGGAACCACGGATTTAACGTGCATGTACACGGTGGTCTTTAGTGGTACGCCGGTATCGAACCCACAACCTTCCGGTTACGAGTCCAACGCCTTAACCCCTGGGCTACCACGGCCCCCTGTAACATCTAATTGTAAACCTCCCTCTTTGGTTCCAACAGACTGGATTGTTTAGTTATAGGGCCACCCAAAAGATTTTCCTTACATTACGCTCTATGGGCAGAAACACATTAAAGCGTATTTTAGAGATATTAAGTTATTTCAAACGAATCAAAAGGGATATATGTTGTAAAGGATTGCAAAAGGAATCTCTTCATGAAAATAGTGTCTTTGTCATTTATAGTTCTTCTACTGGAACCCTCGAAAAAATTCCAACACATTATGGTCAGTGACGTGACAGTTTTCGAGACATTTATCCATTTAAAGCATAATACTATTTTACCATATACAGTTAGATAATGGTCCGACGATGGCCACTTGTCAAATTTAACTCCGAAAATAATTACGTATTTCGCATCTGTAAAACTTTCAACCGTTGAAATTTTGTATTTAAAGCTATTATAACAATTGTGCATCTCTTTTCTGATTGCAATTGACTGATTTTATTTACAGGGTCACCCAAAAGACTTTAAATTGATTAAGGTCTTTGGATACCTTCAATTCATTAAAAGTCTATGATGAATCACTATTTCGGTTATGACCCAAAATCTCGCTAACTATTTCATGCTTGTCGGCTTTTGGCAAAATATCGCCCAATTAAGTGTCAAAAACAAATTCAAATTGAATCCAGCTTGGCGATATCTCAAATACTTGTCTGTAAATCGTGTTAACCCATTTGTGCCTTGATACTTTTACGACTTCCTTCAATTTTTACTGATAACAGAAATAATAGATAAATTTCTGATGTCAACTTCTCGAACAAGGGATGATTTCTTTTAAAATCATTATGCATAAAATCGAAATATCAACATCCTACTTGGTCATGTTAAAATATTTTGTAGAGTTGAGGCACAATACTCATGAATAAAGGCTAGGAAAAATAAATAACGTTTTCGACTAATAGCGAAAATGCCGTCCCAAAAAAGGGACACTAGGCATAAATGGGTTAATAGAACCTTTGTGTTATTGCAGTATTGTATACCTTTCAAATAAAATAAGTTTAGATAAAGTGCACCGAAGATATTGATGATTTAATAGACGTACAAGAAAACCATGTGGTGTCCACATCAGATTTTTTCAGTGATATTTTTAAATTAAGTTTGCTGGTTGATAGAATTTGCCGAGGTCGGCCATATAAAAATTAAAAAATTATGACGTTTTGAAAATCACTGACAAAATTATTTCATTAATGTATTCTTATTTCCTGCCTTATTTTAAACATTTTTGGAATTAGCATTGATAAATTATCCTTAAAAGGTAAAGAAATATAGAGCCTCTAAAGTTTCAATATTTTGGGGACACCTTGTATAAGCTCAAGTAAATAGATAACTTACTTTAATGCTGGCAAAACTGATGTTTCTCCTAAAAAGTCCTTGAAAAAGAAGATAATCCTTTGTTCATCAAAATATAAATTATTAATCTACGTTACTAACTTAAAGAAAGAAGAAAAATTTTTAATTACGAGTATACAGCTTTGGTTAAATACACAAGAACTGCATTTTAAATTTCAGGCTCCAAACTTTTGTAGCGCACCTGGTGAACAAAGTTTGAGATCGGTAGATAAGTGTGTATGCTGGAGAATTAAATGCTTAGCATTGAAACTGACAGAAGTAATCCCTTCTGTGGAAATGCACATGATAATTTACATGTTAACAAAAAGAACAAGAGTTTTTCTTTTGTAAATATTTCTCACACAAAGAAAGTTAAATAACAACTCATTTGTTACTGGTTTTTTGATAACGTAATTTTTTGAAAAAAAAAAAGACATGTCATTCGTGATGGAACTTACAAAGTGCATCTACAACAGGTACTGCAAAATAATTTATGGTCCTAAAAATGTTTTGTGGATATAGACTTGATGCGATGATAAAAATTTTAATTCGATCAATGTGAATTAAATATTGGAATAAGTTCCAAAAATAATCAACTTTATTTATTTAGTTAATTCTTTTTTATTCCGCATAAAATTTGGTTAATGAATAAGACATTTCGGCATTTTTAGCATACCCAAAAATAGACTGAAAACATCAGCATGCACGAAAATACTTTCATATTTTTATAGCAAATGCGAAGTACTCGTGTACTCGTTACACCTTTTAATCTAGCTGTAAAAAGAAAGGCTGGCCAAGAAAATAAACATTTTTCTCTTCTTTTGCTAACTTATGTTATAAATAACTCCTCCCCCAGTCTATCAACTGTTTTTATTTTTCTTTTATTAAGGTTCCACTCCATTAAAAATAAACAAAATAAGGAAAGGAAGTGCTATTTTTAATCCAACTTGATGAACTGCGATACGACATTCTGATCGATTGTCAGACAAAATCACATGCAGAAATGCTCTTTTTCGGTACTACTAGCCCCCCCCCCCCCCTCCTCTCCCTCCTTCATTCCGTCCTTTCTGAAAAATGATCTACTATTCCTGTTTGTAAAACAGACAATATTTCATCACGGAATTGGCTCATTTGAACAGATGCATATGTGTGTGTGTTACTAGTACAAAAGAGCGCGAATTTAATTTTTGCAAAGTGACAGCATGATGTGTTGTGTACCGGTGTTAAATATTACCTTAAAAGCCCTTTTTTATTTTGAAGCAATATAATGATAGATCTGCTTATTACAAACAAAGAATAGAAAACGCAGAAAAGAGCATTTGGTAGAGCTATAAAAAAGTAGAGGTGCGCCGGATCGTTAAAAAGTTAGATCCGCGGATACGGATCTGAAAACGGATGTTTTGTTTATATATCCGCGAATATTGGTATTGAACATTATTTTTATTTAATGTTACATATAATGTTACATTTATTTAATGTTACATATATGTACAAATTTAATGTTGTTTTCACGCATTAAAGTATGGTGCTTGAAAGAAAGTTGTGCAGGCATCATTGCCAGGGAAATGACTGTGTGACCCCTTGACCTAGGCGACCATTTTGGTCAGTGGCGGCTCGTGGGATACAGCAAGTACAGCCGGGCTGCACTTGAAATTATCAGCACATACTTTAAAATAATTTATTCTACTAATTTTCCTAAATTCAGATTAGAATTGTGGAATTCCTACGGTAAATTAAAAAAATCTCCGAAAAAAAACCAAACAAACAAACAAACAAAAAAAAAACGTATTGAGGCCGGATCGCACATTCAGAAAAAAAGCACTTTAATCTTCCCGCAATTCAATTGGGAAAATCTTTGGTTCAGCCCAGAGCGCTGAAAAGAAAATTGGCAGCACCGTTGCCATGACAACGACTACGTAAGCAGCCTCTCCGGCATAGGGAGTATGCAGCTGATACAGCCCATGAAAGATTTTCTAACAGCGACTGAACTTGAGAACTCGACTAACTGATTGGCTCGGACCTAGGAGGCTCGGATGAGAAGTGAGGGAGGAGGTAAGGAGAATATATGTTTGGAAAACTCTCGACTTTATATTGCTGAATTTATCAAGAAGGTAAGCTTGAATAGACGCTTATGAATGGACAATTACTCATCAAAGCAGTATTGTTTTTAAGTAAGCAAGAACTGGCATTTAGAGGATATGGCGAGCGAGAAAATTTAGATAGCTTTTAAAATTATTGATATCTGAATCAACGCCTTTTTATGGGGACATCACTGACCGATTCGCATGTTTAAAAGAAAGGAGGATTGATTTGACCTATAAAAAATAAGTAAGTTTTCTTTTTTTTTTTTTTTCTTTTCTTCTCCAGTTATTGCTACAAAAGAAAATTCTAAGAAAACTTCGAGTCAGACACGGATTAATGCAATTTTGAGGATAAGAGCGGCAGGTTGAAATTTATGTCCATTTTATGGAAGTAAAATAGGATCTCTTACATTTTTTATGTAATTTCTTTTTCCTCGGTGAGAGTTTAATCCGCCAGCTTTCGAATTCAGTAACAAAAATTTCCCAATCCTGTCCGGAGGAAAGGGGGGGGTCTCATATGTTTCCGGCTGCACTAACAGTTTTGACCACGGGCCGCCACTGATTTTGGTGACGTGCGGACAAATTCGGCAACAAAAAGAAAGTTTTCGAAACTAGTGGAATTTGAGTTGTATCTCAATTAGGAAAAAAGTTACTGGAAAAGGCTAGAAAATTGATGTTATATCCTATGTGACGTCACCAGGTTTGGCAAGTTTTTGGCATGTCAAAAATGTTTTGTCAAAAAATGTCAAGAATCTCTGATACTGCATGGAAAAAATGAACCGAACTACTAAATGTTATTTTATTGTAAAATAGTTTGTACTTAGTTATCTGCAATGAATTAATCAATTAATATATAAAGTACTGTAATCCTCAAAAATGCTTACTTTGTTTACATATATCCATGGGCGCCGGCAGCATAGGGCAAGGGGGGGCGATGACCCCCCCCTGGATTTTTGTATTTAGTGTTTTCCCTTTCTTTTTTGCTCTTTCCAACATGGTAATAATACGTTGAAGAAGTCTTCCTCCCCCCCCCCGGGAAATATTCTGCAGGCGCCCATGCATATCAGGATTATTTTATTTATTTTTAAGAAGATAAGAGCATGTGTTTCATAAGAATGTGCTTACTCATTGCATTTAAGTTCTGCATTTTTTTACTAATTCTATTTTAAGTGGCAAACTTTAGTACAGTGATAATTAAAGGTTCTAATCTTTATTTCATTTATCTAAATGACTGAAATTACTATGTTACTGGCTGTTGCTTAAAGCTTTTTCATTTTAGGTAGTTAGATTAAACCAAAAATAAGCGCGATGTTTTCTTCTAGGAAATGTTTAGCCATACTTTAGTTTGAAAATTTTGAAAACTGCGGAACATTATTTATATAATTATATATACAATTATTATATGTATGTTTAATATTGTATACATTAAATTTCTAAATTTGTATCATATAAATGGTATTAAACTAATTATTAATGAACACTACTTGCGGGTTAGCATAATTGTTATTTTTTAATATAATTAATGTTAATTATGTATATAGTTTAATGCAAATGGAAATATACTGCATTACATATTGTTCTCTCTTTTATGTATTAGTTTTTGAAGGTTTAAACCAGTTTTTGACAATTTAAACCAGCTTTTGATGTCAAAAACCCCTGGACGTCACGTCCGCTTGGAAATCTATAAATAAAGGAGTCACTCTCACTGTCCAATTAGTGTGTGATATGGCTGCGGATATTGAGAGCAAAATGATGCGTTTGACACTGCAATTTGAATAGTGTTATTGCTGTGCTAGTTGATGATTTACCTTTGCAGGTGTTTCTAAATTCTGTATTTCTGTGAGATATTAGTGCTTCAATTCGTCGAATAAACAATTATATTTGTTTCTTTTTATTTCTATTTAGACTTTTGTAACATACACAAACACATACTGCAAAATTTTTGTAACAATATAAAAACCGATCATTTGTTGTCATATCCGCTAATACAGGTCTTTTTCTTTGGAACTTATTTTGAAGAATACATTATCTTGAAGCGTTTATTTCATGCAAATTTCACCACAATGGTTACTTTCAGATCCTGCGTAATGCGTGGGTTAAAAAAATATTTTAGTGGTTAAAATCACATTTTAAAAAATTTTAATATCATTTTATGTACAATATATATGATCGAATCGCTACTATCGAATCAAAGAGGTTTTCAAATGTATAGAACCTCTTTTTATATCTTATTAAGACAGTAGTTCGAAAAAAACCACATACATATGAATAGGTGTGTCAGACACTTGTAATTTGTAGGATTGCTCTTCACATATTATTGACAATGCAATAAACGGGAGAACTCTGCATGTTAAGAAACTTTTTCCAAAAATGTATCGAAACAGGATGTTTTTGTACTGTAACATTCATAATATGTAACTACTACTGGCGCAACAAGGTGAGGCTATGCCCCTCTTCGAAAGATTTTAATTCCCTCTAGGAAAATTACACTTTCTATTGGAGAAATAAGAGACGTATCTTTAGTTGTGGTGGGGGGATAAAGCCCGCAACAAAGAAATATTCATAAAGCTCACCTAGCTATACCAACAGTAAATGCATGATAATAGCTGTAAATTATAACAATATCTTAAAGTAGGAATTTTTGTTCTTTGCGAGCAGATTCACATTAAGTAATAAACATAATTAAGTTTTAAAGAATAAAAAAATTAATTTTAATTACAAAAATAAATAAATAAGTAGTTAGAAACAGAATGATTTTTTTCATTTGTTTGGACTTATCTTGAAACACCATAAAAAGATGTGTTGAAGACCCGGAGAAAAAGAAGCGGATCCGGAAATAGTTTTTTCTCAAAGAGTTACGCATCTTTCTTCTCATCTAATATCCGCGGATACGGATACAGATATATCCTAATAAAAAGCCGTTCTACCCAGTGGTTTAGTCCTAAGATAACGTGACCATTTATTTTTTCCTTCAAAACGGGACATCTACTACTTTTTTGGCAATAGTGTATTTATTTTCTTCCTCAAAACGGGACATCTACTTTTTTTTTTTTTTTTTTTTTTTTTTTTTTTTAAGTAATAGTGCAGGGAGACTAAATTTACAGGTCCTCTAATAAAAAGCCGTTCTACCCAGTGGTGTAGTCCTAAGATGAAACGTGGAAGGACATTTACTTTTGAAGAAACTATAATGTACATGATTAGAGAAATGTAATTATTCCTTAAACAATGTATCTGATTAATTTAAACACTAATTTATAATTTTACATCCTAACTAATATTATAAATACGGAAAGGAGTTTGTTTGTTACGCTTTCACGCCTAAACCGCTGAATCGATTATAATGAACTAGCTGCTACCCGCGACTTCGTCCGCGTCGGCTTTTTTTCAGGCATTTGGCGAATACATTTACAACAGTATTTGCTAACTGTTTTTGTTGTTCTTGTGAAAGAAATATTTATGCTATAGCATGAATTTTAGCCTACCTAATCAGGAATAGTGCAGCTTTTTCTTAGCGAAAAAGTTTTAGAATCGGTTCTATAGTTACAGAGATACCCAGAGAGCGTAATGTATTAGAATTATTTTGAGTGTTCCTGTAAAGGAACTATTTGCACTACATGTATGAATTTTAGCCTATAATACTCAAGAATAGTGTAGATTACTAACAGTGAAAAAAGTTTTGGAATCGGTTCAGTACTTACAGAGATACACATAGAGTGTAATGTAATTCTTATGAGTATCCCTGTAAAAGAACTATTTGTGATATATGCATAAAAGGTAGCCTATAACACTCAGGGTCCCACCAGTGTCTAAGAAGTTCTACTCTCAAAACTGGAAGGCTGGAAGTGCCAGGTTCAACGCCTGGTCGAGCCTGTCGACCTAGCCGCTCGCAGATTTTCGTGGTTTTCTCCAAAACCTCGCATAAATACGGGCTAGGATCCCTTGGAAAGTTCCCCACAGAGGAATAACCCATATAGGCCTAGGACCCTAGTGCAGTTAATCGGTCTTAATCCACAAACAAACAAACAATAATACTCAGGAATAGTGTAACTAAGTTTTAAATACGGTTTAGTAGCTATAATTCCATAGAGCGCAATACATTAGAATTATTTTGAATGTTTTTGTAAAAGAATTATTTATGCTATATGCTTGAAAGGTTGCCTGTATGTTAATCCAGGGCATAAGCTATCTTCATTACGAATTTTTCCAAATCCGTTCAGCAATTTGTGTGTGATTCAGTCAAAAACATCTAAACACACAAACATACACATTTTTTAATGACTATGCCATTTTATCTCTCAATACCCTTATTAAAAAATGTGTCCCAAAAATGCGACATAATTTACATGTATTTAAATACTATTAGTTCACAACAGTTTTAATATCGAGATTAAAGCAGTCTCGATATTGTTACACTATTTCGTAAGCTGTAGAATATGCTCCACATGTATTTTTTACATATATTCAAATATTATTAGTTCACAACAGCTTTAATCTATTGTTACAATATTTCGTAAGCTGTAGAATATGCCCCACATGTATTTTTCTATAAATAGGTTTCACTCATAAAAATTTCAACATAGGGTTACCAGGCGAAATACGCGAAAGATGAGCGATAACATGCCAAGTTAATTAATATAGTTTTAATATGGCAATAATAAAACTAAAAATTAGGAGCGTTCAGGGGGATCTCCCCCTGACGAGGCTCGAACAGCCGAGTTTTTATATTATTGGTAGGATTTGGAAATTTATGAAGTTTAAGAAACACATTTGGACTTATCTTTCTAATGCTTTTTAATTTGGCGTAAAATCAACATAATTTCCATGCCATTTCATGTTTTTCAAATGCATGTTTATCTGAAAATTGAATTTCAGCTTTATTTCAAAAGCATAAATCATTTTGTGCGGGCGATAAAACGGTTTTTAATTAATAATTAGAAAAGTATTTAAAATTTCAACATTCTGAGCCTCAGGTGCACAGTCATGGGCTTCTATGCTCAAATTTTGTTTTTTCAAAATTACGAAGTAAAGCTCTGTTTTCTGTAGATTTGTCTGGAGAACATTCATTTTTATTATTATTGATAGATAGATTTGGCATGAAACTGGCATAATTTCCGTGGAATTTAATGTTTTTCAGATGCACGAACGCGCTTCTTTATTGAAGCAATAGCATTCTTGTTAGCTCAAAACATGAATCATTTGATTGATACGGGCGAAACTCGCCAAGCATGGCAACGTAAAAGCGGTTTTTAATTAATAATTAAAAAAGTAATAAAAAATCTAAAATTCTAATTAGCCTATAACCAACTCCAGGGTCCCCTCTATATCTAAACCGAAATGCATCCTAATCGATTCAGCGGTTTAGGCCGCAATAACCCAGGTTCGAATCCTGGTCACGGCAATATTTTTATTTTTACAAAATATCGTGATCCAGCTCTTTATGGAGGAGTTGAGTACAAAAACATGTTAAGGCCATTCTTTTTAACACGCTTTTATTTGTTGATTAGAGACCTATTTTTCCTTTTTAGTGAGGAAGGTAGCATTTAACTGCAGGTTGATTAGTACTTTGGTGCACAGCAGGGGCGTAGCAAGAGGGGGGCTCTGGGGGCTGCCCCCCCCCCCGAAATGGGACCCTTTACTTAGCTTACAATTTGATATTTAGCTTACAATTGAACTTTAGCTTTAAATTTGATACCCAGCCCAACTCGAAATAAAATCCTGGCTACGCCACTGGTGCACAGTGAAAATAAATTATCTCACAATTTGTACTTTCCAACTTAGTGTTCCTTGGTGTCTTATAGATATATCGAAGAGATATCGAAAGTTAAAAATAAATTTTAAATACACAGTTTATAAAAAACTAAAAAACACGCTTTTATAGCAAATCGAACAAAAAGTGAAAAATAAAAATATAGTTTCAAAAAACAAAAAACACGCTTTAGTGATAAATTGAACTAACTAAAAAGCGAAAAATAATTCTTAATATAGAAGTAAATTAATGAACGAAAAATAGTATTATTGTGAAAAAAGCGTGGGATGCTCCATATATCAGTTCTAGAATATTCGATCGGTACGATTAGTACAATAATGATACAAAAAATATAGCACAAAGCGCCCCACGCTTTTTTCACAATAATATTATTTTTCGTTCATTAATTTATTTCTATATTAAGAATTATTTTTCGCTTTTTAGTTAGTTCAATTTATCACTAAAGCGTGTTTTTTGTTTTTTTAAACTATATTTTCTGAATTAGTAATTAAAAACCGTTTTTACGTTGCCGTGCTTGGCTAGTTTCACCCGTATAAAATGATTCATGTTTTGAGCTAACAGAAATACTATTATTTCAGTGAAGAATCGCGTGCATTTGAAAAACATGAAATATCATGGCAATTATGCCAGTTTTACGCCAAATCTATCTAATTATAATAATAAAAATGAATGCTCTCCAGACAAATCTACAGCACCAAAGCTTTGAAAATTTGAGCACATAAACCCACGACTTCGGTAATGCGCACCTGAGGCTCAGATTTTTGAAATTTTAATTACTTTTTAAACTAATAATTAAAAACCGTTTTTAGGTGGCCATACTTGAGTAGTTATGCCCCCACAAAATGATCTAATCTTCTGAAATAAAGCAGAAATTCTATTCGCAGAATCGCGTGCGTTTGAAAAACATGAAATAGCATGGAAATTACGTTAGTTTTACGGCAAATTAAAAAACAAGAAAGAAAAGCCCAAATGTGTTTCTTAAAGTTCATAAATTTCAAAATCCTACCAATAATATAAATGTGTACGCTTGTGTGCTTGGATGTTTGTAATTTAGTCACACAAAATGGCTGAACGGATTTAGATAAAATTTGGAATGAAGATAGCTTAGACCCTGAATTAACATACAGGCAACGTTTCATGCATTTTGTATAACTAATTCTTTTACAAAGACACTCAAAATAATTCTAATACATTACGCTCTGTGGGCATTTTGCAGCTGCTGATCCGATTCTAGAACTTTTTTCACTGATTGAAAGTTACACTATTCCTGAGTATTATTGTTTGTTTGTGGCCTGTATGGGGAATGCCCTGTGTGGGGGACTTCCTAAGGGATCATAGAACGTATGCGAGGTTTCGGGGAAAACCTCGGAAAACTCCGAACGGCTAGGTCGACATGCGCGACCGGGGTAAGAACCTGGCACCTCCCGCCTTCCAGTATCGAGAGCAGAACCTCTCAGCCACTGGTGGAGCCCTCAGTATTATAGGCTAACTTTTATGCATATATCACAAATAATTCTTCTACAGGGACACTCATAAGAATTACATTACGCTCTATGTGTATCGCTGCAACTACTAAACCGATTCCAAAACTTTTTTCACTGATAGAAAGCTGTACTGTTCCTGATTAAGATAGACTAAAATTCATGCAAGTAGCATAAATATTTCTTTTATAAGAACATTCAAAATAGTTCGCAAATATTTTCGTAACTATCTCTATTCTCCAAATGCGTACAAAAATCTAAATTTAGTAACTCTGGATACGCTCTTTTTTTAAATGAAGTAGTATACTGCTATGCATTTTTATACAGTCACTTTTGTCTATAGTGCAAATATATTTGTCATTCACGCATACTTCATTTCTGTCTGGACCTAATTCTAAAGCAGACGCGAACGAAGTCGCGAGTAGCAGCTAGTTTGTTGATAAATATTAATTACTTTTTGGTACAATTAATTAAGGGTTGAGTGTTAAAAAACGACTAGGAAAGGCCAGGTCTAGTTGGGATTAAAAAAATAGGGTAAAATTGCTCTATATTGTACATTTTAAGGTCAAATAAGTTTTTTTTCACCCTTTTTTTAAAATCTAAGCAATCTCACCCCTAAACTGAGGAAGTTCATTGCAGGACGCAGGGCAAGATGGAAAAAACTTGGAGAGACAACCTTGCCTCTTAAAAGGGTGTATAGTGCTAAGAAAGAAGAAAAGGGCCTTCTCAACAACAGTCTGAACCCGCCACTATTGCGTACCTATGCCAAGTCATATTTGGAATATTTCATACATAAGGCAAATGTAAAATTAGCTTATCAAGGCAGACTTAAGATAATTTTCCAGATCACATTTCAAGATTTTCCAGATTACCACCCCCCTCCCCCGCAAAAAAATTGCAATTTCTCCTGACTTTTCAAGTTAAATTAAAATCGCATGGCTATTCCAAGTTTTTCAGGTATTTCTGGACCGGTGGTAGCCCCGTATACATTAAAAACCTCCAAGCATTCCGAACTAATAGCATTATCAGTATTCACATCCGCATTTCCATGAAAACAGGCAATATGTTTTTTGGTGCGCAATGTAACTTTCAATATTATTACTGTCAAATTAAAGTGTCAAATTTATTTATTTATTTATAAAGGCCTTTTATATAATTTTCTAGCTTTTGGGGGTGTCGTAACACTAAAATGGTTGAGAAATGATGCCATAGAGCAGTGCTTCCCAACCTTTTTATGGCCGCGGACCGGTCAACATTTGATGATTTTACCATGGCCCGCTGAAAGGGCGGGGGTGATTATTTTGGTTTAATAATTTTAATTTAATTGTATTTAAATATTCCTTCGAAATAAAATACAGTTTCACTAAAAAAATATAAAGTGATTTAATATTATAACTCACTAAGACCACTCAATCAATGAGAACCCTGAGCTTGTTTTTCTGCATGTCTGTCCCATCTGCAGGTCATAGGAGACAATGACAACCGAAGTGTGTTGCTAATGTCCAGTTGATTCCGTTGTTCTGTTTTGGTTGCTGTTAGAGGAGAAAACCCCGCTTCACAGATAGGTAGTCGGAAATGGCTATAGGGATTTAAGTGACTGAAATTTTAACTAATAATCTTGAAATGTTTCTCTCTATTCTAAAAAAAAGTAAAGGCCGCTGTCGCCGCCGCTGTCAAAGCTTGTCAGCGTATCTCCTCCTAAACCGTGGGGATTTGAGTTTTTGACTAAGGTGCCCACAGATTTGAAAAATGCCGAGGAACCTGCTAAGCTGATTTAAATTTCGAAAATCGAATTATTTTAGAAGATATTAATAAAAAACTGAAAAAATAAACCGAATGGTTGCCAGATTTGGCATAAAATCATTCATTCCTTTGCAGCAAAGCGTTTCCAAGTATCTAGAATCGCGTGAAATTTACAAACATGAGTTAGAATTACGCCCATTTTACGCCAAAATAAAAACTATATGACTATATAAACTATAGAAATATTTGGCGGCGTTAACTATGCCATTATAGCAGTTATAGTACACTTTGGATATTTACTAGCGCGACGAGATGATATAATTCGTGGTGTTAAGTACGCCAATCTGCAAACGATTATGTAGATGAAAATATGGATAACGGTTTTCCGGTAATCTTAAATGAACAGTAAATATAGGTTGTGAGTTGTGTAAATCGCCAAATAATGAAAAGTCGCCATGGGTGGCAGGCTATTCTATCTGTTCCGTAGCTTTTATTAACTTTACATGTACGCAAGTCGCCAAATAATGAAAAATTGCCATGGGTGGCAAATTCGCTAGGTGTCCAATAGGTTTTACATTATCTATAATAATAAAAATGAATGTTGTAAATCTGTCTGTCTGTATGTGTGCGGTCTCCAGACAAACCTACTGCACGCAGAACTCTGAAAATTTGAATATATAAGCCCATGAGTCCGATAATGTGCACCTGAGATTCAGAATTTTAAAATTTTAATTACTTTTTTAATCTATCTATACTATTAAAATCTGTACGCATCTGTCTGTCTGTCTGTCTCATCATCTCCTCCGAAACCGTTGGGAGTTGAGTTTCAATCGAGGTGTCCACTTATTCGAAAAATTCCGAGGAAGGTCTTCCGCTAATTTAAATTTCGAAATTCGAATTAGTTTAGGAGATATTGATAAAAAATCCCGTTAAAAACACTAATTTTTGCTCTCCGCAACTCCGCGATTGTAACCCCTGTAGTGAAAATGTGAGAAATAAGAATCGAGGTTGCCATGTTTGGCGAATTTATTAAATGATTTACACTCTTGCATTAAAAATAAAGAAATAATACTTTTTTTCTGTTTCGAATATTTGTTAGGTTATTTTTTAATTAAAATATCGTCTGCGTGGGAAATCAGAGCAGGAATTCAATATTTTTTATACGCAAAAGAAAAAGGATTTGTAAATTTCAGAGACTAAAGTGCATAACCTTATAATTTGGCGAAAAAAAATGGCTTATATGGAGATTTGGGAAAGTGGATTCTAGTGGTTTGCATACAATTTTAGGCTTGGCTCAATTTACTGAGAGCGTAAAGAAATAGTATTTTTAAAAACAAGTGCAGGTTTTACTAGAATTCAGCCTGAAATTTTAATTTTCTGTTCAGAAATAATGCAGTTATTAAGGCGATTTTAAATGATTTTCATCAAGTTAAACACATGATTAAATTGATTTAAGTTAGGGAAACCCCGCCAAATTTCAGAAAATTAAACTTTTTCATTTGTATTGCTAATTCTATGCCCCGATTGATATGAGTTGGTGTTACGAGCGTATGAATAGATAATATTTTTTAATCCCGCCAAACAAGGTGTAATAAAATAGGAAGTCTTTATAAATACGAATGCTGTTTGAGATGAATGAGAATATTTTTTAAACCCAGTTAGACTAGCTGGTAATGCCTTTAAATTATTGCATTTATTGTCAAGTTTAATGTGTGATTCATTTTGGCTATTTGCCATCGACTGCCGACGTTAATTACGCCAAAATGGCAGTTCTAGCAAAGTAAACATAAATAAATCATTTCATATTCTATTTTTAACACTGCTACAGTTTCCGTAGCAACGGAATCCATTGTTGCCACTTAAGTTGTTCAATTTAATAATTAAGTGAAACCAGTCATTTCTACATCTCTTAAGACCCAAAAAAGTGAAAACGCATTTAATATGAAACAAATCGAATTTTAACATATTTGCGCATTAAAAATAATCGAAGTTTTTCAGGCAATTCTGCATATTTTTCATTTTATTTCCTTCGCGTGTGACGCCATTTTCACGTCATTGTCTTCTGTTTCGCTGTCAGATTATCCAGAGAAGCACATTAAACGCTAACGTATGTGCTGCTTCGGCCGGGGCCATCGCTAAGCAACGGGCCTGCTTATGAGTTGCCATCGCTAAAAATGAGTTTATCATTGAGGCCTGTTTTCCCCAGTCACTATTCTATTTTATTATTCTAAGTATTATAAATGTTATATTATTTTATTATTTTAAAACAATTTTTTTATACTTTTGTCGTACTAAAGAACTTTAGATGTAGGTAATCGTTTTGTGAATCTTGCGCCATTTTCTTTCATGAAAATTTATCCTAAAATTCGAACATTTTGCTCTGAATGTAAAGGTAAGTGAACGCTTATAATGTATTTAGAAATTCTAAAAGTATGTATGTAAATCATGTTTAGTAAATAATTACTCATGTGTTATTTATAAATAAATTATTTTAATCAGAAATCGTATTACTTGAGTAGTTTTTATTCTTGTAAATAAGCATGACGTAGTGATACTATTTAGACAATTTAATTTTGCCAGTTGAAAATGTTATTTATCAGTTATATATGCCTTGATTATGTGATTAAGACTTACATCTGGTACAGAGCAGAAATACAGTAAATTATAAATTATTGATTTTTGCCCGTTTATACAGAAACTTCAAATGTAGTTAATATTTTGTACAAGCGTTCATTATGCTTGCTCAATTCCTAAGTTCGATTGAGAAAGCGACAAAAGAATAATATATACTACATGAAATGTGTTTATTAAAGAATAATTAATTTAGGGATCGCGCTATAGAGCGTATTTTATCAATTTTCTCCAATATACAGGATATCCCGAAAACACTGAAACGCGCTTTAATACATCATTTGTTAAAGATTAATCTTGAATTGTTTAAAATAACGTAGGAAATACGACTACGTTCATGAAATATTCATTATAAAAATGTCTTTCTCATTTGTGTATTTAGTTCTTTTAAAGTATATTAAATATCCACTTGTGAAACTAAAATAAGCAATCGTGAATCATGAGAGTAACTATTTTCTTTATGTAAATATGTATCATAGCAAACAAATTAATCATGAGTTCGTACTTGAATTAGTAACGCAATTACTACACTGCTGGCCACCCAAATTGCAACACCAAGAAAAACAAGAGATATCACAACAAAATTTATTGTGTAGATAACATGTTGACCAAGTAACAAATGATTAAATTTACAGCATTCTATGAAGCGTGGTTCCTGCCAAAATCAGTACCCAGAGTAGCCGCCGTTGTTGGAGATCACAGATGCCACACGCCTCGGCATTGATTCAAAGAGACTTTGAATGTGTTCTTGGGGTACAGCAGACCAAGCAGCTTCCACACGTTGCCAAAGTTGATCTGGTGTGACAGCTGGGGATGAACTCTGGGTCAGTCGTTGAGCAACCATGGACCACATGTTTTCTATCGGCGAAAGATCCGGAGAGCGCGCCGGCCAGGGAAGCAATTCAATCTGGTGATTGACGAAGAACCCTTGGACAATGCGTGCCACGTGTGGCCGTGCATTATCCTGCTGAAATATGGCTGTTGGCAAGCCCTGAAGGTAAGAAAGGACAACTGGCTCCAACACCTCGGAGATGTAGCGCTGGCTGGTTAAAGTACCGGCAATGCGTACTAGAGGAGTGCGAGAGAGATATCCGATACCGCCCCATACCATAATACCCGGTGCAGGACCAGTGTGACGGTGCATAATGCAGCTGTTCAGCATCCTCTCTCCACGGTGTCTCCAGACTCGAATCCGACCGTCGTGGTGTTGCATACAGAAGCGTGACTCGTCAGTAAAGAGAATTTCATTCCATTCTGTCGTCCACATACTTCTTTCATCGCACCATTGGCGGCGGAGACGTCTGTGGTTCCGCGTCAGAGGTAGACAAAGCAACGGACGTCTTGCGGACAGACCATTCTGCTGTAAACGACGTCGAATGGTACGCGCAGACACTGGATGATGCGTTACAGACTGAATCTGCTGTGATATGGTTCGTGATGTGACTGAGCGGTCCGTCACTGCCATGCGTACAATCTGCCTGTCATCACGTGACGTGGTGCACTGAGGTCGATGCGGTCGATCACGTCTGTCCGTCGTACCCTCCTGCACCCAACGATCACATATCCGCATCACAGTTGTTTGGTTTCGTCCAATACGACGACCGATTTCCCTGAAAGATAACCCACAATCTCGGTATGCCACTATCCTTCCTCTGTGAAACTCGGATACTTGATCAAAAGATGATCGTTGTTTCCTACGAGGCATAATTTATCGTTTTTTTGAAAAAAAAGCAAGAAAAACACAATTGCTGTACTTGAAACCGTCGAAATCTCCAAGCCTTAAATAGCGCTTTGAGGTGGCGCCACAGGCGCGCTTGATGTGCGTCTGCGCTGAAATTCTAATCATTTGCATATCTCACCTCAGCTAATGCATGTTGTAAATTTCATATTATTTGCATGCTTCCTTCAGGGTGTTGCATTTACGATGGCCAGCAGTGTACTTAAAACTACATTAAATAACTTTGAAAGCACTAGGAAGCTTAAGAAATGCCTGATGTATACGTGAAGACTCGAGCATCCGTAGGCCTCTTTGGATGGCTCATCAAAATACACGCGCAGGCCCGTTACTAATTGCGAAGGCCCCGCTTCGGCGGACATAAGGAAGAAATTTGTCGGGTGCGTATTTGCCTAACCCCTCTGTGTGTCTAAATTGAAGCAATGAAACTTTGTAGGCGTTTTTTTTTTAAACTAGAGAAAGGCAGATTAACGTCGTTAACGTGGAAGAAGCGATATGGAAAACTATTTAATTGTAGCCGTAATGCGAAATGAAAATCGATTATTCACATGCGCAAAGCAACAAAATTTCGAAAGTATGAAAAGTCAAGAATATGAAATGAAAATCCAAAATAAATCACCAGAGACTATAGGATAAGCATCGTGTACGAGAATGATATTGCAATTATGTACATAACAAAGTCGCTTGCAAGGAATACAAAATATAATATGAAATTAATTGCTCTTTCTTCCCATGGCGTTTGTGGAATCTTTCCGAATAACGGGATACAATGTGCTTAGAATATTTCATATAAAGTACTTATATGTTAAAGTTCTATTTATTTTTTCATATATATTCCAGTTACTCCAGTTACAAGACCTAGAGCTCTAGAAACAATTTCAAATTTTGTTTAATATTGAATTTGACACTATGCAATTAATCTACACTCATGTCCATAAATTAAGGATAATTCAGAATCACACAGAAATTGATCTCTAAAATAAAAATTTCACCTGTGGAATGATCACACACATCTTGAAGAAGAATATGCAAATTACAGGAAACCACAAGATGGCGTGGATGGTACGTCACAATGACGAGAGTGTAAGAGAGGGGTATATAAGGAATGGTGGCAAAGAAGTAAAATTGTTCACAAGCGCTGTGAAAGCCTTTCAGTGCAAAAACCGCATAGTTATGGCACAAAGGAGGCATTTGGATGATGTTTTACGTGGCAGAATTATCGGACGACTGGAATGTGGACGTACCCAGCTGGAAGTATCCGAGGAACTTGGAATCGCCCAGAGTGTCATCTCCAGGCTTTGGCAACGATTCCAAGATGATGGTAATGTGAGTAGACGTTACAGCACAGGTCGCCCCCGAGTTACAACGCCGAATGAGGACCGCTATTTGGCAGTTACTGCCAAAAGAAACAGACGGAGTACAGCATCAGACCTGTCTCGTCAGCTCTCTTCAGCTACCGATACGACAGTTTCAAGGCAGACCGTGTACAGACGCTTAGGGCACATTGGTCTATATGCTCGTAGGCCTGTCAGATGTGTTCCACTTACCGCAACTCACTGTCGCCTGCGATTAACCTGGAGTAGAGAGCATGCATTGTGGACACCGCAACAGTGGTCTTGTGTGATGTTTTCCGACGAGTACAGGTTTAGTTTGGAGTCTGATTCTCGCCGGACATTCATCTGGAGAGCGCCAGGTACCCGTTACCACCAAGAGAACACCATTGAAAGACACCGTTACGGTGGTGCAGGATGGCTCGTTTGGGGAGGAATTATTCTTGGTTCCAGAACTGACCTGCATGTTCAGAGTGTAACGATGACAGGCCACATCTATCGGGATGTCATTCTGGAACAACATGTACGTTTGTTTCGGGGCGCCATGGGTGCTGAATTTGTGTTTATGGATGACAACGCCCGTCCTCACCGTGCAAACATTGTAGACGAATGCCTTCAATCGGAGGATATCACCCGTATGCATTGGCCAGCATACTCACCGGACTTGAATCCAATAGAGCATGTGTGGGATATGCTTGGCCGACGAATTGCAGCCCGTCAACCCCCTCCCACCTGTCTACCGGAACTTCGGAGTGCATTGCTTGATGAGTGGTGTAATATTCCCCAAGATCAGATTGATCATTTGATACTCAGCATGCCTAGGCGTTGTCAGGCCTGTATTGCATCGTCCGGGAGACGTACTCCGTATTAACCATCCTACTAACCATGTTATACTGTTTTTTGTAAATAGGTTCTTTTTTGAAATTTGGTCAAGGGAGTAAAACTTGCAATTTTTATTAATTATGTCAAACATATAGCATCTTTTTTGCTCTTTACTTTTTGCTTAATAAATAGACTTTACAAATAAGTCAAATTTGTTTTGCTTCTTTCTCTTTCTTTGCCTGAACTTCATTATCCTTAATTTATGGACATGAGTGTATGTTAAAAATAATATATGAAATTAGTTATTTATTTAGTGTGAATTGGCAGTGAGATCAACGTTAATTTTATGTAACAAGTGCGCTACCGTATTAAGAGTTCAGTAAGGGTAATAAGCTTTTCCGCTTAAGTTACGTCACAATTTTTTTTTTATTTACGAAAGAGACAAGATCTTCACGGAAACAGGATGCATTTTTGGTTTTTGAACGTACAATGTGCATCGATTGTTTCGTGTAGGTTTTTTAAATTTGGATAAAATTTAATAAAGTCATCTGCAACATAACTGTGCTAATGCATTGTCCACGCTTTACGAAATGCAAGATAAGATGAAATAGTATTCAACATCATGTAATGTTATTCATATGTTATGTATGAATGCTATAAATTAAACCTAGAGAAGAGAATTATATGATGTAGAAATAAGGCATTTTTCGAAAGAGAAAAGTTTCGTCTGCATACCGTAAAGTTCTTACTTTTCTGATCGCCAGTGACAATGACGTAGTTTTTGTGTCATCATGTTGCAATCGTCTCAAATTTCCACTCATGGAGTCAGCTGTTCGTCTGAATTCCAGCAATTTTTCACTATTAGAGATTCCTATCACTGGGTTTAATTCGAATTATATGTGTAAGGAAAATATTCGTCTCCTACCGTGCGGAGAACGGGTAAGCAGCTAGTTATTAATTAAAAACCGTTTTCAGGATGCCATGCTCGGCGAGTTACGCCAGCATGATACTGTGAAACAAAATCGCATGCATTGGAAAACATGAAATGGCACTGAAATTTAGTCAGTTTTGCGCCAATCTATATCAATAAAAATGAATGTCTGAAAATCTGCATGCGTTCGATGTCCAGAAAAAACTACTGGACGCAGAACTCTGAAAATTCGAACATATGAGCCCATTCCTTCGGTAATGTACACCTGAGGCTCAGAATTTTGAAATTTTAATTACTTTTTAAATTATTAATTAAAAACCGATTTTAGTTCGTGATGTTTGGCGAACTTTGGCCTCAAGAAAAGATTTATGCTTGAAGTGAGTGGTAACCGCAAAAGTAAAAAACCGTTTTTTACGTTGTCATGCTTGGCGAGTTTCGCTCGAATGCTACTATAAAACAAATCGTTTGCATTTGAGAAGCATGAAATGGCACGAAAATTTCAACAGGTTTACGCCAAATCTATCTATCTCTATAATAAAAATGAATGTTTGTAAATCTGTCTGTGTGCGGTCTCCAGACAAATCTACTGCACACAGAACTCTGAAAATTTGAATATATAAGCCCATGAATGCCGAAAATGTGCACCTGAGAATCAGAATTTTAAAATTTTAATTACTATTTTTAATTATTAATTAAAAACCGTTCTAAAACGGAAATTTTCTTACCCTGTGTTACGAATTTTGGGAGCAACGCAACCCGCTGTTCTGGGGTTTAAAATAGTTTAAAATTCGTATTCTATGCGTTAAATAGTTAAATTTTGCTTTTTGTTGCATTGATATGTAATGTTCTGGAAATCTCGAGTTCTATGGGTCGTAGGTCTTCGAAAACCTAATTTTGGGGACTTATTTTTTAGCGCCAAATTTGGCGATATTTCTTTATTTGGCGCGTTTTTCCTAATGGGGCCTTTTCATAAAATTTTTTTATGGTATTTAATACGTTTAATGACCTAACATTTCCTAATTTTCAGAAATTTAAATCGAAAATTGCGGATTTTACATGATAATTTGTTTAATTGGATGAAATATTTAATAACTCCAGCAATTTTAAAGCAAATTATATGTTTATTTCTCTTCATCTATATCTATTCCTTTTACAATACCTGGCCAATTTTTTAAAAAAATTACTTAAAAACTGTCGTTTAAAAAATTATTTTGTGAAAAATTGTTCTGCCATTCGAATGCTATGCGAAACTCCCCTTCCGTTTTTTCAAATGGGAGAAATGTGTTTCGTCACAGCAGTGAGTTGTTTTTAGTGGTGCGTTTGTAAGTACGTACCTGAAACTCTGGAACCATTATCTGCACATTCTGTTATTATAATTGCGGCCTAGAGTACTAATCTGGAGTTGCAGTTTACATGACAGATTTTGTAAATCGCATAATTTAAGGGGTTCACGGGCAACGCCGTGCGGGTCTGCTAGTTAAAAATACAGCTGAAACATATGTTCTGATTTTATTACTCTTTAGCTCCTAATTAATATAACTTTTGAATGGTAACAAACAAACATTTACAAACATGAGTTAGAATTACGCCCATTTTACGCCAAAATAAAAACTTTCTTCTATATATTAATAAAACAATGTGTAAACTGTTAGTTAGTTTGTTTGAATGTGTCTCGCGACTCGCGTAGCTCGCAGACGGGTGATCGTAGACCTACCACATTTTGTACGGACATTTTCCATGACAGTTCCCGACACACCTCGAAGCGATTTTTCAAAATTCGAATTATTTTAGGAGATATCGATAAAAAACGTATCGCAAAAGGCTAATTTTTGCTTTCCGCCATTTCGTAATTGTAACCTCACAGTGTAAAAAGTGACGTTTAAGGTTATTTAGGTTTCCACATTCGGCAAGTTTATTAAATGATTCAGACTCCTGAAGTAAAAATAAAAGAATAACGATTTTTTTTTTGTCTAGATTATTTGTAAGGCTTTTTTTAAATTAAAATATCGTGTGCATGGGAAATCAGAGCAGGAATGAAATGTTTTATACTCAAAAGAAAAATATTTAGAAATTTTCTGAGACTAAAATGTGAAACTTTTTAATATGGCGAAAAATTAAACGGTTTTGTGCGATTTTGAAGAGATGATTCTAATGCTTGGCGCAATTTATCGTAATTTATCGTCTGCTGAATACACCCGAGAATAAGTTTTTGAAATTTTCATTCAGTTGAAATTGTGCATTTTCTGTGCAGCTTTTCTCCATCTATTAATGACTATGTCATTTTATCACTCCCCCCCTTTATTGAAAATTGTATGAAAAACGTGTCCCAAATATGCGACATAAAATTATGCCACATAATTTTTCATATATTTAAATACTAGTTCACAACAGCTTTAATCTATTGTTACAATATTTCGTAAGCTGTAGAATAGGCATGTGTCAATCGCCAAATAATGAAAAGTCGCCATGGGTGGCAAGCTATCCTATCTGTTCCGTAGCTTTTATTAACTTTACATGTACGCAAGTCGCCAAATATTGAAAAATCGCCATGGGTGGCAAATTCGCAAGGTGTCCAATAGGTTTTACATTATTAAAAATACATCTGAAACAGATGTTCTGATTTTATTACGCTTTATCTCCTAATTAATGTAACTTTTGAATGGCAACATTAAATATCATTGTGTTTCTGAGGAGTGCAAATAATTTTTCCAGCGATTATAAGCAGAGTCCGCACTCCAGGTGGAGTATAGCTCAGGACCCGTACAACACGGATTCCCATAACAAAATATCTTCCGTGTTATGAGGGGGAGGGGGGTCTACTGTAGTGTGAAAATTTAAATTTTTAAGTGCCAATGAAGATGCAAGAACCAAGCAACGTGTAGCTCAGTAACATTCTATCTGATCCAATCTTCGGGTTTTGTCTGTTGAAATAATGTCTTTTTTACAAATAAGCCTGATTAGGGGCCGAATGCCTCATACGAAAAGCGAGCGTAGCGAGTCTGGGGGCCTTGGCCCCTAGTAATAAACAAAAATCTCATTTAAGATAGTTAAATAATTTCTTCTGTTACAAAGATATAAATTAGCATAAATTCGACAAAGAAGTTCAACACAGTCAATAAAATGGAAATAATTTAATGTTCCTTGGGCGGCCCGGTGCCATTTGACCCACGGACTGGTACCGGTCTGCGGGCCGGGGTTGGGACCACTGCCATAGAGCACTTGTGGAAAGCTTTAGGAATTGTCGACACACTCCAAAGGAAAAAAATCTGCACTTTTGAAAGACAGGCGATGACTGCTACAATTTTTGATCAATAGCCTCGTTAACAGTGTGAGGGCTCGATGCATCGCTCGTACGTGTAGATGTCCGACATGGCCACATTTCTTATTCGACGAAGCAGAAAAGAGTTGTGTTATATCCTATTTTGATCAATGTTGTTATCATTTGCATATCAACCCACATTAAACTCTTGAGCAAGTATTTTTGCTACGAGTTCTTGCCTTACAGCATGAAGTATTTGTAGACCAAGTTCTCATTCATTAAGCCAGCTTTTCTCAACCTGTGGGGCGCGACCCCCAGGGGGGGGAGGGGCCAGAAAAACCAAAATGAAGTAGTGATGCATGTTTTTAAAAAATCATCTTATTTATTCTCATTTTTACTCACAAATATATCTATTTTCGCTTAAAATGATCATTCAAACTTTACTGATAACATTATTTTGTGGAAAATTCGACTAAACGTTCATTATAAAAGATTAAAAAAACTGAATGTATGCTGAAAAATATGAGAGGGGGGGCGCCACCGTAAGTTAGCCTTTATTGGGGGGGGCGATATTTGAAGGTTGAGAACCGCTGCATTAAGCCATTTTTTGGTCGAAAAATCTCATTTTTTACTTCCTTGTACGTAGTATAAGGAAGTAATGTGATCCCTAAAAATTTTGGGGGCCAAATTTCGACAAAAAAACCGATTTTGACTACCTCTAAATTTAATTTTAAGAATTTTTTCGATGCATCTCGTTGTAGGCATCGTAGGATAATCTGTCATTGTTGGTCCATGCTTAAAATCTCGCTAAATGTCGTCGACATTGATGAGTTTCGCCAAAATATCGCCAAATTTGGCGCCAAAAATTATTTCGTATTTTGTATAACTCTAACCCGTAGAATTTTGAACTTTTGTATTTAGAGCTAGCTATATTATAATATCTAACTGTTTTCAATATCTTTTTTGACAGCAATCGACTGGGAATTTATTTACAGGGTGAGCCAAATGACTTTAAATACATTAAGGTGTATGGATGATTTCAATTCATTGAAAGTCTGTGGTCAATGACTACTTTGGCTATCCCCAAAATCTCGCAAACTATCTCAAGTTTGTCGGCTTTTGGTGAAATATCGCCAAATAAAGTGTCAGAAGGAAATCTTTCAAATTGAACTCAGCTTGGTGATATCGAAATATTTGGCTAGAAATCGCTAAACCTTACTATTATTGATATTTTATCTCTTTCAAACAAATAAGTTTAGAGGAAGTGCGTAGAAAACATTTTTGATTTAATAGACGTGCAAGGAAGTCAAGTGTTGGATTTTTTCAGATTTTTTCTTTTTGTAACTTCTCTTCTTCTTTCTCTTTGGTTACCAGTGTATTTTGGTGATATTTCGCCAAGTTGCATGTAAATGAGCAGGATAGATTTTAACAAAACCATCAAAAGAATAAGTTTTTTCTACATACTACAACCATTTATATTTACTGTCGGATTATAGATGAATTCCGAAAAAATGAGAGATAATCAGCATTTTAATAAATCTCCCCCCCCCCCCCCGAAAAACAAAATTTTTTAACGGATAAGTAGTTTTCCAATAAAGATATGTAATTTAGTTTAATCCAATCTCTTTTAAGAAAATCGAAGTGTATAAATGGAAGTGCGGATTTCGAAAATACTTCAGTTTTCGCGGGGAAAAAAAAAGAAAGAGTAAAATAAATAAAAGATTTGATTTTATGTATTTGATAACCTTGAATTGAAAAATTTTAGCCCCCCTGGGCGTTTTTTCAATTTATTTCCGTCGTGTAGCGGAACCCAAAACAAACAAATTGAGCGTCACTTTGTAGAGTGGTTAGACCATTCGCTTCACGATCTGAGGTAACGATCCTAGGTCTCTCCTGTTTGCCAAGTTTCTTCGAAGCTTATACTTTAATACTTTTAGCATGAAATCGATCATAATAGTTTTGTTTTTATTGTTTCTAATGCCCTCTGGTAGAAGCGGAGCGAAGACAGATCCGCCCTATAGGACGGCGGTGGAGGAAAGAGGACGGCTTCCATTTTAATGAGTCTCAGTGGGAGGAAGTCCGACTTCGCTCGGGGTCTCCCCTAATTTTGAACCAACTCCAGATGAAGGGCCAACCCCCAGAGGCATCGATTGAACATGGAGGACATTGGAACTACGTCGGATTTTACGTGCACCAACTCCCATTAGCGTACAAGGTCCCACAGCAGACGAGCCGAGAGAGGTGTTCACCCTCCCAAGCACTGACGAAGCCGGGTGCTGCTTTACTTTCCATGTTCCTACGGGAACGGAGTTCAGTGACTAATCCACTGCAGGAAACGTAATAGTTTTAAATAACTGTTCTGGGAAAAGAAGAAAAAAAATAGAAGCAGCGGAGATTTTTTTTTTAAGCTATATAACTCTGATATAAATGAAATTTCGAGGGTAAACCCCCTTCCCCCAAGAGCATTATCTTCGCACATTGATGATTTTCTAGGCTATCAAAAGGGAAGCAGATTTTCTAGGGGGGGCCCACCCTGCCCACAAACAACGGTACACGAATATACTGATGTTTGTATGTCATTCCGCATCGATGGGATCTTTTAAAGAAATTGAATGAAAAAGACTATCAATAATGTCCAGCCCCGGACTGGCCAGGGTGTCCGACTGTCTGCAAACGGGTGGGCCCCCCCCCCTGCTGAGGGCGGACCCCCAAGCAGAAAAAGAAAGAAAATAAAAAAAGTGCTATAGTGATAGCACTTGAATGAAGTTTGACACATACAAAATTTTTTGCAGCTGCAATTGCGCCCCAGAAGGCTTCAAAACACTTCATTTTAAATGTAGTTCTCAAAATTTTTTGAGTGAGGGTTACCGAATGAACAAGGGATTAATTAATATGAATGATGCATATTAATTAATAGATCAATATTTTATTAATACATTAATTATCAATCCTAATTAATTAATAATACCTCCCTCCCCATACCCCGAATGTTAACACATCCTATTATTTATCTGTTACACAATAACCCGCCCCCCCTCTCTTGAGACGGGCGGGCCCCTACCCTCCCACTCTGGGCCTGATTATGTCGTCCTTTCTAATTTTTTTTAATCTTATAAAAAAAAAAGATGGAGGGAGAATTTCTAAAAATGTGTCATTAAAAAATATACTAGATCGTCAAAGGTAATGTAAGAACGATCAAATATTTATATCGTAATGGAGTTCCTTTCTTTTCTAAACGACTGCCATTTTTCAATTGTGATAGACATTTATTTTTTATCTTTTTTCCGCTGGACAAAAATTTTAATGAAAAGCCTTTTGTAAAAGTGACAATATTTCATTAGATCTTTTTGATAGAGAATTATTTTTTTTTTTTTTTTTTGAAAAATGTCTGGTTGTGGAGGAGAATAGTTCCTCTCTTTTGTTAATAATCTCTGATAGGTAACTGATATTGTTACTTGAAAAAGAAATTTTTGCAGTACGTAAATGCATGCATGGTATACTATATTTCTCGGTAGAAGGATTATAAAATTCCTCGGATGTTTTTACAGCCTTATATACCTAAAAATAAAGGATGAGTTTACTTTGACATTTTATGTTCTTTGATCGCATAGAAAAAGAAATGGAATATTAAAAAAATTACAGTTGAAAGGAAAACTGTAAATAAATGTAGTACAACAGACATCCAGTGCGTGTAAAGTCTTTAAGGTCATAGAAAAATAATCATTACTTTAAATAAGCTTGACTTATTTAATAACATTTAAAGTTTTAATTTTTATATTACATTATACTCATAAAAAGAAAGGGGGGGGGGTGAATGTAACTGAAATTAATTTTTATTTAATTTAATATTAAAATGTCAAAAATTAAATAATATTCATATGCAACAAAATAAAAATTACCAGCATAACTTAAAAAGCCTGATAAATTTCAAGAAAGATATAGAAGCGCTTACGGAAAAATGTTATTTTTGTGCATTTTTTTTCAGTTTTTGTAGCTTTGCTATGAGGACAGTAACAACGGGCCACCATAAAAATCTATTTTTCTCAATATATAATTACCGTACATCCCGGTATATACAACGCGCACTTTTAATATCCCCCACCCCACAAAAAAATCGAAATTTATGGGTGTGCATTATACCTCAGATATAAAAATGATACATAAAGAATTAGGGAAAAAAATTATCATAAAGAAATTAGATTTCTACATGTACTTAAAATGCTGTTTAATTAAAAGAAATTGCATATCTCATGAACTTAAAAATTTCTATAACTGGGCAGCACGAAATGTTTGTCATATTCGTCTTCCATTAAATTTACAGACACATCTTCAAATTCTATTTCTTCTTCACCATCGCCGTTATCTGATCCATTAATAAATAATCATCTTCCATTACGATCTAGATTGTTCAATATATGTACTACATTTTTTAAATGGTACAGTTTCATCTCTCGCTTTTATTATCCCCTCAACAGGCAGTTTCTAAACTAGCATGATGCATTTGGAATGGTTTGGCTTTTTTTGGCTTTGGCTTTTTTGAAATGGTTTTTCCCCTGCCGTTTTAAGATTCCTTTAAATTTATTCATACAAATCTAAAGCTTGAAATATTGGTGTTGATCCACCTAGAGTATCTGTCATACAAGTGCTACATTTTTTCTTTCTACGGTATCCCTTTACTGAAAGGAGCTGTTCAGTAGACTTGCATAAGAATTGCTCTTAAATAAATAGGTAACACAGCAACAGTCTTAAATATAAATATTTAACCAGACGAAGAATAAAATCCGCTTTAACCCTTTACGGCGAGCCCCTTTCCCAATGCTCAAAAAAGGGCAGCCGTTGCCATCGCTCGACTTAACTACCAGCAAGATGGCGGATGATCGAAACGTTCATCGCGTGCCACAGATCTAGAAAACTTTTTTTGACGACAGCATGTGGGCACAGCCAGCTGTCGCCCACATGCCCCCGTGGGTATGGGGGGGGCAAGGGGGCTTGGGCACCACCCACCGAAATTTTCGATTTTTTTAACTGGATGTTAATAAATCAAGCATTTTGTGAGAAATTCTGCATTTTTACCTTTCGTGCACCCCCCGAATTTTTTTTTTCTCGCTACGTCCCTGCATCCAACATTTATAAATTTGACAAATTCCTACTTACTTAATTATGATGTTCAATTAAAAATAAATTAATATATTTTTCACTGTATATATTAAATGCTCAAAAGTGAGGACAATTTACCAATTTAGAGAATATAATAATATAGCAGCAGTATACTTACTGATATTTATTTTACTTGAAGAACTTCGTTTTTATACTGTTTTCCATTCTGTGATGTTGGATTCTAATAAAAAATTTTGAAATTTTAAAATCACATCTGAAAATAGAGGCGGGCATATCCACCTTCTCCCCATTTGTAAACCTCTTTGAAAGGTTTAGAATGATTACAGCATTTCTGTATGTTAAGGTTTTGGTTATAACACGTTTCATTTTCAGAATCACTGTCACTTTTTTTACTCTTTAGGTCTAATGTAGACTATCTGTCTATTAGGCTCTTCAAAATCTCCATTTCTGTAAAGCTGGGGTGATTAAAATCAAATAACCTGTTCTACCATAATTATTTTTATTTTCCACTGTTGCCAATTATTCTTTTAAATCAGTCAAGATTATACCATGTTCATCCTCCCAATCAATCTCATCTGTGGCCCCATTACATGCACATACATGCGGGGTAAATGCCGGAACTTTCGCCATTTTCTACCCCGCTTCCCCTTCACAGGGAAAACAAATGAGGGGGTAGAGATTCCTAGTTCAGTGAAATGTAAATGCCGGGATTAAATGCCCCCGTTTTCCCATGATGTATTGTGAGTAAAGTGTCCATTTTGTCTGAACCGAAAATCAGGACACTTCTAAACCGCAGAGTCGGGAAGGGTAAAAATTAATCTCGAACAGCCCCCCCCCCCCCCAAGATTCTTTTTTCTAAACATAATTTGTTTTTCTACTTTTATTAGAAAATTGAGTTGCAAAAATATAGCGAATATACAAATAGAATAGGCCAATTATATAAACTTAGGTTTTAAATAATTTTATTGTTAATTTTTGGATAAATTTCCAAAATAGTTTGCTTTCTAACAATAACTATAGAATCACCATCCGTCGATTAAAGATATGTGTTAATACATATTATAAAACAATCATTTTCATCAATAAAAGAAAACCGGTGTTAAATACAAGTAACAAAAAACTTTGTAAAGAACACAGTAATTTTCACGTGAATTTATTCCTAATTTATTTTACATTTATCATAAAACAGGACTTTTGCGGGACAGGAATGGGAAAAGCGGGGCATTTTAGGGCTCTGTGGGGACAGCAGGAGATATAGGTAAAAATCAGAACTGTCCTGCCAAAAGCTGGACGTCTGGTCACTTTAATTGTGAGTCCCATGAGTACTTATTTCCCATAAGTCATGTGATCAGTGGCGTCAAATAATTCGGAAAGATAAAAGTCTGAAAAAAATCCGTTACACGTAGAAGCCCCTTGATTACATGGATAATATTTTTAATGCTTTTAAATTAAGTTGCGTTCCTATTAAAAATAGGGAACACGTTTTAGGGAGAAACATCAAGAATAGGAAGACTACTGATTCTTTGTACAGTCTTTTTTTACAGTCCTCATTTTTAGCAACTAACGCAAGAAATAACTAAGTATAAAATTCTGAATATCATGATTATAATTTTCATACTTCTGTAAGTTATTGTATTAATTATGTCATAAAATTATTATAATTGAACTTCATAGTACTTAAAATCTTATTTTTTTTCTACTTTTCTCTCTTGAAATGAAGTCCTAGATAAATGAAATGTCAATCCCGCGGGGTTAATAAATCTCAATCCCGAAATCCCGCGAGACGAAAAAGAGTACGGGATTGCATTCCCTAGTATCAGGTGCGGTCGTTCACGCGGCCCGCGAGAGTGGGCATACTGAATTAAAAATATATATATACGATTAGACAAACTATTGAGCGATCATTCAGCTTGTCAGTCAGAACTATCATTCAGTCGAAGGCGAGCGGCCTGTTGGTTGCACATTTTTTTTTTCGAAGCGGCCCGTTGGTCGCCGAAGGCGGGTAGTCCGTAGGCTGCACTTTTTGGTCGCGAAGTGGCCCCTTCGGACCAGGTGGTCGCCGGATGTGGCCGCTCACCGATACGTGTAAAAGCAGCCTGTATGTTGCATAGGCTGGACGTGAAGCGGTCGGACCAGCAGGTTGCTGAAGGCGGACGCCCGCAGGTTGCAAATTTCGGTTCCGAAGATGCCCGTGTGCCGTAAATTGCATCAGCCAGTCGCGAAGCGGCCAGTGTGCTCTAGGTTGCCCATTTTGGCCGCGAAGCGGCCATCGACGGTCAAAACTGGTCATCGAAGCTTGGCGACATTTGGCTCGATTTTTCCAATGGGGCCTATAAAGTTTGTTTTACTGCATTAACGTCACATGATAGCCTAATATTACTCTACTTCTCTTCTATGACTTAATTAAAAGTCCTGCTTTATGCGGAATCTTCGGACTCTTCTGGCAGCTTCTTGTAGCTTCTGCATCACCTATAAATACAGGCATGACAGACCCCCCAGTTCAGTGTGTTATCGAGCTGCCTACGAGTACTCTGCTTCTTTCTGTGAATGGTGCTATAGTTTACTTGCTTTTCGAAGCTTTGTTTTAAGTGCTGTTTTGCAAATTCTTCATTGCTGAGTCTTGAGGGACTGTGTACGATATCCCTCGTATATTTCCACTGAATTTTTGCCTGTGGAAGTGTTTTATTTTGTGTGAGAAATACAGCATCTGTGAAAGCTTCTGTAGTAAGCGGACTGTTAAAAGCACGTTGCTGTCGGATTGTGCTTGTGAATTTTGTACATCTGATTATTCGACGAAGTTCTAGGAGCAATAATAATGTTCGTGTTCCATCCTGACAAGTGGACTTTGTATAAGGGCTTTGTAAAGAGTCCAGTGGTACTTTCTCAAAGTCGATTTGATTGCTTAATCGAAATGCAGTTGAGTAATACTAATGCTATTACGTAATACTAATGCAAGAAAGCAAACATTGCAGGCCCCATTAATAAAATCACTCCAGATGTCGACAAGCCAGTAACTTTTTGGCGAAATGTTGCCAAATTTAGGGCCGGAAATAAGTCCCTAAGACAAGTCAGCTAAGCGATGTCGCCAGTATTTCTCGAGAATTCGAGAAAACCTTATGTTAAACAATGGGTCACCCAAAGCTCCCTATCTCGCGTTAGTTAACAGATTTTGAGGCAACTAAATGTAAATTTCAGTTATTTGACAACTAGAAAATGAAATTTTAGCCTAATTTAATCCCCAGAAGAGCAGATCACCCAAACAGAACCAACAACAGATTGCCATATTAACAAGAAATTTTTAAGAATCAGATGCAAGTGAAAAGTAATCGGGGCCATCCTTATACAGTAGACGGCTCTTAATGTAATCGCGGTTAATGTTGTCATTGGTTTAATGTTATCAATAACTTTTGGTCCCGAACAGACGTATTCGAAGTAACGCTAGAGTAATCGCTTATTGTTATCTCTATAACGCTTAATATTATCACATTTTAGACCAATTGGTTCATTTTCGACGAGAGATTCAAGGCGAAGTTCGCGGAAGCTCATACTATCACAGAGGTCATTATATCATAATTTCTTTGTCATTGGCGTAAATTTAGCATGTAATATTGAAGGGGGCTGGATAAGAAGCTTCCTATTGTTGAAAGTGAGCAGTCGTCGGTTGCAATTATAAAAAATCGAGACAAGCTAGCTTGGGCGTCATCGCGCAACGAAATAGGTTTCGTCGCGGAACGAAATAGGGACAGTCCGACGGAATCGGGACAGGTGGCATCTCTGGCTCTAACGTGTATTCCCGTTACATCTAGAAAACCTCCCAAAACTAGCCAGTTAGATCGACAGCTGCGCGAGTGCGAAAGGTCGGAATCCTGCGGACCTTCACACTTCAGCCGTACACCAATAATCTGTTTAGAACACATATAGGCAACAGCCGGCCAGATGTGGTCCGTCAGAGTTTTTGATCCGGCCCGCGGAGCGTATGAAAACCCCGTATAAACCCATATAAACCATTCCAAATCCCATATAAATCCCCATTATACGGCCCGCGACTTCGCTAATTCGCTCGATTCTAAAGTTTGGCCCTCAAATTTTCAAAGGTTGCCCATACCTGGTTTAGAATTTTGACACGCGTTGCAGAAAACATACAGAATAAGTACCCAGCAAATACACACAGGTTCTCTGAACGTTAATAGACGTTCAGAGAACCTGTGTGTGTTTGCTGGGTAGAGTTTTCTAATGAACAAAAAACAAACGTTTTGATGCAAGTGTGCTCAAAGCAAAACACAAGAGAATGATGCACAAACGTGCCTAGAGCAGCTCATTAATTCAGTGACACTCGCTATTTCTAATAGACTTCACTTATGTTGCTTAGGACAGTCCAGGCTCCCGTACGAACGTGTATATTAAGGTGACCATACGTCCCCAATTTTCGAGGACAGTCCCCAATTTCTGTGTTATTTTGCGATATGTCCTCGAAAAGTAAAGATGCGTTTGAGGACAATTTTTAATTATTACATTGTTTTTTAATTAGATTAGTCTTAATTATTTCATTCATTATAAAATGTCCCCAATTTTGTTTCAGAATTGGGGATATATCCTCAATTCTACGTTCGAATATATGATCATCTTAGTGTATATCTAACGTGACCATTTATTTTTTTCTTCAAAACGGGACATCCACTACTTTTTGGCAATAGTGTATTTATTTTCTTCCTCAAAACGGGACAACTACTGTTTTTAAGGTAATAGTGTAGGGAGACTGAATTTACAGGTCTGGCAGGGACGTAGCCAAGGGGGGGGGGGTGTAAGGGGGTCATAACCCCCACTCATGAGGAATTTTTTTGCCATACAAAATGTATATTCTTCACTCCTTTATCACACACATGTATGCATATATGTGAGTTGCAGTAGTCGTACACCCCCCCCCCATGAAAAATTTCTGGCTACGCCCCTTTTAGTTGTTAAAAAAACTCTCAAAAATGCTTGTGTTAATGTTAATATAAAAATAAAATGAAAAAGAAACTTTGATAAAACACACGTATACTCTAAAAAATAGTGCAAGACGTACGTTTCGGGTGGTACAAAAAATAGACCCTTCTTCGACTTCAAAAACACCATCCGACACAAGGCAGGAATGTAGGAAAGTGAGAAATGTAAACAAAAGGACACACAGAAGAAAGGAAGTTGTCATTCGGAAAGAAAAAAATTCTTAGAAAACCAGAGTGAAAAGTTAAAATAAAGTGGAGATCGGGGGAGGGGGAGGTATAAGCAAAAGAGGGCATGACATGACTTTAAAAAAAGAATTAAAAATTAAATAAAATGAAATAGTTGACAAAAAAAAAAGAACAAGTCAAAACAATACATCCCCCCAGTGTTTTCTTTGCGTCACGAGAGGGGAGGGAGGGAGGTCAGTTTTTTTTTTTTTCACAGACACTGCCGTTGGATGATTTTAGATTTTTAGCGGCTTTTATTAAAATCGTTACAGTGGGTTGCTCTCTTTCTGAAAACGGGACATTGCGGTGTCCCAAAGCTGTGCTTGGGATAACGGGACAAGCCACCTGAAAACGGGACTGTCCCGTTCAAAACGGGACGTATGGTCACCTTATGCGTATTCTTCTCTATTCCCTCCCAAATTCCTTATTCGCCTGTTATCTAAGACAGCCACTAAAACACTTCTCCGCATCGACTCCAGATGGCAGTGCCTTACCGGCTGTGACGTATCGGACTTAGATTGAAACCATTCGGCACGCGAAAGGGGGTGTAGCGGGGAGAGAAGCCGTCTCATTTCTTGTTTGTGCGGATAGATTAGTGGCGATCGAAGGGAGTTTTCATCCTCCCTCCCAGTTTAATCTTGAGCTTCCGAATCTGCACATCAAAATAAGGTGGAAAAGAAGGGAAGGGGGTAGGAAAAGAGAGAAATATGTCCACGTCCGGGAAAACGCAGGGTCGTTGAGTAAGGTGTGTAACGACTCCGTTAACCTCTCGTTTTGTGGGCATCTTTCGGGATACGGAGGAGTAACAAGTTGAAGGATTTTTCAAGGAGGAGGAATATCAACGAGTGACAAGGCAAGTGTGAGAGGTATGTGTGTTTGCGGGGGAGGGAGATCATTTATGTGTTTATTATATGTTATTGAAAGGATTGTAGAAACAGCTCCTCTCAAGGGAGGGAGGGGGAATCTTAAGATGAATATATATATATATATATATATATATATATTATGGGACAAAGATTATTTTCCTGTTTTCTATAAGCACTTCTTTCAAAAAAGCGAAAAGGAAATATTTTAGTAGAAAGCTACTCAAATTTATTTATGAAACAAACAAATTTAATCAGATTTGTCTTTTTCCATAAGTAAAAATAATTCACGCAGCATTATTTTTTTCATTTCCTTATATTTTTGTGTCATAAATGTAAATGAGGTTTTTTTTTTTTATTTTTTTCTTTTTATTGATAATGAAATATATTGTGGCGTACACAAAAGGTAATTTGGGGGTTTAAGATCCCTTGTCCAAAAATGTTTAACAAAAATTCCACATACTTTTAATTTTAACATAATGATTGTGGTTTTTTTAGCATAAAAATACTTTTATAAACGCCCCCTCCCATAAAGAAAGTGTGTGTACGCTTCTGGAAATGTTACTGTTAACAATAGCTGGAAGTAAACTTAAAGTAGCGTATTTGGCAATTTATTTTATTGGTATATATATTCTCACCATATCTATTTATGGTAAGAGTGAAGGAGTTAATTAAAAAAATGTATACGATATTTTGACTTTTTTTTTTTTTCGTTTATGTTTGAACTAGACAAGAAATAAATTTTAACCAACTAATATTTATTTTGTAATCTGTTTTTCCCAAGTCGAGTTTATTCAAATAATTTGATTTTACTAATTAGTGCTGTTTTCAATCATGTGTTGAGATTCCCGGTAACATTATATTGGGGGAAACTATACTTAAAAGAAATGACATCAGCGAATTAGAAATCACACTTCATGTTTAATTACATATCGGAAATCCACATAGTCTTGAAACTATAACAAATATCGAATATAAAATAACAAAATTCGGTTAAAAAATCATTTAGAAATTAAATAATTTATTTAAAGATTTTTATACTTTTAACTATTGCACCCTGTTTTAAATACTTTCTAGCAAAGTTGAAGACTTTTGGTAATTTCATTTTGTCCGTCTGTCCGTGCATCCGCAAAAATGCATCGACTGCCACGAAATTTGAAAGTGTTAGTTGTGGCTATGTACTGCACCTGCTGCTATGTAATCTCCGCTATTAAAAAATTACGTATACAGCATTACTAGTTCTTTTACAGGAGCACTCGAAAGAATTAAAATACACTGCACTCTGTCGGCAGTCACTAAATAAAACAAATTTTTCATTACTTCATAAATATCAATAAAATACAATCTATTGAAAATATTGGTGTAGTATATGCAGTTCTTTCCAGCATGCAAAAAATCTGTTGCCCGCCATGTAAAGTTTCAGACGGGCGTGTATTTTTGTTTATATCATGCCTGCTCGAGAACGTAAAATCATCATTTAACATTCATCTAGTAAAGCAGACTTTAAACGTTCATCGTGATTCTTTTATTTAAAAAATAGTTTTGTGTCAATATTTCAGTTAAAGAAAACTGAATTATTTCTGAAATAGTATAAAAATGACTAGCAACATTTATCCATAATTTAAAAAGATGTTAATTATTTTCCAAATATAACATTTGGAAGAATATTTTACCTCATGAAAGAATTTATATTCCATGTTTATAACTTATGCTTATTTATAATAAGTCAAACATGAAACGAGAGAAACATATCGCCAGTGACTAATACAAAAGGTTTTCTGGGGGGGGGGGGGTTGGTTTTCTGTCTTTGTGTTACTCCATGCGGGACTCTGAGAAATGCTGCTCTCCTTTGTCATATTTGTGTAAACTTAAATATATATATATATATATCTTACGTTTTTAAGGGTATTGAAAAAAGGCCCTCGATCCTCTTTCCTGGATCTGTCGTTAATTTTTCGAACTTTTCAGTCCGAGTGCCGCAATAACTGTCATTCAGCACTTTAGGGGATGACTACACTCTCGAGGTCCAAATAAAAAAGAATCAAAACATAGATGATGTTTTTAATTGTTTATATTATTTTATTCAGTTACTACATTAATACACTACACTTGAACACCTATATTAGTGGGAATGGTGAAATTGTTAACTGTATGCTGAAATACCAGACATTTCTGACTTTAGATTTGATGTGCATAACATAAACAGTGCCCAGGGCCATAACCAGAAAAAAAAATTCGGGGAGGGTCCAAACCGTGGAAAATGCAGAATTTTTCACAAAAAAATTCATAATTATTATTTTAACAAAAATCGAAATTTAAGGAGGGGAGGGGGGACCCCCTGAACCAACCCCCTTTGAGGCGCAACCCTTTCCCAATGCTGAAAAAAGGGCAGCCGTTGTCATCGCTCGACTTAACTGCCAGCAAGATGGCGGACGATCGAAACGTTCATCGCGTGCCACAGATCTAGAGACCCTTTTTTGACCTTTTTCTGCTGGTTGTGCCGGCACAGCCAGCTGTCGTCAAAAAATGGGTCTCTCGATCGTCCGCCATCTTGCTGGTAGTTAAGTCGAGCGATGACAACGGCTGCCCTTTTTTCAGCATTGGGAAAGGGTTGCGCCTCAAAGCGTTAAATGAAGTCATTTGTTGGGAAACACCATGCGCTGTTACGCACTTCTATTTTAATTTGGTAAAAACGTGACGTCAACGTAAGCGGCGGTGGCTGATCTTGGAAGGATACACGTAAGTTTCCGTAAACAAAAAGGTCTCTCACAGGCCGGATGAGAGGGCCTCCGCGGTCCGTAGTTTGGAGACTCATACAGTCAATAAGATTTGTGTATTATAACTATAAGAACCCAACGATATTTAACCAAATAGGTCATATCACAGTGACCGATTATTAATAATTACAAATGTAAAATTTGTTCAATACTGTAATTTCCGATGCTAGATAAGATCTGACTGGTTGTTTTATTCTTTAAATAGCTTGCTAGCCACATGAACAACTAATAGCCCATTAAGGGCGCGGTAGCCGGACACACTGATGTTTTTTTAGGCTAGAAAGATGCCTCTGGTACCAGATTTTCAGAATGCACCCCTTCTACAATGGTGGACACATTAATTTTTGCTTAGATTTGCAAAGTACCTCTGATAAATTTTCAACGGAAGTTCGAAATAGCGAAAACCTGGACAACAAACCTGGAGGTTTGTTAGGTTAGCAAAATAACAGTGAAAACAATTAAATGGTGCCCAAAAATTACGTTAGTCAATTGGAGTTTTTCAATATTGTTCTTAATTAATCACAATAATCAACTTTGCTTATAATTGTTAATAATAACTAGTTAATGCGGTTATTTAGCGTTATTTCTTCCAATTAACCAAAAGAGTGTTTATTATTAGTAATCGCCGGTCATTAATTATAATAGCTACATTAACCGTAACTTGCTCTTTTTTCGGGCTTGTACATTTTTCAGATTTTTTTCATCCCTTTACAGGAGCTCAAAAAAGAATTCCAATACATTGCCATCTGTTTTAATTTAGAGCATCCATCCAATTCAAGCGCAATGAAATAATTAAAAGGTATATGCCATCTCATTCTGTATTGAACAGAATGGACATAACGTTCATAGCACTTTTATGGAATGTCGCAAAATTACACGAATAGTAAGTAATACAGATTTTGGAGATAATAGTTTCTGCAATTGTTTGCCAAGTTTGGCTGTTGCTAAAAGTATATCGCCAAATTTGGCTACAGAGTTTCCGAAACTACGATTCACATGCGCCCTGCCAAATTTGGCTTTAGGCTAATAATTCAAATACAAATTAAAGTTCATAGTACTGTATCAAAAGTGAATACGTAAGAAGAGATTACGCTACTATTGTGGTCACTGAAAGTAATGCCTTAGCGAGACTGTCTTCGAATTTTTACTAAGCAGTCATACATGTATACGCAGCGGCAGATCCAAGGGAGCATTTAGGGGCTTTCAGCCTCCGCCTCCTCCCAAGAGGGAAAAAAAAAAAAAAAAAAAAAAAAAACCTGAAACCTTTTCAGATTTTAAATACGCACCAAAGTGCTATAGATTAAAAGCGTATCCGCTCTTATATTAAACGAGGAATGTTTGTGTGTGTGTGTGTGTATGTCCGAACGATCTCGAAAACTGCTCTAAGGATTCTTTTTAAATTTCGTACTTGGGGGTTTTTTGGGCCCCTTAAACGATTGAGCTAGGTGAATTAATCGAAAAAACTCTAAAACGCTCAAAATTTAAAATTTAAAATTTTTGGACGGTAGCGCCATCTATTGAGCGTTTGAAAAAACACACTTGATGGAATCTTCCTAAAAGGGACGTTCAAATAAGATTGGGGCTGATTAAAAAATACACGCCATCGATATATAATAGTAAAAATTAATTTCGCAAAGAAACGAAATAAATGGAACTTGATATTCAGTACACAGACAAATAAATATTTTAGTAACTAGATATATTACACCATTCAGCTACATAAATTTGTTAAGAATTAAAAAGTTATTTTTATTTCAAAATATCGTCCTGGCAACCAGCGAAAGAAAAAGAGAAAAGAGTCTTCGTTGCCATCCCCGCAAGCACCTTGATGAAATATACGTAAATAATTTAATAATTTTTAATTCGTAGTTATTAATACAAAACTATTCGTAAATGTTATGTGAAAAATTGCCTGAATTTATTACAATTATCCTTTTGTAACTAACGTAAAGCTAAATGTATTTTCGCGTATATACTAAAACAATGAAGATTTTTGATGTATTTTATTGATCCATATGATGCGAATTTCAAAAGTGCATAAAATTTCAGCTTAGCCGAATGCTTTAAATGAAAATGACACCCTTTTCAGCCATTCACAGTAAGAAAAAAGATCCTGTGACGTAACATGAAAATTCCATTTTTTTTTTTTTTTAAATAACGGCACTAGGTTGAATTCTATTTTAACTGCCTTATTCCGCCAAGTTGACGATAAATATTTAAATGTAGTTACCCTGACGATTTTTTTTTTTTTTTTTTTTTTTTTTTTTTAATGGGTCAACCGTTTATAATGAAACGATGTTCGAAACTCCGATGAAAAAATGATACGATCGATTCCTAAATTGGGCTCGCAGCCGATATTCAAATTAATTTTGCAGATGATCAGCCATCAGTTTAGTTTTCATTCACTGCAGTTGATGATTTCAACTCATTTATTTTATCATCGTATGGACAACCTTTTAAAAGTTGCGGGCAGAACTTTACGATAGTGGCCTCCTGATCCTGACTTCAGGATGTTAGCGAAATCGCGGGCCGTATAATTCGGATTTATATGGTAGTTTGAATGTTTTATATAGGTTTTATACAGGGTTTTGACTTGTTCTGAGGGCTGGTCCAAAAGACATGGCGGGCCCCATCCGGCCGCAGGCTGGGAGTTGTCCGTATGTGGAAGCAGTAAATTGGGAGGCTGAAATCTGGTTAAGATTTTTTCTAATAAATTTTCAATTCTTATTTAGACGTGGATTAGACTGTGCTGTTTTGTGTTGTGTACTGTCATTAAACTAAAGGATAAAGCCCTTTGTGGAGACAATTACAGCGGGCGATAGAATGTCTACACTCAGAATATTTAATATTTACCCACTTAAAATCAAATGACTTCATATTCAATTTTTATTATATATCGAAATTCGAATTGTATAATTTGCAGAAACATTTCGTATTCGAAACATTTCGTTTGGTATCAACATCCTCTCCTATATCCATGCTTAATGCATAGAAAACCGTTTTATTTTTGAAAAAAAAGTTAAACTGAGTATTAATTTAGAAAAGCTATCTTAAGCGAATTGGAATCGTAATTTTTCCTCCAAAGCCTGATAACCGTGACTTCAATGTAACGTCAATGTCACTTGCAATAGATATTCTGACACTCAAATGATTAGCTTTTTTTATTCTCTTAAATGAAATAGAGCTAAAAATACAAAAAAATCACTTAAAAATCAGGGAACGGGTGGATTATCAGATTTTTTCTTTCTTTCTTTCTTTCTTTTTCTTTTCTTTTTTTTTTTTTTTACATAATTATGATAATTTTCAGGCTGATCGCACCAACGAACCGTGTAAATTTTAAGTTATTAGACAATACATTTTTAATCTGTTTGGATGGTAAAAGTTTTATTTTGAGTGGTTGAACTGGAATTGTGACAGAGTCAGGGATCAGCGTAACTACATAGGAGCGATGTATTTTTGATTTATTCGAGGTTAGAAGTCCATTTTCTTCAGTCCATCCGTTTGTTCTATTATTTTCAACGTTTAAGTAGTTGTTAGGGTTATTATAAAAGAATATTTTTGATCTATTCTGTTTTTGATTTCATGATTTCGAACTGTCCTTTTGTACTAATAATTTAAATTGCGTTACACTTTTTCTTTTTTTAAACGTGAGTTTATAAAATAAAATTATGTTTAAAGCATATTTATGTAAGATTATACTTTTATGGCATCTATATTTATGCATCTATAAGATTGAATTTACGTTTGTAGAATTTGTTTATGCATGATGTATTTTCTTTGAATTAGAAAAAAAATAAGTATTTTATGTTTGAATTGAAGCACTATAGAGAAATTTACAATTTCAATCGTAAAGAATTATCATCATAGATGTATTATAAAGACGTAAATGCATGGAAGTGTAGCTCAAAAACGAGCTGTGGAAACATATGATCACCGACAGCAGCACTTAGCCCAAATGTGTGACGTGCAGTTCAAACACAAGCAAATGAAACAGACGATTAGTATTTGGAAGGAACAGCTATGGAACATGGAACAGCTACACGTCCTACATGGAACAGCTATGACGTCGACAAATACTTCGGGTAAACAGTCTAAATATCTACAAAGCTGCCACAAATGTGGGTACTTATTATCATAGTTTAAAACTTTTTAACAGGGATTGCATTCACCCTGGAGCTTTGCATTTTTCTGAAGAGTAAAAACAAAAATTAACCGAAACCATTTTGGGGACTGTAAGATTGATGTAGGACATTCCGAATTTCCTAATGAATTGGTGTGGTTGTTTCTTCGATGTGACCCCCATTTCAAAGAATTCGAAATTTGAAAGCATACTTTACAATGGCTTTGTTTACAGTATATGACGAGTGAAACTATTAACGATTTTGGTGTGTACTGCAATGTTGCGAACTGTGTATAACAGACTTAATGAATTTTTTTTATAAACTCCTTCATCTGACAGCGCAACCAACTCAAATTCTTGATGCTGAATTTGAACGTCCTCAATATGGACAGATATATTTCTGAAGTAATGAAGACGCTGTTAGTGAATGCATCGCCCAAGATCTTCGCTGATACCCTCGCTGATCTGCTACAGAAGGAAAAGGAGGCACCTTACGTTAAACTACTTTTTGCTCAACTCTGATGGCACCGACCATCGAATATTTAGCATCCCTCTTCAAAACAAAGTATATGCCATTGTAACATTGAATGCCGACCAAAGCTTACCTGATAATGTATGGGTGATCCGACAGCGATGAAAATCTTTGACAACCATGAAGATTATTGATACGTGCCCAGGCATTTACGTATTCATTATTTTACACTTAAGGAGCCTTTAGATTCTGAGCATGGCTCGGTAACCTGGTACTCATAATTTATGCGTCGTCCCTATTTTCTTCCTTATTCCATAAGGTTGGAAAGTGTATCATTGTTCATGAGTGAGCAGTATTTTTCTTCCTTATTTTATAAAAACCATCTTTGGAATCGAAATCTATCTTAAAATCGCCTACTAAAACTATTTTACAATCTTCGCCAAGTATATTACAACTATACTTCACAGTTTTAAATATCGTTTCGAATGTGCATCCTAATGCATGAGTGTGCCGTGTTTGTCTTTCTTGGGTTGATTTCTACTTTAACGCCCCAACTCTCGCCCAGGTAGCGATCATTAAACATATAGAGTAACCATGACGATTTTTTGTATTTATGTGGCAATCGTCATTTAGAATTAAAATGGTAATTTGGAACAACCTGTAAGTACAGAATTCCGTTACATTTTTATTTATTTTGAGTTGCCAATTAATGTAGTTTTAATAATGAAGTGTCTTCAAATTCCTTAACTAGTTCATTGATCACTCATTTGTTCACTTTAGTTTTCATGTAGTTGTTTAGGGAGCGTTGAAACGTGTGCATAACTCCTAGAGACCCATGACTTCCAAGCTCGCCAAAGGGCGGGGAATTTTTAGGTTGGCGAAAGTAGGGGCGTTAAAATAGGAATCGCCTCTTTCTTGAACCATAAAGCACATGTTTGGAATCCAAATCTATCTTAACCTACGCCTATTGATACTGTTTTAAAGTCTTCACCAGGCATATTGGAACTATAGGCATATTCCAAATATATCTCGTAGACATTTTAAATACTGTTTGAATGAGCATCCTAATCCATGAGTGTATCGTGTTTTCCTTCTTTGTTCCATAAAACACTTCTTCGGAATAGAAATCCACATTAAAATCGCCTACCAAAACTGTTTAATCATTTTCGCCAGGCATAGTCAAACTACACTTCACCTTTATAAATACCATTTGGAAAGTGTATCATAATCTATGATGTGTACCGTACTTGTTTTCATTATTCTATAAAACACTTCTTCGGAATTAAAATCTATATTTAAAGCGTCTACTAAAACTATTTTACAATATTCGCCAGGCGTTTTCTAACTATACTCAAAATATATTTATTTATAATCAATTGTCGCATTTTGGCACCCAGTTTAGCGCTCCTTTATCAAAAATTGCAAACCTTGTGCGACTTTCAACATTTTTTAACGCCCCCCCCCTTTCCCCCCTCCACGTTATCTGGCAAACAAATTTCAAAAGTGACTCGACGCGCTAATTGTACCAAAACCGTGTCTACACAAAAAGCAAGGTTGAAATTAATAGCACTCTGGTGCTTAAAAAAAAAAAAAAAAAAAAAAAAAAAAAAAAAAAACACTGCTGTTGGCGAATACTGTACGTTTTATTGAACATTTTCAGTAGATAAAATAAGCTTTTTTAAAGAATTAGCCCCTACCAAAAATTACATCGCTTTAGAATAGCATTTTAGTTAGGTAAAATTAGCTTATATCTCAAATTAGCACCCTCCCTTCCAAAAAAATATTAATAATATTAATTCTATATACGCTTTATATAAACAAAATATAATCGAGTTTTAAAGTATTTTATAATCGATGCATTTGACATTATTTATCTTTCTTGTGAAGGTGGCATTAACCCTTTAACGCTCTGTGGTTGCGCGAGGAACCAGCTTATTTCAGCACTTCCACTGCTATGGTTAAATGTTTCCAACGCCGAAAAAGTGCAGCCGTTGCCATCGAAACTAACAACAACATGGTGCCAAATGGGCTATTCGATTGACAGCTAAGTTGTTTGTAGTTACATGGATCGATGGCAACAGCTGCACTTTTTCAGTGTTGGACAGCCAATCCAGTTGGACTTCTATATTAATGTGAAAATGCTTGTGCTACAAAGGGTTAAACCATGAAAGGCTGGCACTGTTTCATTTTTTCGAAAATCACCCTGATGACTATGCTTTTAAAAACACTATAAACTGAAAAAGTCTGGCTATTTAGTTTTATAAAATTACTCGCGTAAAATGTATGCGACGTTGTAAGATGTAAGAATGTGAGAGAAAACTATTAAAAAATGCATTAAAAATAAATCGTTATCTTTCATCAAACGTGCGACTATACGGTTGCGTAATGACAATTTAATATACAAATTGCGAAACCATGTCATTCGAGTTTGAATTTATGTCACAATAATACACTGTTAGTGATGAAAACAGATTTTCATTTTCTATAGAAATGCTTTGCAAAATATTTCCAACTTTACCAAAGAAGATTGATGAGTAATTCAGAGCAGTGGAACTAAGCTTTAATAGATCAGAGTAGTGTTCTACAGAGAGACCCTTCGCTACATAGTCTATCAAACATTGGCATAATTTAGGGCGAGAGACTAAGGCCATCCTAGAAAGATTTGAACCCCCCTCTACAAAATTTAATTTCTAGGTAGTAACATATTATAGTCGATCATTTTTACCAATGATTTCTTCTTACGCCAATAACATTTACGCAATTCTCTGTTACTAGTGTTGAAAAGACCTATTTCATTGTATTAGATAGCCAATTTATTTATTAAATACATCGCCATTTTTTATCTCTCCAGCTGTAAGTGTTTTGACCGCCGAAGCAATTAAGGCCAGTTTGATCTGGTCGACAGTATATCATGCAACTGCCAATTTCGGCTGCAAGAGTAAGTTGTGTGTGTGTGTGGGGGGGGGGGAGAGATAAGTTCCCCATAAAATTATTCAAAAGTCCCATCTAGTTACTCTGACAGTTATGTTCGTTGGTCGTGTATTCCCAATTTTTGCTAGAAGTGTAAACGAAAAAATTTCGTGCTTTTAAAAGTATAATGTCTGTTCTCGGTTGGTAATGTATCTCGGTTCTTCCTCTCTTTATAAACCGGTTAAGTATTTTGTGAAATTAGAAACAGCAATTTAAAATAAAATTATAGACAACACCTATGTAAAAACAGGCATTAATCACAAGCATTAAAAATGAACATATAACCCAGCTTTGTGTCTTTTTATTTACAACTTTTATTATAATTTTGACATAGTTGCTGATATTAGTAAAATCCTTATAAATAAAAATGAAATTCTGTTTGTGGGTTTGTTTTAGACTTTATACAAATCCACAAAAATGGACCTATCAGCCTGAAATTTTGCACAGATGCGTAAAATAATATAGAATAAATGATAGTCCACTTTAAAGCTTGAAAGTTCATCCGTTTCCGGAGTTTAAGAGATTTTTTCTGTTTTCCACGCAGAAAGCTTTCAGATACCCGAGTGTGTAGTGAACACGGTGAGATTTACAAAAGAAATCTACGTCACTTTGATGTCAAAAAACACGCCACGAACGAAATAACTGTGAGGTTTTTTTTTTTTTTTTTTGTTATTTCGAATAGTTGGATTACACAGATTGACTTTTTTACTTAAAATAAAAATAAACATCTAAGAACATAAGATGTTTTTACAAATTCAAATCCCTAATTTGATCGACGTCATTTTGATGTCACATGTTTGAATTTGCTCCCAAAGCTTAGTCACTAAAAGACTGTGACGTCAGATTCAAATTGACTAGAAAGAACCCTTTAAATAGAAAATAAACACTCAAAAAACTGGTGTTATAAGATAAAATAAATAAAAATTTTGTGAAAAAAAAACACACATAAAAGGTTACTTTAAGGCGTAACGATCGTTTCGACCGAAAATTCGTTCGGTCTTCTTCAGACAAACCCTTCCGTCAAACAGAGCAGAGGGAACTGAAAAAGATAAACAATCAAGCAAGTTGCCACAAGGAAACAAGGAAAGGCGGAAAAAAACCAAGGAGAGGGGGGAAAAAGGGAGGGGGGAAGGGATACAAAGAAAAGAAAATAAGGACAAACAAAAATAATAATAAATAATAAAAAACAATAAAGAACACACACAAAAAGGAAAAAGAAAAGAAAACAGAACAAACAAAAGAACATAAAACAAAAAAAAAAAACGCAAAATTAATTTAATAATATTAATTTTTTTTATATATATATTTTTTTTTTATAAACAACACAGGACAGCACAAAAAAGGACAAACAAAATAATTGAAAAGGAAGGGGAAAAAAAGAGGGGGAAGGAAAATGGTAGCAGAAGAGAAAGGTGAAAGTGAATAGAACATTACAACAACAGCTTCCAAGCGGAATGAACGAAAGGAGCGGAAGAACCATCGTTCACAAGACGTTCCAAGTGCTGCGTAATGGAAAAACCTTCCAAAAAATCAAGATGGGACAAGAATTGAGGAGTGCACAATATCTTAGCCTTAGAAAACTGAAAACGATGATTAAAATTCCAACAATGGGAGGCAATTGAATATTTGGAAAGCTCATGCTTAGAAACATATCTCTCATGCTCTTTGAGCCTAAATTTGAGAGCTCTTCTGGTCTGACCAATGTAGCCCAAATCACAAGATCCACAAGGAATATAATAAACACCCCAACGGTTCTCAGTAGGAATAGGATCTTTAAGGGAAGAAAATTTAAGTTTATTAACAGGTTTAAAAATGACTTTGAAACTGAAATTTTTAAGAAGTTTAGAAATTTTGTAGCATAAAGGTGAAAAGAAAGGTAGTACGATTAATTAACTATGAAAATTAATAGAAGTAGTAGAAGTATTAGGCTTATTCAATTTAGAAAGAGCTTTATCAATAATAGAGGGGCTAAAACCACGAGAGACAGCTAAGGATTTTAAGTAATTAATCTCATTATTAAGAGATGAAGAGTCAGAGCAAATTTTGATAGCACGAAACAAATAAGTGTAAAAAGCAGAAAGTTTTTGTTGGTAAGGATGATTAGATAGGGCATGAGGAGGTAAAGAGATAGAAAAGGGTTTGCGGAAAACAGAAGTAGAGAAACCGTCAGGATTCCTAGAAACAAGAACATCCAAAAAAGGTAAAGAATTGTTGCACTCCTCTTCTAGAGTAAACTGGATACACGGATCAACAGAATTAACAATCAAAAGTAAATTAGAAATATCACAATTGGAATCCACTAGAACGATTACAGAGGACTTCACAGTATGTTTAATTTCAGAAAGGTGACTGTTAGTAGGATCAGAATTTAATTTAGTGTATGGACCGGTGGTTAGCATGTTATTAATACTATCAACATAAGAAGATTTATCTAGTAAAACTGCTTGCTGCTAGTTACTTAAGCTGATAAAGGTGACCAGACTGTTTTACTTGATAAATCTTTTTATGTTGATAGTATTAATAACATGCTAACCACTGGTCCATACACTAAATTAAATACTGATCCTACTAACAGTCACCTTTTCTGAAATTAAACACACTGTGAAGTCCTCTGTAATCTTAAATGCTCAAACTAAACGTTTTGTTTTACCTTCTATTGCTAACTGTGCTCATTTCTATGCCCTTCCTAAAATTCACAAACCTTCTCTTGCCTTTTGCCCCATTGTTTCTAACATTGGTACTGCTTCTTATAACCTTGCACGTTTCCTCTCGCATACTCTTTCACCCTTGACTGCTAGTAATACTCACACTGTTAAGAACTCTTTTGATTTTGTTAACAAAGTTAAACTTCTTTCTCCTACTAATTGTAAAATGCTTTTTTCTCTTGATGTTAAATCTTTATTTACTAACGTTCCTATCCAAGGTGCGATTGACTGTTTGGAAAAACGTTTACGCGAGTTCCATTATTCTTCTATTGAGATTAAGGAGTTTATAGCTTTAGTAAGCGTTTGTTTTAAACAAACTGCTTTCATTTTTAATGGTTCATTCTATAAACAAACCGAGGCCTTGCTATGGGTAATTCTCTCTCACCTCTCTTATGTGATATTTATATGCATTATTTTGAAGAGAAGCTCTTCAAGGTCTTTAATTTTCCGTGCTGGGTCGGATATGCTGACGATACTTTCGTTCTAGTGGATTCCAATTGTGATATTTCTAATTTACTTTTGATTGTTAATTCTGTTGATCCGTGTATCCAGTTTACTCTAGAAGAGGAGTGCAACAATTCTTTACCTTTTTTGGATGTTCTTGTTTCTAAGAATTCTGACGGTTTCTCTACTTCTGTTTTCCGCAAACCCTTTTCTATCTCTTTACCTCCTCATGCCCTATCTAATCATCCTTACCAACAAAAACTTTCTGCTTTTTACACTTATGTGTTTCGTGCTATCAAAATTTGCTCTGACTCTTCATCTCTTAATAATGAGATTAATTACTTAAAATCCTTAGCTGTCTCTCGTGGTTTTAGCCCCTCTATTATTGATAAAGCTCTTTCTAAATTTAATAGGCCTAATACTTCTACTACTTCTATTAATTTTCATAGTGAATTAATCGTACTACCTTTCTTTTAACCTTTATACTACAAAATTTCTCAACTTCTCAAAAATTTCGGTTTCAAAGTCATTTTTAAACCAGTTAATAAACTTAAATTTTCTTCCCTTAAAGATCCTATTCCTACTGAGAACCGTTGGGGTGTTTATTATATTCTTTGTGGATCTTGTGATTTGGGCTACATTGGTCAGACCAGAAGAGCTCTCAAATTTAGGCTCAAAGAGCATGAGAGATATGTTTCTAAGCATGAGCTTTCCAAATATTCTATTGCCTCCCATTGTTGGAATTCTAATCATCGGTTTCAGTTTTCTAAGGCTAAGATATTGTACACTCTCGATCTTTATCCCAACTTGATTTTTTGGAAGGTTTTTCCATTACCCAGCACTTGGAACGTCTTGTGAACGATGGTTCTTCCGTTCCTTTCGTTCATTCCGCTTGGAACCTGTTGTTGTAAAGTTCTATTAACTTTCCCATTTCTCTTCTGCTACCTTTTTCCTTCCCCCTCTTTTTTTCCGCCCCTTCCTTTTCTATTATTTTGTTTGTCCTGTTTTTGTGCTGTCCTGTATGTTGTCTATAAAAAAAAAAAAAAGAAAATTGCCTTTTTATATTTTCTTTGTTTTATGTTCTTTTGTTTGTTCTGTTTTCTTTTCTTTTTCCTTTTTGTGTGTGTTCTTTATTGCTTTTTTTTATTGTTTATTTATTTAATTATATTTTTTTGTTTGTCCTTATTTTCTTTTCTTTGTATCCCTTCCCCACTCTCTTCCCCCCCCCCCTCTCCTTGGTTTTTTTTTCCGCCTTTCCTTGTTTCCTTGTGGCAACTTGCTTGATTGTTTATCCTTTTCAGTTCCCTCTGCTCTGTTTGACGGAAGCGTTTGTCTGAAGAAGACCGAACGAATTTTCGGTCGAAACGATCGTTACGCCTTGAAGTAACCTTTTATGTGTGTGTCTTTTTCACAAAGTTTTTATTTATTTTAACCCTTTTATTTATTTATTTTACGTTCGTGAAGCATGGATATAAAAATTTATGTGAATAAACACGGTAAATGTAGAAAAAGTAGTTTTACGAACACCAATAGTTCAGCCGAAACATTAGAACTTAAAATCGTCTGCTAATTAATATTTGGATTAGAAATAGTGAGCTGTTACATATTAAAGTAGTTTTTTATCAAGTAATTTTCGGAATCTGAATTTTCAATAAGACACATCTTCTCATATTAGGTTGGGGGAATAAAATCGTCTGCAGTTAAGTTGGTTATCGTATAGAAAAATAAAAAAAGCAAAGTGGTTTGAGCGAATAAAGAGTTTTATTAAATATTCGAAATATATTATCAGGCCCTGTATTATTAAATGGAATAGGTTATGTTAAGATGCTTATCTTTTTTGTTTTAAGGTAAGTGTTTTGATACATTTCTTATATCTTATAATTATTATTAGAATTACGAGTATGATAATGTATAACTATTTTCTAATAGTCTGTTTAAACTCAATTATGAAGGGGTGGTTCACGCAAATGGTGCAAAATTATCGATGTTACATTTTTTATTAGGATTTTACTATGTAATCCTTTTCCAGCTAGATAGCCGTTCTTACATTTTTTTCTTCCTACGCAAATTTATAAAAATCTGTTAGTCTTGGTTCAAAGTATCTATTAATGCTATTTGCATGAATTTTAGCTCATATTTGTCAGAAATGGTGTAGCTTCCTGTCACTGAAAAAAATCTTTAGAATAATCTTCAATAGTTACAGAGATGCTTTAAGAGAATAATGTAATACTTACGAGTCTTCCTGCAAAAGAACTACGTATGATATATGCATGAAAGGTAGAATTATTTCACAGGGATAGTATAGTTTTTATCAGTGAAAAGAAGTTTTAGAATCGTTTCAGTAGTTAGAGATGCCTACAGAGGATAATGAATTCTTTTGAGTGTCTCCATATAAGTACTATTTAAGCTGTATGAATTGTACCCTATGTTACTCACAGTGTAGATTTTTATTGGTGGAAAAATCTCTAGAATCTCTTCAGAAGTTTCAAAGATGTCCATAGAACATAAGGTATCAGAATTTTTTGAGTTTCTCTGTAAAAGAACTATTTACGCTATGCATGAAATACAGCCTATGTGTTAATCCTGGTAGTATAAACTATCTTCATTCCAAATTTCATCCACTAACATGCAATTTTTAAGTCACATGAAAATATTTAATTTTTTTTTCTCAGCTCCTGAGATAAAAAAGACCAGATGAAATTTTTTGGAATGTAGTTGGTGCACCATCTTAACAACATATAAAACTTTAAAACATGTGTTTCCGATCAAACATGTCGAAAAAAATTCATGATGTTTCGCAGCAAATGCAATGTTTATGCAAAATATATAGAAGATACTCAAATTTTGATTACATTTTTAGAATCAGCTTGAAAAGTTACCCCTGTAAACAAATTTTCACTTCATTAAATTTTACAGGTAAGGTGTTATTCAAGGAAATAAGAAAAAAATGGCGAATTTTATGCGCAAATTTTTAAATTATAATTATTTTCTCAGTATTTAATTAACATAGAACGTTCAAATTTGTGTTTTGTGGTTATCTTAGCCTGTAAATCATCTGTAAATAAATTTGAAGAAAATCTGAATGGTGTGGTGAGTTTTTATTTATTTATTTTTTATTTATTTATTTTATTTTTTTTTTTTTTTGACAAGGAACGACCTCGTAGCCTTTTTTTTCTCCCTGAATTGTCTCTCCTTAAAATTTTATTATTTTTTAGTTTTGTCTCTTTTCTTGCATGCAAGCGATATGAGTCAAAGAACTTTTTAAATTGTTTTAAAAGTAAAAGTTCGTTGCAACGCAATGTTATTTTGCTAGATGAATTATTTAGTTAAAGTTTCTGGAATAATATAAAATAATGAAATGTCGATTTTCTTCACTTCGATTTATTACCGTGCGATGGACGGGTACTTCAGCTAGTACTTTATATGTATTTACCAAGAGAAGACTTTGAAACCTGGTGTCTCAGCCTAGTTGACCTATGCGGTAATCATACCCTCGATTTGCATTTTAAATGTATAAATGTATGTTTTAAAAAAAAATACTATTTATATAAATTGTAAAATTATAAGTAGTATTGGTTAAGGGCCCATTAGGTTCTGTCTCGAATCTCACTGACGTCATCTAAGCCACTTATCTACAGTAAGATTTCTTTTTGCCTACATTTATCAACTAATCAAAAGGAGTTCAAACAAAATTACAAAAAAAAAAAAAAACTTTTATGGGCGTATGATATAAAAATACTATATACATAATGGAGGTTTATTGCTGAATTTTTGGTTGGTGTGATAAAAGTATCGATAAAAATTTGCTGACAGAATGCTAATAAAACTTTGTTGTAATTATGCTTCATACCATTACGTTTTAAAACTTTATAGCGTTTGGCGATTATATTTAAAACACCCGAATTTATTTACAGTCCTTCTAAGCAACAAAATACTTTTCCGACGAAAGTCATGGAAATGGTCTGTTTCGGGTCTTATTGCTATACAAGAAAATTTTTGAAAGGTAGTATCATTTAAAAACAACAAATGGTGGGATTTCTTTAACACAACTACTACGATTGTTTTTTTTTTTTTACGTTAAAATATGTTTGCATCAAATAAACTGTGATCTTCAGAGGAAAATTTAACTTATTCTTACATAAAATATATTTTAAAAATTTTAGCAAATACATGAATTTTTGAAATATAGCAAATACATGTGTTTTGTATGTATTTAACAAATGTAATATGTATTTTTTAAATTCAGAAAATAATTTGTATTTTGATGTATTTAAATCAATGTATCTTGTAACGGAAATACATTTTCGATGTATTTTCCCCAATTCTGCCGTTTAGTGTATATCTTGATTTGGAAAAGCTAGAACGTTCGTTTGCATTTCAATCGTCTGCTCTCATCGAGATCTACCGACTGCGTTCATAAAACATAGTCCGCTCGTCGCCCGACTTCATGTTCAGTTTAATTTGTCTTGTATCGAAACTTCTCTAACAACGCCAGGTAATAGCTGTATTGATTTAACGATCAGGGGCGTAGCCAAGGGGGGGGGATATCGGGATATATCCCCCGCCCGAAATGTTTGGATTAGTGATGAAATTCCGTCTATTTATACACATATAAGTTCATTTCCCCCCGAAAAATTTTCCAGGGGCATATCCCCCCCCCCCGAAAAATTTTCCTGGCTACGCGCCTGTTAACGATAACCAGAATTCTCGATGTATCCTGTATGCGATTTGTTTCGTACTTTTCGGATCACAGATCTATCATCAATAAAGTTATAACACAATAATTATTTGTTTACTTGATTTCTTTCCTGAACCCGGTGAAACTCGAAAGAAAATATTACTAGTTTCGTACTCGTATACACGCAAAACACACGGCCGTGTGTACGACATAGCCACAACACCTTGTTTTGTTAATTAGTCACGTCTTCTGTGTAAAACTTTTACAATTAAAAAGATGTGAATTTTCAGCAAAAAAAAAAAATCTTAATTTAATCGTAATCTTGCCATGCGTAATCCTAATCGAAAGTTTTTATTGCTTTGATTTTTGTAATCTAATCTATCGATGAAATTAATATTTGGGATTACCGTAATCTAATCACAAATGACAAAATTAATATTTGAGATTACTCAAATCATAAACGATAAAATTAATATTTGATATTACCATAATCTAATCGCGTAGTCTCCTCGCGTAGTCTACACGCCCGCGTAATCGAAGTCTGGAACACACAGCATTGTGATTAATTAGCATTAACAGCATTGTGATTAATGTCTATACTAAGTTCCGAATTACATTACAGATACTTTTCAATAAATACTGATTTTGGAGGCATCGTCAAAATACTTAGAAGATGAGAAATGTTTTGTACGTTTGGTTTAGCACAAGACCGTACGCCTGTAAATTAAGTTTGCCAGTTTAGCATCCTGTTTTACGCAAAAGGACGCTGAAGGAATAAGTCCTTGAAAAGCTAAAAACAAAACTGAAGGAAAACACCTCTTTGCTATTGACAGTACACAGGTGATTTTGTTATAAAGCTGTTGGTTTATGCATGGTGTAAAGAAAGCTCTGCATGTGAACAAATATTCTACTTATCCACTCCCTCTATGTGAAGTAGTTTTGAGGTCTGTAAATGGAATATTTTGATGCGATAAACTTAAGTAACTCAAACATGTTTAAATGATTCAAAAAACTAAATAAACAGTTTATTCTATTTTTGCTTTGATGATGATGTCGCCACTCCTTGAAACAAAACCATTATTTTGAAATGAGAATTTAGTTAATACAAAATGCCTTTTCAATATAAAGTTGATCACGTCTATTATCCCGTTAAATATTTTAAAGAAACAAGATAAATATAATTTAATGACCATAATAATCATAAATATAATGAGCTGCCTTTTATGGAAACATGAGTTTTGTTTTTGTAATATGTTCTGGGAAAATACTAATCAAAGAATGTTAGTCTTGTTGTCAGGTTAATATGTTCAAAACTCCGGTTATGTTTTAGAAGAGAAAACTTTTTAAAGAATTACTTATTCTTAATGTATCATTAATCTTTCAATCGTTTATATTAGCATGAGTTTTAATTAATTTTTGGTACGAATGCTAATTTTAATAACTCTAAATCGGGTATGGGCAAACCTTTGAAAACTTGCGGGCCAAACTTCAGGATGTTAGCGAAGTCGCGGGCCGTATAATTGGGATTTATATGGTATTTTGAATGGTTTATGAGTTTTATATGATATGTTCCGCAGGCCGGATCAAAAGACTTGGAGGGCCACATCCGGCCACGGCCGTAGGTTGCCCATCTGTGGTCTAAATCAATGATTTCCTTTCAAGTTTTATTTCCATAAATATTTTCCAAAGACAAATGAAAATAAATATTTTAATGTTTTAGTGTCGTACGTTTGTAACAGAGAAGTAGCCAGGGGCTGTAGAGAGGAGACCGGCTCAGCCCGAGCCCGGGCCGGGCTCTGTAATTCACAATTGCGTTCGGGCTCGTGAAAAATTTCTCTTTTATTGAACATACTCCTTGAAACAGATTTTAAAAAGTGATTCATGAGGAAAATAAAAGTACTTAAAAAAATAGCGGCACGGCCGCCTAGAAGGTGCGTAAAGCTCTTTGGGTATTTCAGAACGGCGGCTATATTCCTTAGTTAGTCATGAAAGCGGAGATTATTTCATAAACATAGATATAAAGAATTAGAAAGTGCATTAAAAATTTGCAACTATATTTGTCTTTGATTTGCACAAAAGGCAAAATTTATTGTATTCTATCAAAGAATTACTTCTTTGAATTTTATTGATCTTATCTGAAATTTCGGGCTCGGGCGGGCTCGGATTAAGTCTTCGGGCTCGGGCTTCAAAAAATGAGCCCGAACTCATCTCTGAGGAGCTGGGCCAAGGGGCTTGGTAAAATCCCGAAATTTCGATTTTTGTTAATTGAATGTCAAAAATCAAGGTTGCTCGTGAGAAATTCTACCTTTTCCAATTTTGGGGGCCCTTTGATTTATAAGAAAGTACCCCAAAAATGTAACAGACGATCACAAGCTGTTGATATTTAGCTAATGAGATTTTCAAAGCATGAATTTTGAGATGTGCCAAATATTTACACTGGGATATAAAATCGAATTTTTAAATTATTAATTGGTTTTTCATTCTGAGTGTTGGCCAGCCTGAAAGGTGACTGGTCAGTACGTTCGGTAAGTTGCGGGATTTGAGCCCTACTTTGGAGGGGGGGAGGGGGTGTCAGCCTTAACTCTTTAACGTGCGGTGTCCTCGCCGTGAGACACAACTCTGACATTTTGACAATTTTGATTCGCGAAGAATAAATTTTATTTCAATAAAATAATTAAGGAGGACATAGTGACACGAAAATCCTTTTCTGTTTAGCACACAATTTCCCGTAAAGATTGTCGACTATTTGTAAAAATTGATGTCAGAATTATTTTCAACAGTACTGGCATCTGCTGAAAACCGGAGAATACGATGGAAACACATTGATATAGAGCAACAACTGGATATACTGCCCAATACTGAAAAAATGGCAGCATTTGCCATCGCTCGATTTAACCATCAGCAAGATGGCAGTCGATCGAATCGTCCATCGCGTGTCACAGATCGAGACCATTTTTGACACAGCTTCGATCGACCGCCATCTTGCTGGTAGTTAAATCGAGCGATGGCAACGGCTGCCTTTTCTTTCAGCATTGGTGAATGGTTGTGCTTTAAAGGGTTAAGCATTGAGTTCGGCTCTAAATTACAGATCTGACTTAATGAACTTCGTTTGTTCTCAGTAACCATAGTATAACAAACACTATACCTGTTTAAATGTTAATTATAAATTAGTTCTTTTTTTTTTCGGAATCACGTTTGCGCGCAGGATATTTTAAAATTGAATGATATAGCTTCTCCACAATAGCAAATACTAAACTAATTTCAAATTCAGGAGAAATGTGGAGTACTTAAATTGCTATAAGTGACTAGTTCAACTTAAAAGGGATCGTTTATTTTTGCGTTAATATGCTTCATGACATCGCCATGTAGAGAAGTTTTAGTTTAGATATCATGCATTCACAAATTTGACGTTATATTAAGCTTTAAGAATCGTTACATACTTCATTTTATCCCGGTAAATAATACACTTAAAATTTGGAATGAATTTATTTAGAATAAAATGAACACTTTCGTGATGTTCAAATTTGAAATCCGATATTGAAAGCAATTAGCGAATAAAGAAAGAATAAAAAAAATTCTCCTACGCCTTGGCTGGTTTGAGATATTTTGGTCGTATATCTTCAAACACCCAACCTGTACACAAAAGTTGTTTGAAGTATGGAAAACATGCTTCTTATCAGTCTGTTAAGCATAACTTCCTAACCTTAGCAATATTTAGTTAAGAACATACGATCGAAAAAAAAGCTTGTATTAGTTTCCAAATGAATTTTCTTTTCTTTTTTTAATGCATTATTATACTGGCGACAGCAAAGCTAACTGCACGCAACTGTTTAATTTTTCTTTTACGATTTTGACCACATGGATTTATCTAGAAAATATTTGCACACACAATAGTAATTTTTCACGCTTTTACTCGTATATACTTGGCAGTTTTTTACTTTCTTATTCTGTTGAATGCCGGGACGGATAAAGTAATCAAAACTTCGTAAAATAAAATGCATAAAAGGTACTTATCAAAGTGTACAAATATTTCGACCGAAAAACTTCCCTCTTCATCAGCACCAGTAGAAGTCCATGCACAGACTAGGACTGGGGACAGAAAAAATGTTTCCTCACCCCGCGGGTACACTTTGACAAGTACCCTAAGTGAGTTATTTTACCAAGTTTTAATTATCTTACCTTCTAAATACCAATTTCTCTTGAGTGGTTTTTTGTTGTCGGAAAAGATGTCGACTTTACTACTGTGCATTGGTTCTAATTGGAAAACAGCTGCATTTCGGGGTGTAGTCATTGGCTTTAGATATCATTTTACGCATATCCAATAACCTCTAAGAAGGCGAGGGGCGGTGGGAGATACCTGATGTGAATCAACTGCAAATGTCAGTCAGAACTGCGCTGTTGCGCCTTATTAGGGACTCCTGTTTGCACTTCAAATAATTCATAATCAATGAAAAGGGTTACTATTTTTATCTGCTTCAATTTACCGTCAGTCGCCCGAAAGAGTGTCTCTGGTTCTTTTTTATTAGCTACTAGCTACGTGCAAAATCTTCGAATAATTATCTCCATAATTTTGTTAAATTCGAACTTACGGGAAGCTTACTTTTAGTATATTGAAATAAGAAATTTCTATTTTACGCACACTTTTTAAATGTACTTCCTAGTAATTAAAAGATCGTTTTTTTATTGTATTCAGATTGTATACTACTTTATGCTACATTTACAGATAAGGTACATGTACCGGGTACACAGAATGGACCAACTTACTTTTACAAATTAAAGATAAAGTTCGTAAGTGCCCCTGGAAACAACTGAAGAAAAGTCTGTCAGGAAGAAGACTAAAAGAAAAATTCTTTTACTCTCAGTTGTTTCTAGGAGCTGCTCGTGAACTTGTTTTTTATTTGTATTAGTAAGTGTTCCATTACATGTACAGTATTGCTAAGCAGTGGTGTAGTCCTAAGAACAAATGGCGGGGGACTCCTTCTTTGTGGAACTTAAATATGTGTAATTAGTTAAATGTAATTACTGTTAAAACCAATAAATAAAATTATAAAAGTCAATTGTATTAATTGATTGTCATTCTGCTGTAATTAAGTTTTAACTGTAAAAACAATTTTAGCCTTAAGAAAAACATAATTTCTCTATCCACCACAGTCTATAGTCTTATTGTAAAAAGGACCCTTTTTAAAAAAAAACTGGAATCCTTACCGATCCAGATTTTTTTCTACTATTCCAACCACTTAGGAAAACACTTTTGTCAAGACTACATTTGACAAGACATCATGTATACTCTATTTCTAAGGATATGTTTACATTATTTAACATTTATAAAGGGATTGTAATTTTTACAATCCCTTTGTAAGACTTTAAGCAACGTTAAAGTTTACTTAAGTGGTCCTAAAATCTCTTTATGGCTGCCTTTATGATGCAAAATCACTAAATGAAAATTTTAATGCGTTAAAAAAAAAAAAGTGACAGCTCCTTTCGACTACAGCACTTCTGGAAAAGTGACTTTAAATGAAGTTTTGAAGTAATCTTAGAGGAAGAGGAAGAAAAAAAAAAGGAAAGAATGTTAAATCTGAGTAACTTTATCGCTATGAATTAAACTAAATTAGCTAATAGCTCAGTTTGTTATATTTGGAATCAATGACTGTAAAAAAATACTAATCAGTTTTTTTAAACTAACGCTTGGAAAAGCTATTTTTTATTCTAAAATTATTTATTACATTTACAGAATACAGTGTTTCATTTGAAAACGGTTCAATTATTCAGTTACTTTTTTTGAGGTTCTTTAGTTGTAATATAACAAAGTAATAATAATAATAATAACTGGTGCTTAAAAAGTTTTTTATTACTTTATCTTTTTAACTAAAACCATAAAAATTACTTGTCAGGCTAAGTCTAAACAGTAAAAATGAACAACAACAAAAAATACTCAAAATAACTTGTGTTTAAAAGATAAAATAATTAAAACTTTGTAAACTACATAAAAACTACTCCTATAAGTAACTTTTATGGTGTTAGTTTACAAAGTTTTTAATTATTTTAACTTTAGTTGTATATTATACTTTGTTTATGATGTTTTACGATTAATTTTGACAAAAGCATATTAAAAATTGCTATTAATATTTAAAGTAAAATTTTCTAGAGAAAATTATGCATGATCGTGATATTTTTAAATAGTTACTATACTAATGTTGCGAATGCTTTTGCATAATTCAAAGGAAGGTATTAAAGTACTTTTCCACTAGTTTATCTTTCTCATTTGCTGATGTACTCTTTGTTTTGTACTGGTATTTTACTTTGCAAATTGTTTCAAAATTCGTTGTGTCGTGCAATAGAAATAATGAAAGTTATTAATTGAATATCCTTTCTATACAAGCGATGTTTATTAAATTTCAAAATGTAGAGGTGAAGAATAATTTCATTTATCAACATCATTCAACAATATTTATAAACATCCTATAAAATCTAACATTGTTTTCAAAGTTAAAATTCTAAGCAATGTTTTTTGCTTCAAACTGTGGCAGTCAGTGAAGGTCAGGTACCCTCTTAATTTTAGAAAAGGGTTTCTTGACGAAATTTCTCGAATTCATGTTAAAGAAATGGGTTGTAGTTTGAACCAGTCATTCCAGTTTAGAGAAAACAAACAGTAAACTTTATTTATATACAGTAGAATGTCAATTGTTAGTTTCCCATAAATCCGAGTTAGTGAAAAAATTGGTTCAGCTCCCAAATAATGACCGACACATACAAAACACGTGAAAGAATTATTTCGTACCAGAAAATTCAAATACCTGGTGCACCTGGAAGTCACATAAGAAATCTCCCTCCCCCCAAAAATGGATGCATTCTTCCCATAGATGCCTTTAACAGACACTTTTGTGCGGTGTTGGCATGCTGCTTTGACGATGGAGTGATATTGCTGCATGGGAACGGGCCAGCTCGTTAATGCCAAAAAAAAAAAAAAAAAAAAAAAAATTACTATTATTTTCCGATACAACCTGTTCTAATCGTCAGTAGTGTAATAATATGTAAATGTATTGTTCTTTTAAATATGCACTAAAAAAATTGTTTTATTTCCATTTATTTGTTTATTAAATTTTATGAGGATTCCAGTTTTCGATGGTTCGAGGCAAGCCCGGTCCCGTCCACCTCGAATTATCGAGACTCTACTGTACACATTAATTCCCACGATTATGAATTGTTTGTTTTTAGAATTAACCCTGAAGAGAAAATATAAATAAAATAACTTCCAATATTTAACTCATTGCTACTGTCAACAAAGACCAGTTCTGCCCAAAATCTGTTCGCGCATCTCAATCGATGAACTACCTAATTTCGGGCAGAAGAAAAATGAGTGTTTCTATTTCCTGGAGCCCGAACTGAGTTTGTTTTCTTTTTCAGATAAGCTTTTAATACCTAAAATTCAATAATTTCATAACAGATAGCCATACCGACTAGAGAATTTCAACAGACAAAACCCGACGATTGGATCAGATAGAATGTTACTGAGCTACACATTGCTTGGTTCTTGCATGTTCATTGGTACATAAAAATTTAAACTTCACACTACAGTAGACCCCCTCCCCCTCATAACACGGAAGATATTTTGTTATGGGAATCCATGTTGTACGGGTTGCTCAGCTATACTCCACCTGGAGTGCGGACTCCGCTTATAATCGCTGGAAAAATTATTTGCACTCCTCGGAAACACAATATTTAATGTTGCCATTCAAAAGTTATATTAATTAGGAGCTAAAGCATAATAAAATCAGAACATCCGTTTCAGCTGTATTTTTAATAATGTAAAACCTATTGGACACCTTGCGAATTTGCCACCCATGGCGATTTTTCATTATTTGGCGACTTGCCTACATGTAAAGTTAATAAAAGCTACGGAACAGATAGGATAGCTTGCCACCGATGGCGACTTTTCATTATTTGGCGATTTACACATGCTCACAACCTATAATTACTGTTCATTTAAGGTTACCAGAAAACCGCTATCGATATTTTCATTTACATAATCGTTTGCAGATTGGCGTACTTAGCACCACGAATTATACCATCTCGTCGCGCTAGCAAATATCCAAAGTGTACTATAACTGCTGTAATGGCATAGTTAACGCCGTCAAATATTTCTACTGGTAGCAAATAATCCAGCTGGACCGAACCGGCTTTAAAATAATCTGCATTTTAATTATTTTTCATTTTCAAGATAATAGTTATTCTGTTTTGGAAAAACGAATAATCGCTAATTCTAAACTCCTGTTGTCTAAGCGAACTTACTATTTGAAAATTGTCAACTTTGTGTAACACATTTTGAGTTACTTATTTCATATAGTTTTTATTTTGGCGTAAAATGGGCGTAATTCTAACTCATGTTTGTAAATTTCACGCGATTCTAGGTACTTGGAAACGCTTTGTGGCAAAGAAATGAATGATTTTATGCCAAATCTGGCAACCATTCCGCGTCAATATGGCCTTTGGCTCAATGCCAAATATGTGAACCCGGTGAACGGAGAAATTACGCTAAATTTAGGGCAAGCCAGCCCATGGCCCATGCATGGCTTAGATAGGGGAAAAATCGTATAACTATCGCTTTTTTAAGTGCTTTTTTTAATGGAAAGTAGTAAAATGCGTGCATTTTTTGAATGAAGGAAAATTATTGAAACTGTCTTACATAATAGGAAGATACTTTGATTTAGTCGGTGGGGCCAGGCCCCTCTGGCCCTTAATGACGAGCTGCCACTGCCACTGTGTAAAGATTATTGGGAAATAAATCATAAAATTACTTTAGTATGTATTACTCTGGTATATATCAAATTACTCATAATATCAGAACCCGGTAAAGAAAGTAATATATAAATTATTGGGGGGGGGGGGCTTGCTGTGGCTACCTTATGTCAGGGGCCCTCGGCAATTGCCTACGAGTCGACCTGGCCAGTCCGGGCCTAGATTCAGATGTCGACGAGAAGTACCGATTCTTCAAACCCAGATTGGACATTTTTCTGAAGTTAGAGCAATTAAAATTTTACTTCACACTAATCTTTGTATTGATATAAAGGACAAAATTCAACAACAACAATCTTCGTTTTTATGCATCTCTTCTATATTTGCCATAGTTAAGGGGTTAATAATTGAAGCAGATAAATATTTTAAACTGCTAGCGAGAGTTTGTATACAAAACAAACGTGAAATAAATGATCTTGTGTGTTGGGTAGCCCATATTTAGATGTTTTGGCAAAATACCAAACAACGAGCTCCCGTTGAAGGTACAAAATAAATAGTAAAACAGATTCCCAAATGTCCAAGTAAAATAAAATAAAATGAATGAAAAAAAAAGTTAGCCACCTGTCGATAACAACACAAAGTTTTCGCAAGGAAAAGGGTGGATGGGCGGGAGGGGGAATGCGCTTTCATGAGAGACATGCAATAAGTTCTCTGGAATTAATGGGTACAAGTAGATTTCACTATGCTGGTAAGTTTTGAGCATTGCTTCATTTTTCAGCCGTGCAACTGATTCGAAGAAATTTATTATTTAGTCAGTATAGGTTTGTGACCATGTAAGAGATATAATTTAAAGTTGCGTAGTACATTTTAGTGTTTTCTCGAGGGTTGTAGTAAAAACTATGTCGTTTTATAAAGTTGTATTGTTTTATTGATATTGCATTTCCAAAAAGAAAAAAAAAGCTTTTAGTTACACGTTAAAATTTTAAAAAGTAATTACTTTATTTCAAATGTTTGAATTTCTTAAAATGTATTTCAGAAAACTTTTTTTAGATACATAGGATATTAGATTTAATATGAAAGTTTTGTTTCATATGTAACGTAGTGCGGTGTCATCGACCCACATCGAGCGAGAGAAAGCATCCTTCTCCCCCTGGGGTCCAGAGAGCTGACCCTCGAAGACAGGGTGCGAACTGAACATTTTCTCCAGGGGGGGACACTTGAAAGTAAACATTCTCCAGGGGGGGGGGATACTTGAAAAGAAGGAGGGAAGGTGCAAATGCTTCCCTCACATGATATTACTCGACAAATGCAGTCGCCGACACGTGTGGGAACTGACTTATATTCAAACAAAAGTCATACATTGTTTGTTCTATGGAATCACAGATACACAAGTTACATACAATGTACTTGTATTGCAAGCCGCCCTTGGGGGTTTTTAGCTTAGAAAAGAGACGAAATTTTAAGGCAGTCGCCTTAGAGTATAGTAACAAACGATAACATACCACCTACATTTTGACTTCCCAATCTGAATCCCAAAATCTTCACTTGCCAGTTTAATATTTCTTCAGCAGGGGATAAATAGTATCCCTGGCAGGGATCAATTAATATTTCTCTAGCCAGGGATATTACATTCTTCAGCCAGGGACGATCCCCGGCATCCCCCCTCCCCCCACCGTCAATTCGCACCCTGCTCGAAGAATGGGGAAGCAGAGGAGAGAGATGACTTAGGCCCTTGCAAATATCCAGAGACATGTCGCGGGACGCTAGCAGTAGGGTGCCAATAGCGGAACCAATTCTTCAATAGTGTAACCATTTCCTTTAAAAAGGTGGTGATACTCCGGTATTAACCAACAAAAGATAATTGGGGACCGTGAATAATATTGCGGTTTCGCACATCACCCATCTATTGTTCGGTAGAGGACACCCCAAGTGTCGCAGCTTCCTAACCATATCGAATTTCCCCGTTCAAATACATTGTAGCCGCGACATGTCTCTGGATATTTGCAAGGGCCTAGCGACAAAGGATGCATGTTCTCCATACGAACTGCTCCGGGCTTAGTACTCACATAATGTTCAAACATTTGCTTGTATATAATGCTGTAAATATTTAATGTAAATAAAACTTAATATTGTAATTAACGCCTCAGAGATTCACGTTACCACTGTTGCGCTACGTCACACATAGTACACAACTGAGGAACAAGCACATTGTCATATAATTTCATTTATGAAAAACTAAAGTCCTTATTGTTAGAATTTTGGGGTGACCAGCCCTTTGGGTGTTAACTATAGTCCATAATTTGTATTCTACTCGTCAAATAATTAAAATTAGCATTTTGTTGCGTAAAAATTGATTAGCAAGAACTTGCGATAGGAAGTTTTGGGTGTCCCCATTGTTTAACATAGGGTTTTCTTGAATTTCGGAGAAACATATTTGTAATATCGCTCAGCTATCTTCAGTTCTGGAGATAAGTTTCGAGGATCAAATTTGATGATATTTAGTAAAAAGTCGCCAAGCTCAGTGACATTTGGACATTTCTATGTTAACATATCGATTAGCCTAAACTACTGGAGCTAATTATAGAAACTCGGCATGTTTTTTATTTTTTTAAATATAGGTGATAGATTAGATAGTATTTTTCATAATTCATAACCTATGGCGAGTGGGGAGTACCAAAGCGTTCTTTTAATATATCCCGCGTGATCTCGGAGAAAAAAAAGAAATATCCATGAAATTCTTACTGTAAAATACAACACTCACGAATACCTAAAAATCAATTTCAAGATATTTTAAAATTCCAAGGAGGTTAGACGTGAAAATTGTATTGTAAAGTTGTCTAACAACTTTACAATACAATTTCTTTGTTCAATGTTATGTACCTTAACATTTACATTGGAATAAAAATAATTTATCATCCTAACTAAAGAATATTGCGAAATTAATCAAGGAATACTGAAAAAAACAAAAAAGATAAATCTTATCTCCTTATATACAGACCCTACAGTACCAAAACATTTATGAATCGTAAATCATACTTATTTATTAAAAATCTTTCGCATAATCTTCGGTTAAATCTATGGCAGCCATGTTTATTCAGCTTTGACCAAGATTGCTTTTGCATATAGCTGAGCAGCGTAGGTCAGCTTCACATGAGCTTCATCGTGATCACGATTAATATTTTGTATGGAGCTGGTGTTCATGTCATGAGAATTGGAAAGAGAAATAAGTTCGATTCTCCCCATCCACAGTTTCTCGGGTTAATGCTGTTTTCCAATCACATTTGTTTTTGCAGATGTACACAATAGGAGATAGTTGACCAGATTATGAAAATAGATTTGGGTACGAATCCTCAATCTGAAATAAAAATGAGACATTTTTAAAATTCACTGCTTTTCTCAAAAGAGCTTCTATTAATTCAACTATATTAATAGAAGATGTGAAATATAACATTCACAAAATAAAGGAAACATGATGGAAAAATTAAAAAAAAATTTTTTTAATTGGAAATAAATAATTATTATAATTAAAATTTTGTCCTCAAATTTTGGGGATGAATTAAGAAAAATCCTGAAATTGGAGACTGTCCTCGTAATTTTTTGATATTTGTTCACCTTGGGTAGTTGTGGAGTCAGTCTTATGATAAAATTGTTTGCTTGACCTACAAGTGAATTGAAACATTGAAACTTTGATCTGTGAATGTGCTATCAGCCCCACAAATAGCTGAGAGGTTTCTGAAGGCAGGAGGTGCCTGATGAAATGAATGAAAAAAAAAAAAAGTTGGCCACCTGTCGATAGCAGTACAAAGTTTTAGCTAGGAAAAGGTTGAATGGAGGGGGGGGGGGTGCGCTTTCATGAGAGACATGCTATTATAAGTTCTCTGGAATTAATGGGTACAAGTAGATTTCACTATGCTGATAAGTTTTGAGCATTGCTTCATTTTTCAGCCGTGTAACTGATTCGAAGAAATTTATTATTTAGTCAGTATAGGTTTTTGACCATGTAAGAGATATAATTTAAAGGAGCGTAGTACATTTTAGTGTTTTCTCGAGGGTTGTAGTAAAAACTATGTCGTTTTATAAAGTTGTATTGTTTTATTGATATTGCATTTCCAAAAAGAAAAAAAAGCTTTTAGTTACACGTTAAAATTTTAAAAAGTAATTACTTTGAATATTTCAAATTTTTGAATTTCTTAAAATGTATTTCAGAAAACTTGAAAACAGGAGCAGTCCTTGGGAAAGTGGCGCAGCCCCCCACTACAATCGTAAAAAAGGCGACCCCGTTATGCTGCAGATCACGTTTTTCTCAGGTTTTGAGTTCGAAATGGCGCACCTGCGAAGATGTCCCAATGCAATGCTTACCTTGCTTGCCGTGTCCGACCGCCCCTGCTTGAAAATGTGACAAATATCAATCCTGTGTTTAGGTAAAGCCGGTTTGTGTTTAAAAATTTGTTCAAATTTTCGATATTAGAAACTAATGTAAAAAAATAATAATTTGAGGATACGGTGTAAAAACGTGCACCGGTGTAAACATGGGCCCCCTCCCTGAATGGCTTTAGAAAATGCTGAAGGACTTCCAGGACTTCAGATGGCGTCACTTATTGATATATGATAGCAGAGAGCAGTTGAAAACATTTTTTTCAAGAAGTGTAGATGCAGCATGAGTTAGTGTACTAATTGGTGTTTGTTCTGGACTTCAAACTTTTGACAGGCATATGAAATTGTTTTTTGTTGTTTTTATGGTTAGTTTAAAACAATTTCACAGAAATATCCCAAAAGCAGAGATTATAATCTACTTTTAGAAGCATGCCTTTACTCCCACGTGCCTTTAGGTTACATGTGATAGTGGAAATCTTTCTTAGTTGAGGCTGGTATATATGTGTATATGTATTAAAAAGAGGAACGTTGTAGGGTTTGGCGGCGTAAGATCATCATCGATGTTTGAGCAGGAGGCAGGAGCGGCTGAGGTAAGGTCTCTGGCTCTTGTAATAAAAAGAGGACGTCATGGTTGGCGCGGCGTAGGGTCATAACATCGTCAGGTTCAGGAGATGCGAGGCGGCTAGGGGGAACACCGGCGTAGAGCCTTCCCCGGCCGCCCGCTGCTAGTACTCGTAATCGGGCCGAGGGTGGAAGAAATGAGACGGATTCCTAACTGCGATTACATGATTTTATTGGACGACTGGACACATATTTCTTAGGCAGTTGCGTTACGCGAAAGATCCGCTCCTTGGATGATGCATCCCCTTTTAACAACTTTTGAGGTCGTGTCACATGATCAAAACGCGTTGCAATTATTGGCCGATCCCAGAAACTGGGCAGCTGTTTTCCAAGGTCCGTTATAACTTTTAAGACGCCTTTGTGGCTGGCTGCCGGGACACTCTACAAAATTACAAAGGAATTACAAGGGACCATGTAGTAATTGCAGTTTTTGAAAGCGGATTTCTTTGTTCCAACTGAATTAAACTGCGTAGTTCTAGAAATTTGGGATTTTCATGGGCTTTGTTACAAAATATTGTTACAAAACTGGCTGTTCGTTAAACAGTCTAAAAAGCTGAATTACTTGAAAAGAAACTATATTCGATTAATATTCCAGAAAATTTTACCACGGGTAGCACAAAAATTTAATCGCACAAGCAGTCAGTGAATTTCTAACAATAACATTAGTAGGCTAAAACAAAAGCACCCAGCTTCTAAGAGCTTATCCACTTGCAGTAGCATCTCGATTGACTGAGATTCCTCCCTTCTTATAGTTTTGACAGGGTATGACGTTACATAGAAATTTCTGAATGATTCTTTCCTAAACAGAAAATTCCAGCATATCTGAGACACTCCATTTTGTCGCCAAAATCTCAATCTCTCGCCAAGTCACCAAACGTCTCTAAGATCAAAGGGGCATAGGTTTGCTAGATCCGTAGAATTGCCTGTAAATGTACCTTTTCCACAGTAGCTTCAGTATGCCTGTGAAACATTACAGCTTTGTAACAATATACTAGAGATAATTTCGTTGCATGGAATCACCAGGCCCGGACTGGTCACGTCAGATGGTCGGCGATACCCGAGGGCCTACGGCGCCAGAAGCCCCGTAGAGGCTTCCCTAATATGAATATACTACTTTATATTTAGGGTAATTTGATATATACAGGGTGTCTCAAGAAAGGTGATAACGGGCTTTAATTCTTTATTAGACATAAGTGAGGAGTGTAAATTGAAAAAATGTTCAAAATAAGGTCGTAAATAAGTGTTAAAAAAAAAAATCCTGTCGTTAATTTTCAAAAAGTTACATTATTTAAATTTGTTTATGACCCCAGAACGAAGCAATTTACAATTAGTAAAATGGGCCCCATACACTAATGAGACGACACACAAAATTTGAGAATTATACCTTAAAAGGTGTCAAAGATATGAAGATAAATATAACGCTGATTTAAACCACTTTTCGATGAATCTCGAAGGAAAAAAGTCACGTCGAATGATTGCATTTCAGGGGTCGTACAGAAATGACGAAAGAAACTCTTTTTCTCCATCCTACCAATAAACGTTTACGTTCAAAATCATGTATGATCCCCGATCCTTTTTCTTTAAAGATATATCTGCGACGTTGTATGATGAAAGGATCAAATTTGGTACATCACCTCATGAGTGTATGGGCACAGTTTACTAATTGGGAATGTTTTATACGGGGGTCGTATACAAATTGAAAAAGTCTAACTTTTTGTAAATGATCGAGAAGAATTTTTTCTTAACGGAATGTTATTTCCAAACTTATTTTGAACCTTTTTTCAATTTACACTGCCCACTTATCTCTAATAGATATTGGATTAAATCCCGTTACCACCTATTTGGGACACCCTTTTGTTGACCCCTCCCTTCCCTCTCAGAGTAATTTGAGTACTTATTTCTCAGTAATTATATATATTACGCCTTTACACAGTGGCATAGGGGAGGACTCGACAGACCCCGCGGCGTGAGGGGTCCCAAAAGAGTCGGGGGGGGGGATCCTAACGGCTTTAAAAAATGATTAAATGTGGTTTTTAGGAACGTAAGCCTAATGTTCTAATGTTCAGTTCCTTCAAAATATTTTCAGTTATGGGGCTCTTTTCAATCTCCTTCCGAGGGCCCCCCCAAAGGAGCCAGTCCAGGCCTGGAAATCTGTGTGACTAAAATAAGGGACTTTTGAAAGAAAGATCTAGAAAAAGTTTATCCCAGATCTGTTAGCTTTGACCTGGAGCTTAAACGCATTTCGACCTAGTGCATTTGCATGGGGTAAACGTTTTCGTACTTGAAACTGTTTGCCTAATATCATTCAAAACAAAACAAACGCCTATTTGTAAAAAATGCAACACCATGAAGGAATTCTCAGAAACAAATGAAATTTAATAAATGAACGTCTTGTATTAGTACAAAAAAAAGTGCATATCGCTACAAATTACGTATTAGTAAATATTAGTACAAAAGATGTTAAGTGTCTGAAATCAGTCTTTGATGCGGCTACCATGCGCTGCAGTAAGTACTACTTACTGTACGACGTGACATAGAGTCAAACGGGTTTTGAATGTATGCTTGGGGAAGAGCATTCCATATTTCTTGTAGGCGTACCCAAAGCTCATCTGTTGAAGACGAAGGACGAGGATCACGAGCGCGATGCCGACCATCGAAATGTTCAGTAGGTGCCATATCCGGCGAATAAGCAGGCCACGGAAGAAGCTGTATGTTTTCTGCTGAAAAGAAGTCTTGCGCATTCCTTGCCACATGCGGGCGAGCATTATCCTGTTGAAAGATAGCTCCAGGAATGCCTTGAAGGAAAAGACGTCTTGGGGCTCCATCACTTCTCTGATGTACCTGTCGCTGTTAAGATTACCCTCAATTTGTCGCAGTTGAGATTGTCCATAATACGCAATCGCACCCCAGATCATAGCTCCGGGTGTTCGTCCACTATGACGTTCGATAATGCATATGGAAGGTAGCATTTATCGGCATAGCGTCTAAAATAATTGCGGTCATCATGTTGCCACAAATTAAAGCGGGATTCGTCAGAAAATAAAACTTGCTGCCAATCTGCACGGCAGTCTCTGTGTTCATCAGGCCGTTATCAAATATATGAACTGCAGCAACGCAGCCGCAATAAACAGCCCATTGAGCAGTCTGTTTTAACCCATTAAGCGCCAAAGCTCCCAATTCGGGAACATCTATTATATATTTTTTTCCTTAAAATATTTTAACGCAATTTACGAAATACACATTTTATATAAACATGTGCACTATAGGGTATGTTATATAGTGTAAATGTTTATAGAAAATGTGTATTTCGTAAATTGCTTTAAAATATTTTAAGAAATATATATATAATAGATGTTCTTGTAACGGGAGCTTTGGCGCTTAATGGGTTAACAGCGATACAGCCTCAAGTATCGAAGGTTTCGAGTGAGGGGATCGTGTTTCGTGTATAAAGGAGCTCGTACACTCAGTCCACAGCGCAGCAGATGTCGACAAATTGACGAAACAGACGGTGATACAACTATAATAGTGTTCTGCCAACTGTTTAGATGAAGCTTTACACTACATCAGCGCCATGCGTACCGAGTGTCTAACATCGCGCATTGATGTCATTTTTCGGCGCCCACTCCAGGATTTTCGAGTTGCCTGATTCTTGTACACGAGCTGCTACTGCTTGTACTGATAGGCTGTTGCGATTACGTTATTTAATTCTTCAAGAACCAATTTTAAAAGATTATTTTAATACCGACATAAATGGCTCGGATATTGTAACTTCCATATGAGTAGCGCCTTGTAACGGAAAAGTATCCTAAAATATCTGTTCTGCACAACATTTTAGTAAATATCTGAATAAGTTTTAGATTCAAAATATTTTTTTGCTAATGTTTATTGTAATACATTATAAACCGGAAAGATGGGGTTTTACAGGGGAGATAAAAGCGTAAAAGATAGAAAACGCACCCTCTTCTCCCCAAATCATCATTACCAAAAAAGAAAAAAAGGTACAAAATACGAGAAAGAATGGAAGACCTTGTAACCCTACATATGAAGAGTTTTTTTCGCGAAACCCTACATATGAAGAGTTTTTTTCGCGATGTCTTTTCAGTAATGAGACTGAACAGGGTAAACTTGGATTTAAAATTAAAAATGAATTGGCAAAAAATAATGATCCTCCTCTGATCAAATACTCCTCTCCCGCCTCCAGTCTGGAAACTTTTTCGAATCCGTCACTAGAAAATGTAGCTGGATGATTTTTATACCATTTTGAAAAAAATTGCTTGCAAGGAGCAGTATTTCCAAGAATAGCAAAGAATTGATAACCTTGCCGGAAATGAACTCGGAAAACTACGATAGATTTTCGAAAGGATGGATTCTAAATGTGCTCCGATTCCTGACAGATCAAATAGGCTTTAATGTTTGTTTAGCTTGTTCATTGTCTGCAGCGAACGATGGCTGGGCAGGGATATTATGTAGTGTTAACGTAATGAATTGAAAAATGTTTTGTTAGGCAGTGGATTCTCGCGTGCTGTGGTGAATGTTACACATGGCAACCGGGTGTACAATAGATCACTAAGTGGCGCAGCATGTGCTGAATAACATGATTTCTTTTTATAGGATTAAATGCAAACTGTATATACAGAGTGTTTCAAAAGAGCTCAGACAAACGCATAGAAACATAGGTTTCACGGGTGCTTTTACAATGTTTTCCCCTTGCTTAAAGACCAACATCGTTTTACAGCATGATCCACGCCGGTGTGTAACTGATCGGGACCTATGAAGTTCAGTGCAAGGGGATGTGCTTCTTCTAGTCAAATCGCCAGATTTCTTATGTTTTACCGATAAACTATTTTTGATGTATTATCAAAGTCAAAAGTCACGAGCGGTTAGTTCAGGTGAATATGAAGGCTTTTATTGGTAGTGTCATGCTGACTTTCCTAATTTTAAACCTATTACAGAGCCTCATTCTCAATTAGCAGCTTTTGTTGGAACTAATTTTCCCCAATCAATTTTCCATGGCTTGGTTTTTAAACCGTCCAAATATGAAGACCTTATACTAGTACAGGTAAATAAGGAAAAGTGGGGGAAAATAAGTTCTAAAATTTATAAAATATTCTTGAGGTGTAGCAGTAAGAAACTGAAAAATTCCTTTTTTCAGGGCTCCATGTCTTCTCCTTCGCCGCCTCTCCCACCCACCCTCCCCAAAAAGTAAGTGCTTTCCCGTTTTTAATTTTTGCACAAATAAATTTCAATAAATTCATTTTTCGATAACAATTAGTATTACAAAATATTTTCCTCGTGAAGTTCTACACAAAAGTGTACCACAAAAAGTCCAAAAGTATTTTAAGTGCGACCAACCATTTTCGAGATATTGTAGTTTGAAAAAAAATAGAAATCCGTTAGCGTGTGTACTTTCGTCTAATTTTCAACTTCGTACTTTATTTCTTTTTTTTCTCCAGCTGTCTAATTCTCACTAAATGTGTTTGATATACATATCTAAACAAAAATCAATCAGATATGTGACATAAGCATAGCGTCAGCAGGGGCACAGGGTGGCATGTCTCCCCTCACTTTGTATAGAAAATCATTCATTTTAAAGGTTTTTTTTCAAAATCTAAAAAATAATGAAATGTTGCTTATTTTTACTATAGAATATTTTTTGTGTGCCCTGCTCCTCAAAAGTTTCGGTCACGTAACGTTTATGTACGTATATGTAACTCATAAATAACCGTGCTGAAGTTTAAGGTACAAAAATACAAAATGTAAGATTCCTTTGTTGCCATATTTGCCATTGCCCAACCATATTTGCAAGTTTATTCTTTAATTAAAATATCATGTGCATGGGAAATCAGAGCAGGAATGCAATATTTTTTATACTTAAAAGAATAAGGACTTAAAGATTTCTGAGACTAATATGTATAATTTTTTTTTAGTTTGGCGAAAAATAAAATGGTTGATATGGCGATTTTGAGAAAGTAGTTGGTTCTACCGATTTGCACAGTTTAAGGCTTAGCGCAATTTACTGCGCTAAGCCTTAGTATTTTTAAAAAGTAGTTTATAATAATAGTATTTTAAAAACGTGTAGATTTTATTAGAATACGGCGTTAAACTTTAATTTTACATGCCGAAAAAGTGTAAATTATTAAGGCGATTTTAAGCGAGCGATCGATCGTCGGAATTTTCATCAAATTAAGTAAATTGATTCAAGTTGGGGGAATTCCGCCAAATTTCAGAAGAAATGAAATTCTCGCATTTGGTACATCGGAGTAAATAAAACACGTTATAGTTGATAATTTAAAATACTGCTCTGCTAATTTTCAATTAGATGCCTGTATTAATTTTTGGCGATCGAATCTTATACAAATAACTATTTCCCATTTTGATTGTTGTTAAATCAGTGCTTCGAATGATTCTCTGAAAGAAAAAAACCTCGCAAAATGGTGTATGTTGGCATTTTGACAATCGAATCACTATACGTGTAATAAATAATCGATTCTTCTTTGTTAAAGCAGCGACACGGTAGTTTCTTTCACTGGAAACTGTTAAAATAGTGTAATTAATGTTGTCTAATATACTTTTTGTTTAGCGAATTAAAATGTATGCGGATTTCTGTAGTATCTTTTTTGGCAAAGTTGGCGATAAATATTCAAATGTAGTGTAACTGCGTGTTTAATATAGCGTGTGCTTTTTGCGTTTGTCAATAAATCACCAGAGACCATAGGATCGGCATCGTGTACGAGAACCATATTGCAATCATGTACACAACAGAGGCACTCGCAAGGAATACAAAATACAATATGAAATTAATTGCTCTTTCTTTCCATGACGTTTGTGGAATCTTTCCGAATAACGGGATCCATTGTGCTTAGAATATTTCCATAGAAATGACTTATGTTAAAGTTCTATATATTTTTTCATACATTTTCCAGTTACAAGACCAAGAACTCTAGAAACGACTTCAGACTTTCTTTAATATTGAATTTGACACTATGAAATTAATCTATGTTAAAAATAAAATATGTAATTATTTACATATTTAGTGCGAATTGTCAGTGAGATTAACGTCCGTTTATGTAAGTGTAGCACTGTATTAAGAGTTCAGTAAGGGTAATAAGCTTTTTTGCTTAAGTTATGTCACGAACATTTTAATTTTCAAAAGGAATTCCCGGAAACAGGGTGCATTTATGACTTCCAAATGTACAGTGTGCATCGATTGTTTCATGAGTTTTTTTAATTTAGGTAAAATTGAATAAAGTCACATATACAAATAACTGCGGTAATGCATTGCCCACGCTTTACGAAATTCAAGATAAAGTAAAAAGATTGTCAAAATCATGTGATAAATATTGAAGGTATAAGCAGAATTGTATCATGTAAAAATAATGATAGGAAGGTTAGTGCACGTCTTCAGAGACTTACCAATCAATCCACTGAATGCGCTGGGTCTTGGTTTTTTCCCGTCGACTGCTTCTGTAAGGTGGCACAAAGGCAGTTTGTTAAAATGAAATTGACATATTTGTCCAATGCACGGGAGAATTGAGATTTTCTTCAAGGCGTCTAATTACATATGCATATACACCGGTGGGTCATTCCACGTCAAATCAAACACAAAACTGAAAAAAGTTCACCACAACAACTTAGACTTTCCACAAATTTTATATAGAGGATTTATGGGCTAAGATATCAACAAATCTCAATTTTGAAGTTTCTGCGATAATTAATTACCGAGATGTTAATTATGCAAACTTTTAAGGTTTCTGCAAGATGCGCCAACTTTTTTTCTCAATTCCTTAAATATCTCCTTACCTGTAAAAGTTACTGAAGTGAAACTTTTTTTTTCTAGGAGTAACTTTTTACGCTGATTCCAAAAATGCTATCGAAATTTGCGCATCTTCTACAGTTTACGCATGAGCATTGCATTTGCTAAAAAACATCATGAATTTTTTTCGGCATGTCTGATCACAGACACATGCTTTAAATTTTTATATGTTGTTAAGATGGAATAACCCTACATCCCAAAAAAAAAATTCATCTTGGCATTCTGCTCAAGAGCAGAGAAAAAAAATTGTATGTACCTATATATGAGGAGTTTCATATGCAACATTTATACTGAACATGAAAAAATTCAGAAGCGTTAATCAATTTTATTATCTCTTTTAAATTGATATCAGAAATTTAACTACTACTCCAGGCATTTGCAAATACTAGAAAATACATAAAAGTGCTTGCATCGGAAAACGTAAAACAAACAAACAACAAAAAATGCATGTCACACACAGTGTTAAATTAAAAAGAATTCTAAAGTTAAAATAAAGAATTACTTTTAATTTAACCCTGTTGTTTTTAGCAGTCATCCTTCAGCCAATAAATCTTTGGAATTCTGTATGACATTACAGTCAATAGAAGGAACAAAGTTTATTGAAAGAATTGAATTCCTGTAAGTTACAGTACTTATTTACCTTTAACAGAATGCGAACAAAATTAGCTTTGGCTAGTTTTGTGGATGGATACAGCAATTTGAAATAGCTTTTCCTGTATTACATTTTTATTGTTACAACAAGTAGCATGGCAATTGCAGGCACATTGTCAAATTGCACCTTTGGTGATTTATTGCAGAATAAATGTCATGTAACCAGTTATTCACGGCAAACTTTTACGTCTGCCTTCCTAGGAGGATTATATCAGAAATGTTCTGAAATCGAATTTTAGACATTCTTGAGTGTTGTGTGTTTTACAGCAAGAATTTTATCGATATCTCTTTTCTTCTTTGAGATCCTGCATGTGAAAACAACATTTTGGGCCTTTATCCTCCATACATTACGAATTTTGGAAAATACTCTCTAATCTAGCACCTACGCTATAAAATCCAGGCCTCTCAATTGGTCCTCGTTTTTTAAAATTCCTACCTCTATAAATAATAGAGTAAAATGTTCTGCTTCTTCAACAGTTGTTAAATGTTCTATTAGATGTTAAGGTTGCGTCTATGAAACTATTAAAATACTAGGCTATATAAATAAAACTTTGATGAAGGTAGGAATTAAAAAAAAAAAAAGAGGACCAATTGAGAGGCCTGAAAATCCCACTGGTGCAAAATTTCGTGTTATTAGTTTCAGTAGTTTTGGCTAGGCAAAATATTGACATAGAGAAAACGTATAGAACTTTCCGGTAGACCTTATATATGCTTTATTGAACATTGTTCTTTCTTTTAAGTTCAATATCATACAGAATTCCAAAGATTTACTGGCTGATGGATGACAGCCAAAAACAACAGGGTTAAATTAAAAATAATTCTAAATTTTAACTTTAGAATTCTTTTTAATTTAACATTGTTTTACATGCATTTTTTGTTGCTTGTTTGTTTTACGTTTTCCGATGCAAGCACTTTGATATATTTTCTAGTTTTTGCAAATGCCTGGAGTAGTAGTTAAACTTCTAATATCAATTTAAAAGACATAGGAAAATTAACTAACGCTTCTGAATTTTCTCATATTCAGTATAAATGTTGCATATGAAAATTCTCATATGTATATAGGTACATACATAAAAAAAAAATTTCTCTGCTCCTGAGCAGAAAGCCGAGATGAAATTATTTTGGGATGTAGGATTATTCCATCTTAATAACATATAAAAATTTAAAACATGTGTCTGTGATCAGACATGCCGAAAAAAATTCATGATGCTTTTTAGAAAATGCAGTGCTTATGCATAAACTATAGAAAACACGCAAATTTCGATAACATTTTTGGAATCAGCGTAAAAAGTTACTCCTAGAAACAAATTTTCACTTCTGTAACTTTTACAGGTAAGGAGTTATTTAAGGAATTGAGAAAAAAGTTGGCGCATCTTGCAGAAACCTTAAAGTTTGCATAATTAATTTCTCGGTAATTAATTATCGTAGAACCTTCAAAATTGAGATTTGCTGATGTCTTAACCTATAAATCCTCTATATAAAATTTGAGAAAAATCCGAGTTGGTGTGGTGAACTGCTCTGTTTGATCTGACATGGAATGACCCCGGTATTAGTCACTTCCGCATCACTTCCAATAAAGGCTAATTATGATAAATCAAAAGCTTCTCATTTAATAGGCTGAAGATAGCATCGGAAATGTCTTTTGTACTTTTACTCTTCGGTGCAAAATGTCCCAAATAGACAGTACCGGGTTCTTCAACTAGTGTAAAATGACCCTCCCATACTTTTCTCTCATGCCACTTACTATCATCCATTTTCATAATTGTAAGAGTCTCATCCCTTCTTCCGTCAGAAAAGAAAGCTATGATCTTGTGACCAGACAGTGGCGGATTAATGCAAGTTTGTCTTTGGGGGCAGTTAGTTGGAAGATTCACATGTATATCCATTTTATGGAAGTAAAATAGGATCTTTTACATGAATTTCTTTTTTCTCGGGTAGGGATGGTCGCCCCCTCCAACCCCCTTTAATCCGCCCTTGTGACTAGACGTATTACCTCATCTTGAATTGCTTGACGTGTCTTTATCCTTTCTCGCCGAATTTTATACTGATCAATAACAGGTGTACTGTTATCTTTCGTCTGTTCCTGTACATGTTCACTTACATCATGAAGCAAAGCTGACGCAAGATCAGCTGCAGCTCGATCACTGACACTTCGCCTATCACACTTCCTGGAAAACACAGATAATTTTTATTTAAGAATTAGTTTTCAAAATCAGCTGAGAACGCTGTGGAATGAAATCAAGATCTTTCTGGGATAGAATGGGGAGGGGAGGGGAGGAGTAATAATTTAAAAAAGAATGCAATCTGAAAATCAGGACGATGTTTACAAAAGTATGTGAGAGGGTGAGATTTGTTACTATCAAGCTCATGTTGGTAATGAAGTGGATGTAGACGAGTTTGTTTATCCAATTTATCGAGCTATTTTTCGAGTAAAAATGGCAAAATTTAAGGGATTTGGGGAGGCCTAAGAATTAATTTTACATCGGCTAACTTTTACAAATGTTTATGTACAACAATTGACAAAAGTGAAAAATAAATAACCTGGTGACATTTCATATATATATATATATATATATATATATTCTTTAATGAAAAGAGCAGTTGATTTTAAAGCATTTTTTCAAAATATTTCCAAAATTCGTGGATCTTGAGGAGGCCTAAGATATTAAACAATCTGATCCAAATTTCAGGGTTTAATTTTACAATCAAAATCGCGACTATTGCACATGGTGACGTTTCGGATTTAAAAAAAAAGAAAAAAAAAATGTTTTTCGCACCACCCTACTAGTGGTTCTTTTAAAAAAATCTCTAACGAAACTAGCTTATTCCAAGCAATACCAGCCATAATTATCAAATAATTAAATTTGTTGTTGTAATTTTAAGTTTTTTACACTTACGAAAAAATATTTTTACTGTGAATATATTTTTCTGACATATTATCAAATTTTAGATATGCAGGCAATATTTTAAGGGTGTTCTTTTAAGGGTATTAATTTTTAGAATTTTAGCCAGTATGATATGACTTTCGTGGTTTTCTTTGTGCAAACTGTTTTATAATTTTAGAAAGATCTAATCAACAACTGACCTACAATGTTTTTTCCTCAACATTAAACGAATTTTATTTCGTTTTTATTGATAGAGCCATAATTTTTAATCATACGTATTTATATTTTGTACCATGCTTTTGAACATTTTATTAATTCATTGTCATGCCTCTGAAAACATTTTGAACAGTGCGCAAATTTTTAAATTCTGTAGTAGAAAAGTGGTTTTTTTTTCCTTTTTCCAAATATTTTACATTCAAAACAAAACTCAGAATTTAATTTAATAAAATACATAAGCCATGCTCTTTTTACTTTTTTTGTTCCATTTTCCCATATTGCAGCAATAAGAGATACCGAAAGTTAAATTAATCAGCTCTTTGAAATGTTTGACTTTTTATTAAAACATCTACTGTTTTTGAAATTAAATTATAATAAACAAACAAAGGCGGATTAAAGGGGGGGGCGGAGTGGGCGACCGCCCCCCCCCCGAGAAATAGGAAATTAATGTAAAAGATCCTATTTTACTTCCATAAAATTGATGTATATGCCAATCTTCTAACTAACCGCCCCCACCGACAAACCAACCGCCCCCTCGCACCGACAAACTTCCAATAATCCGCCACTGTAACCAACTGCCATTTCTTCTGTGCTGAAATCGGGCACTTGAATTCAAACCTATCTTATGTAAATCTGGATAAAGACAAGAATCTTCAATAATCGATGCTTCCAAATAATAAGGACAATTTTTGAAATTATTAACTAAGTTATGGTATTGTAAAATCATAGTTTTTTTTTCAAAAACTAAATATTTATAGGGGCGCCACATCCAGAGACTCTGTTTATGCTATTTTCCAACTGAATAAGTACATGGAATAGTAAAATGATACTTTAATTTCGAAGATTGAATTTTTTTTTATGTAGGGGCGCTAAATCAGTGTTTGCACAAAGGCGCCTGACACATCCGCGACGGCCCTGAGCATTTTGACGTTAAAACGAAAACAGAATTTTAGAAGTTATCGATTTACGGAACAGTCCTGCCCCACCAGTGCCCGAGAGCATTTGTGCTGCCAGGTGGGAGACAGAAGGTGCGTGGTTCAAGCCCAGATCGCGTCCGTCGACCTAGTCGTTAGCAGTTTTTAGTGGTTTTCTCCGAAACTTCGCGTAAATATGGGTTAGGACCTCTTAGAAAGTCCCTCACGGAGGGCAACCGTAATCCCACATTATCACAGCACAATCCTAACTGACTCCAAAATTAATTCTAATTCAAAGAAATTACATTCAATTGATGTTATATTTTATAATTTTTCTACTTCTTACCCACCATATAATGGTAAAATATATTATCGTTTTCTTTCGGCCTTAAAAAAGTCTGTCGATATTCTAACCAGCATTTGCCTATTTGGCTGGATGTCCTTTAAATTCTATAATGCATGTAGAATGTTCATCAGATCCTCTTTATTCTTTTTAAATCAACACGACAGCCTTAATAATAACGCAAAGAGCTGGTTCCAAGTTATCGATCCCTTTTAAGAGCAACAGAGTGTCCCTGAGTGCTTAAAAATAAATAAATAAATAAATAAATAAAGCGACATGCTAAACACGCCCTTCGTTGACGCTCTGCATAATTCATGACAAAGGAAAATATCGCGTTCTCATAACTCTTCGTGCTCCAGAAATCTTGCGTTTATTTCTCCCAGAGCGCCAATTCTTTTTTTACTTTTTATTCACAGTGGATGCAACAGTATTTGATTTACTGAACGCTTGTCCAGGAGATTTCATTGTGTATCGTGTGCCATGGGCCTTGGGGCTCTAAACGACGTCGTCAGCGATGTGCGGTGTTCAATTTCTGGGGATCAAAAACGTATAAGGTGAACTATGCAGAAAGCACTGACTGTGGAATACTTTCAAAAATTGCTTTATTTGTGCATTTAGAACTGAGTAACGAAAAGTCAACCCATTCAGTCTGAAATACGCGACGGCAGGGAATCCCGCTTCTGTCCACATCGTAGATTTCCGGGACCCAGCTCTGCACAGTGGCAGATCCACAGGAGGCTGTGTGGCTTGAGCACGCTTGAACCTAAAAGAAATGTATGGAGTTGTTAGGGAGTTTAGTCCACCACTCAACGCAAATTTAAGCTATTGGCTCACATCATTGAAAATGGCAGCAAAGACTACTCAAGGGGGGGGGGAAGACTACTTCAATGTATAGTTACCATGTTGGAAAGAGCAAAAAAGCAAAGGATAACACTGCATACAAAAATCCAGGGGGGGGGCTTGTCCTATGCTGCCAGCGCCCATGCCCCTCACCATCCCCACACAGGAAAAATTTTCTGGCTATGTCCCTGTATAAATACACCATGTACATATAATGTAATAACTTCGGGGGAGCAGCGTCCGAACTCATAGGATCCCCCCCCCGTCTAAGTACGGCCTTGCTTCTGACTCCAAGTATACAACTTTGACCCTAGCTCAGAACTTAATTAAAGCAAAAGAACAGGGAACAGATCAATGAAAGAACACCTTTCACCGGAGAACAGTTCTTTTAACCTGTTCAGCAAGAGAACGCCTTTACTCGGTTCCCGGAAAGAACACTAGCTCTCCATTCCGAAAAAGAACACCAGCTCAGCAAAAGAACGCTGAACTAGGTGTTCCCGCTCACTGCTCGGAGAACTCCTCCATCCGTGAAAAAAGAACTTGTTCTTTTTCAGCCAATAAGAGATGGCCAAGAGCATATGAAGCGAAGGCGCGTTTTATATGGAGATAGTATAATGCTTATATTATTGTTTGACGTTGATAAAATATTTTTTTCCGATTTGTTTGTTTCAGACTATCATTTTCTTTATTATTAAATTTTTTACTTGGATTGAAATTGAGTAGTTTGGCTGGAATAATAAAAATTGACGAATTGTTTTCCTGTGAGTGCATTTCGTATTGAACGTATAAGAAAGCTTCTTATTCTTTGCCCGGGTCCACTTTAAAATTATGGTAGGTTGGGTTAAAAGTTCTATCCCCCCCCCAGATAATTATCTTTGTTATCATTATTTCTCAAAATAACTAAGATTCCACAATTAGAATTTGATAAAGCTAAAATTGTGAACTTCTATCCCCACCATCAGATATGTAGCCAATGTGGGGGAGGGGGGGTCTGCCCCCCCAGAATTTAAATTTTTCTTAGCAAAAAAATATTAATTGTGCCTTTCAATGAGAAATTTCACCTTTAAGGCATTTTCCAAAATTTCTCTTTTCAACACGCTTGCCTGCCATAAAATTTTGAAGCGTCGGACCTTAATGAACTGAGAACATGTTTTTGCCGTCAGGTAAGAGTCAGGTCAGTTCTTATGATGGTTTCGTTACCTCATGTATCAGTTACATTTAACAGAGAACCATTAACGAAATTTTAATTTTTTTTTTTTTTTTTTTTTTTTTTTTTTTTTTTTTAGAGTGTGGCTGTATCGTGGTCACGGCCGTGTGTTTTACGTGAATATGTGTACGTAACGAGTAATACTTCCTTTGAGTTTCATCGGGTTCAGGAAAGAAAAATCAAGTAAACAAATAATTACTGTGTTGTAACTTTTTTTATGATATGTTTGTAATACGATAAGTCGAGATTTGTGGTAAACGTTAAATCAATACAGGTATTACCTCGCGTTGTTGGAAAAGTTTCGATGTAAGAAAATTTAAACTTGCAGAGCATGAAGTCGGGAACGAGCGAACATTAATATTAAAGTCTCCGACCATCATGATTGGTGTAGTGCAATGTTTCCCAACGTGGGGCCTATAACGATGTTAATTGCTATAGGTATTTTAAATTATTAAAACTGCGTTGTGACGGTTAAAAATCCAGATTCGATTACACTTAGTTGCAATAAAAAAGAAGACATTGAATGCTTAAAACTAATTGCTTTTACATCGAATGCTAATGTTTCAATAGTATATTTTATTAGTATATCTATTGAAACATTATTACAACGGGCGGTGGTGGCTCAGCGAAATAAAATTACGTCCTATATGGACAATGAAATTAAGATGGAATGAATTAAAAATTACGCCAGCAGAGAATTACACATTGGCGAGAACAAGCACTTGGCTGAGATCAATAACGCCAATTCCAGAGCAACCCTAAAAGTTAATCCAATAAAATTAAAATGACGTAATCGCGAGCAAATAATTTTAAAGATGTCGCAGGGCAACAAATAATAAAAACTCAACACCAAGCCAAAGAAGGGGTAAACAAAAAGCCGTTGCTTTTGCAAACGGAGTCAATATAATCTATTTTTAGCATAACGGCACCACAGGTCTGATGTAGAGAAATAAACAATTAAGAATAATGCATACGGTAAAAGCGAATAAACAGATTTAAAAGCCAAAGTGACCGAAAAATGAGAACAGAAAAGATTTAGAATTCTTGATTTTGGACAGATTACATTAAAGAAAGCCAATGTGATCTCCATCACAGGGCCCATGCCCCACAGGGGGGCAATTTGATTGTTAAGGGGGCAATTCGAAAATGGACTCGACACGAGTTTAACCCTTTTGCTCCGGGTCATTTAAATGCAATGATAGATTTCTGTGTCAAAATCGAAGGAAAAAATCAAATTCTTAAATAATTGCATAATCTTAAATAATACTTACTGCTTATTAATCTCTGTGAATTTTCTACAGCAGATTGTTCGACGAAGTTCTAGAAGCAATAAAATTGGTGTTCCATCCTGACAAGTGGACTGTTTAGTAGAACTTTCCACATACACTGGGCTTTTAAACGACGAGGTCGAAAAATAAAGAGTTTTCTGCAACAATATGTTTATTGCGTCCCCCACTCAGAGAAGCGTCCAGTTGGTTAGCTTTCTCGGTATCGTCCCAAGGATTTAGACCAGCACCCCAGCGGAGATCCGTATGCAAAAATTGAGGACCGCATTCTGACTTCTGATATGTTCTAGTGGTCATGGACTTCAATATAACTTATGTTGCCATAACTAATGTTTGAAAATGTATTGTTCTGAAAAAATTACCCCTTTCCCATATTACCGCCCACATTTATATTCGAAAATAGGGGTATTAAAAAAGTAAGTTACACTTGTTCCTTCACGGATGGCAACATTGCGAAACAAGACCGAAGCTTAATCAGACGATAGTTCAGTTCCACGGCTTCCAACGGTAGCAATTTCATTCGGATAGTGACAATCGTTGGTGCGTACTACGAGAAGGAAATGCCGCGTAAACTGGAAGCTTACTTCAACGTTGAAGTACGCGGCACACTACGTTTTTGTGGACAAAACGCTTCAAGCAAAGGCATTGTCCTCTTGCATGACAATTCAAGACCTCACAAGGCACGCACAACACAAGACTTGGCTCGCAGCTTTGGATGTTAGGTCTGGCAGCATCCACCGTACAGTCCCGAACTGGCACCCCTTGGAGTAATCTTCCAGTTTACGCGGCATTTCCTTCTCGTAGTGCGCACCAACAATTGTCACTATCCGAATGAAATTGCTACCGTTGAAAGCCGTGGAACTGAACTATCGTCTGATTAAGCATCGGTCTTGTTTCGCAATGTTGCCATCCGTGGAGGAACAAGTGTTACTTACTTTTTGAATGCCCGTTGTACATTAAATTTTCATAATTACATTCAAATGTATTAACGGATGTATAGCTAATAAATAAATTAAGTAACTACAGATAAGTATGTATAGCTAATAAATTAACTAAGTAATAGATGCATAAAAAAAAAAAAAAAACAAGGCTCCGAAGAAGATGATCTGTATGCAAAATTTGAGAACCGCATTCTGACTTCGGATATACACGTTTTAGTTTTCAATATTTTAAATGTTGACTGTTGGCAGGATTTATTGGGTGGAACAGCTAACCCCCTCCCACACACACACACACACAAAAAGTCGTTGTTGCCGAGTTTTGAAATCATTCCCTGCCACAATTTTATTCGAAACTACATGAAATTGTTAGTCTTATTCAAATGGCCTAGAGTTTATTCGTTATGTCAAGCCTACGCGAGGGCATGTGCTTAAGGGGGGGGGGGGGTAGGTGCACTAGAGTATGTATAGATAATATCTTTAAAAACATACTTAAGTAAATGAACAGATGCATATAAAACATTTAATTCTAGAATAAATAAAAGTAATTATTCAGTATTGAAGATTTTTACAGTTAATTTCTACACGTTTACACAAAGACATACAACAGACATTTGAGATTTTACAGCTACATAACATTGTGCGACATTTTTAATTACACTTACAACTCTATTTCAAGGAATCTAGGAAAGATTTTTAGTTCATATGTTTCGGATACAAGTTACCTTCTCTTAACTCGAATCCAAATTCAGGTAAATCAATGGGCTTAAATATTGTCTCAGACGAGCATTTCCTTACATAAGTTTGGGATGATGCCCTTAAACAGTGCAAGTACAATGCGTCTGAAGTGCACATTACTCTTGAAAAATTTAAACTAATTCCAAAGCCTAAACTAAATGTTTTGACATTATTTTATGAAGAAGCTCATCAGCAATTGTTTTTTGCTTAGAGATCATACACGTGTTAACTTTTTCCAGCCCTTGAAATTGCTGCATAGTTAGTCTTACTATTAAGTTATTAAGTATTTATCAGTCATATTTAGTTGTACGATCTCAAACAGTCATACTCCAGGGGACTTCTTTTGTACTAAGTCCCATGTAACCATTCTACGAATGAGTTTCTAGTACGTAAATTAATAAAACAACTTCGGAAAACTTTATGGTATTATGTTACAAAGTTTTTTATTATTATTTTATGTTTTAAACGCTGGTTATTTTGAGTGATTTTGTTATTTTCTTCCATTCGTGTCTTTTTAATGGTGTATTTCGAAAAAAGTCCCGTGACTTCGGTACATAAATACAAATAAACTAATTATATGTCAAGCCCTACAGAATTTCTAGAATACCTCGTTACTTGCTATACTATACACAGCAATAAATGACAAGCCTGTATCATGTACGGAAATTTCAGAAATAAATTCTTAAATATCGAAAATTTAGCAGAATGTGTCACTTTTCGAAAATCTGTTGTGCAACTCCATGTTGAAGATTTTTTTCAGGAAGTTTCCTTCATAACTTCCATAAGAACATAAAGAACACTGTTGTTTCATTTATTACGGTGCGTAGAGCAGCTTATGAGAAATAATCCTGAAAGATTTTGAGTCCTTGGCGCAATTAGTTTATTTTCATTTGTGTTTAAAGTCCGTAAAGGAGATTTCGTTTTTTCGAGCAACGGCCTTAAGCTGGAGCAGGAGCCAAAGCAAGTATCGCAAGCAATGCAAGGTCTATAGTACGGGAGGGGGGAGGGGGTGCTGGAGCAAGAATGCACCAGAAAAATGTTTGGCAACATGTTATTTCATGATAACGAAGCTCTTAAGTAAACATTCCACAAGTCAGTTCCCGGTCCTCATATTTTGCATACGACTGTACCTCTGACTGCATTAATTAGCGTTGGCAACAATTAAAAATTGTATCTTGAAATCTTTCTAGGGAGTTTTTCCGTCATAGAGCCCTAATGACTCTTCGGGAGTACATGCGATATTACTTCCCGAAGATTTGCTATTAGAAGAAAGGCACTTATGTCAAATAAGAACTATCAGGGTTTATTCATCTCTTGCAGATATTTTTGATCGTGGTCTCTAAAAACGACATATCATTGAAATGAGAATGTGCAAACCGGCGTTATGATGTTAAAAGGAAAACTAAGTTTGACAAATTATTCATTTATAGCCTAGTGCTATCTAGGCAGCTGGTACACCAAAAAAAAAAGGGGGGGGGTGATCAGAAAAGATGCTTGTTTTGACTAAAGTGGATTTTTTTTATTGGGCTATAGGGGAGAGAGGGGGCACAGTGGAACAATTTTTACTTGCTTTAGAATAATGTCCTTTCTTTTAATTAAAACTAAAATTAATGCAGAACAATACTTTGAGAACTCAGAGCTTTCATTGTAATTCTTTTCCGAATTCATAATTAGATAGTCAACACAGACGATATAAAAGCAGTTTTTAAATGACATGCCTTAAAAATAGTCATAATGAAGAAACACATTTTAAAATTGCAAAATTCTTTCCCCAACAATGTTTAATGAATTGAAAATAGTAAAATAACATCAAATTAAACAGTAAACGGTAACAAAAGCTTGCAAAAGTTCATTTTATCATCGAATAAGATCGAAAGTCTATTGGGAATGAGAATTGCGTCAATCAGCGCTGGATTTACAGATGGAAGCCCTGGGGAAACAAAGAAGTGGCGCCCCTAATAATTTTTCAAGTCACAGTTAAAGCAATTTTTCGACTACCTTTGTGGTGAAGTGGGTTCATCGTTAACACAGCCTAGTGGTCCAGGGTTCGATTTTCGGTTGTTTTTATTTACTCAAGATTTATTATTTACTCAAAAGAGGTAGATTTATTCTCTACTCAAAAGAAGAAATCTGCTCTGAGGTAGATTTATTATTTACTCAAAAATAATGATGTGGACAACACATGACTTCCTTGCACGTCTAAATTCTAATCAAAAATATTTTTGGGAGTACTTCATCTAAAAATGTTTTGTTTGACAGAGCTAAAGTACTGCAATAATACAAGGTTTAGCGATTTCTAGCCAAATATTTCCGATATCGTCAAGCTGGGCTCAATTTGAAAGATTTGTTTTTGACACTTGATTTGGAGATATTTCGCCAAACTCGACAAGTTTGAGATAGTCTGCTTGATTTTGGGGATAGCCAAAGTAGTAATTGACCACAGACTTCCTATAAATTGAATGTATTCATACTTGAATCATTTGGGAGACCTGTAAATAACTTGCCCAGTCGATTGCAATCAAAAAAGAGATGCACATATGTTACAATAATTCCAAATGTAAAATCTCAGAATTCTCCGGTTAATTTTTACAGCTATGCCAAATGCGTAATTATTTTTTGCTCCAAATTGGCGATATTTCAAAAAAACTCGCCAGTGGATGACAGCTCGCGATATTTTTGGCATGGTCCGAACAATGGCTGACTATAAAAATAATGTTTTAAAGATGTCCATTGGCTTTACTGCATTGAAATTCTTTTGGGTGGCTCTGTAAATAAACTATCCACTAGAATTGAACCAAACAGGGAGGTGCACATATGTAGGTATTACAACAATCCTGAATATTAAATTTCAACCTTCTACGACCAGCAGTTTTGAGATGAGAGTTACGCGCGTACAGACGTCAAGGAAAGACTAGTGAAAATAGAAATATTAAAACTTTGTAAATTGGCACACATAACAGGGATTTTTTTTTTCTGGAGCACTGAGTTGAAGTCTGCGGAAGAAGTCTGAAAATTTTTTGGCCAAAACGCGCATACAGTCTGATGTGTGTTAATTTGCAAATTTTTAATTATTTCATATTTTAAATACCTGTTTCTTTTTAAGTGTTTTTTGTACGGATATACATATACACGCGCCCGTTGAGATGTTTTCCAAAAACTGTTCGAAGTCAATTTAGATTTAGTCACAATCGACTCTTTCATCAAAATCTGCATACAGAAATTTTTCACCATCACTATACTTCCTTTTACTTCTTACAAGAAAGTAATAATTTCTTTAAATTAATTATATACGTTCATGTTAAATCTTTTCAAAAGTAAGCGCCCCTCCCCACTCTTTTTTCTTAGGCCTGCACCCCTGATTTCAGGCCAAATAAGTTCGGAATTTTATTATCAAACTTTAAATTTCCAAGTTAATCCATTCATTATAAACGTATTTTAATAGTAAGTTGGTTTTATTACTCTGAAAATTGTAGATTATCGAATGGAATTACTGTCTGAGCAGCAGAGGATTAAGTAAGAATCCAATGGAACAATAGAGAAATTGAATTATCCGACATTGTCAATGATTTACTGCAAGAGGTGGCAAATGACTTTATCAGATAAAAATCGAGTTAACAGCTGATATTGTCCGAAAATTCCTGATGCTCGTGTCGATCATATGTTTACGAATCGCAGTGGCGAAACAAAGATTTTTATCTAAGGACTAGATTTGTATCTTGTTATCTTGCAGTATATACAGCTGTTATTGCTTAATTTTTTGTGTGCAACATTTTTGTCTATTTAAACACATTCGGTATTTCCATTCTTTATTGTTTAGTGGTGCAACATTTATATACTCTTTGAGTGTAAACTTTACTAAGACATAAGTCATTGCAAAACTAATATTATTGCTGATTTAACCCTTTGAGGCGCAACCCATTCCCAATGCTGAAAAAAGGGCAGCCGTTGCCGTCGATCGACTTAACTACCAGCAAGATGGCGGACGATCGAAGCAAGATGGCGGACGGCGGCTGTGCCGGCACAGCCAGCCGTCAAAAAAAGGGTCTCTAGATCTGTGGCACACGATGAACGTTTCTATCGTCCGCCATCTTGCTGGTAGTTAAGTCGAGCGATGGCAACGGCTGCCCCTTTTTCAGCATTGGGCAATCTATCCAGCTGTTCTCGCATTCTTCCATTTTTCAGCAGATGTCAGTGCTGTTAAAAATAATCCTGACAATTTTTTTACGGGAAATGACGTGCTAAAAAGTAATGGATTCTCTTGGAACTATGTCACCCACAACTATTTTTATAAAAATGAAATCTATCCTTCGTGACTGGCAACAGTCAAGACGTCAGAGTTTGGTGTTCCCAGAGCGGGAACACTGCGCGTTAAAAGGTTAAAAACAGTTGTGGAATTTGTTGAGGATGTATCTAAGGTGAGAGAGCGCAATTAACTTGCATATGGCAGCAATAATACAGCTTGTAAAAAGACATCCAAAATTTGCCTAAGTCTCTGACATTAATTAGTTTATTTATGTTCGAAAATCACTTACTACAGTTTAGAAGAAGAGTTTAGCGACGTCTATTCACTTAAATAAGCTTTTTTACACTCCAAAAATTTGTAAAATTTTCGTCACTCACACGCCGCCCCCTTCCCCCCCCATATGAGATCATTAACAAGTGACCCTGATTTGTTAACATTTGCAAATTACGTAGCACGTTTAATGACTTCTAATCACATTTTCTTAAGAAGCAAGCCATACGTATCCCCAGGGTACATATACTGTCCACTTTTTTTTTTTTTTTTTTTTTTTTTTTTTAAGCACCAGAGTGCTATTAATTTCAACCTTGCTTTTTGTGTAGACACGATTTTGGTACAATTTTCGCGTCGAGTCACTTTTGAAATGTGTTTGCCAGATAATGTGGAGAGGGGGGGCGTTAATAAACTGTTGAAAGTAGCACAAGGTTTGCAATTTTTTATAATTTAGCGCTAAATTTGGCGCCAAAACGCGACAATTTATTATAAATATATTTTGAGTATAGTTTGAAAACGCCTGGCGAATATTGTAAAATAGTTTTAGTAGGCGATTTTAATATAGATTTTAATTCCGAAGAAGTGTTTTATAGAACAGAGAAGACAAATATGGTACACTCATAGATTATGATGCCCATTCCAAACAGTATTTAAAATGTCTACGGGGTATAGTTGGAATATGCCTTCAGAAGATTGTAAAACAGTTTCAGTAGTTGATTTTAAGATAGATTCCGATTCCAAAGATGTGTTTTACGGTACAAGTAAGAGTTGATTCCTATTTTAACGCCCCGCTCTCGGAAACCTAAAAAATCCTGCACTTTGACGAGCTTCGCAGTCATGGGTCTCTAGGATATATGGACAAGTTTCAACGCTCCCAAAAGAACTATATGAAAACTAAAGTGAACAAATGAGCGATAAATGCACCTGTTAAGGAATTTGAAGACACTTAATTATTAAAACTACATTAATTGGCAGCCCAAAATAAATAAAAATATAACGGAATGCTTTACTTACTGTTGTGCTAAATCGCCATTTTAATTCTAAATTACGATTGCCACATAAATATAAAAAATTGTCGTAGTACCTCCATATGTTTAATGATCGCCACCTTGGCGAGAGTCGGGCCGTTAAAGTAGGAATCAACCCAGAAAGAGAAACACGGCACACTCATGGATTCTGATGGACATTCGAAACAATATTTAAGACGGTGAAGTATAGTTGTAATATACATGGCAACGATTGTAAAATAGTTTAAATAGGTGATTTTAAGATAGATTTCGATTCCAAAGATCGGTTTTATGAAACAAGGAAGAAAAATACGGCACAGTCATTAATGATACACTCTCCAAGTTAATAGAATAAGGAAGAAAAATAGGGACGACGCATAAACCGTGATACGCTTTTAAAATATAGCACTTTGGTGCGTATTTAAAATCTGAAAGTGTTTCAGATTTTTTTCCTTTTTGGTAAAAATTCTCAACGTTAGACGAAATTGGATAAAATCAAATTCCATCGAGTTTAAATAAATTCATTGATATAAAATTATGTTTCAACGCTTCATCAAAAATAAAGCTATTTTATAAATTAAGATTACTGTGCAAAACCTTTTATAATAATTAATATGATGTGTCTGCAAACAAAAAGTTCAAATACGTAATGGAATAATTAGTTTTATGGAGTATTGAATAAGATGGAGTACATGGAGTTCAGAATAAGAAATTTATCAGTCGTTAAATATTAAGGACATATTGTATATAAACACGAAAAGAAAACATTATCTTGACTCAGTTTCTTTAAACCCAATCTGTGCCTTATGGAAATCTTGAACTCTGAAAATAATTAACAATTTCACATGTATACTTTATAAACTAATTATACTTCTAAAAATTTTATTAGTTGATTACATTTTTTGCTCACCGACTTCATTTGAAAGCCAGTCCTATGCTGCTTACAAAATCTGTTTTGCGTCAAGAAACGAAACAATAGCTGAAAAAAAATAAACTTAACTTTATTAATTCTTCTTTTATTTAAACGCACCATACTGCAATAACAATAAGTTGTGTTGTAAGTTATTTAAAGCTTGTGACAAAACTTAATTGTTTAAGTAAAACTGTATAAGCCAACAAATTAAAGCGGTATTATAAACTAGAATAATATCCAGGAGCGTGAACCAAATTAAAAGTAAAAAGTTAACAAAATTCCCCAGTAGCAATTTCACCCAGACCAGAGATCGGCCACGTAGCGAATTGCTAGTGAAGACGCATTGGGCCGGGCTTGTTGAAGATGCATGGATACATCCACTTTGCCATCTTGGACTTATCTCCGACCAAGGTGTTACTACCCATTGAGTTTTCACGATGGAGCGATGGATTCAGAGGGACTGGCCCATTCACTTTGTGTCACATTGGGCTAAGCACCACGTAAGGTATAACTTGCCAGTACGTTTTCATCGTTCTGATATGTATTTAAAGAGCTTGGTCCAATCAGTGCTTCACTGTATGGTGGATTTATTAGCATTTACCTTACTTTTAGGACCAATTTATAATAATGTATACATACATATCTGGATTCAACTTTATTCTAATATTATACATATTTAATAAGGAGACCATTTATAAAATTTATTGAACTGCAATTTTTAATTTTTTTTTTTATTTTATTAATAACATTGTAAATGAAATAATTATACATGGATAAATTGAAACATTTCAGTTTACTGTATACAAGTTTTTTTCCCCCTTACATATTTTCATGCAGACTGAAAAGTTTTGTGCACAATATATATTTCCTGGAAATCAATTGCCAGTCTTCCTCTCACATAAGTTTCAAAGGATTTTAATTACATTAAAAAGCTGTCTTAACAAATCATATTATGACAAAACTACAACAAAAGCTAATTATTTATTTGTGCTTTTTGAGAATTATTTGTATGATATGCAGTGTGTAAACATTTTTCACACAAACATGCAGACTGCATTAAAAGGATTTATGTATTGTGTATGCTGTGTTTTAAAATACAATACAAATAAAATAATTACGAAACTGATAGATTACATCCAAAATTGCTGACCTTATTTACTGACGTTTTGTTTTGTTACGAATTTTTGGGGTAACCCACTGTTCTGGTAACCCACTGTTGGGGTAACCCACTGGGGTTTCAAATAGTTTAAAATTTGTATTTTACGCGTCCAATAGTTAAATTTTGCTTTTTGTTGGATCAAAATCGGTCAACTAGAACGGGAGATATGGAGGTTTCCCTTTGATTTGTATGGTAAATTCTAGAAATATTGATAAATATTGGTCCTAGATCTTCGGTAACCTCACTTTTGGGGACTTATTTTTGGGGCCAAATTTGACGATATTTCGCCAAAAGTCGCTAAGCTTGGTGACATTTTGGTCATTTGGCGCGATTTTTGTAATGGGGCTTGTAAAAGTAGTTTTTCAGCATTACCATGCATAATAGCCTAATATTTCTCTTCTACGACGTAATCAAAATTCCCGCTTTATGTGGAATATTCGAGAAATGCATTCTTTTGGAAGCTTCTTGTAGCAACTGCCCCAGACAGCACAGCAAACTTGCATCAAACTTGCAGCAAGCTTGACTTATCAAGTCAATAAGCTTGAATTAAGCTTGAAATTTTCAAGCGTGTAAGCTTAATGCAAGCTTGAATCAAGTGTTCTAGTTTACACTTGCCCAGCTAGCATTAAGCTTGACATTTCAAGCTTAAAAAATTTTCCTAAAAAAAAATTTCCTAAATACACGGGGCGCCGGTCGGCGAACTCGCCCCACATATTTTACTTTGCCACGCATTTTCCCCCTCTACGCTGAAATTTCAATTTAATTTATTTCCATCAAGTATTCGTGGCTAGAATAGAACCCGGGACCTTTCGGTTGGGAGTCGAGCGCGCTATCCGTTCAGCTACTAAGCTTCACACAGCTATGACTAAAGTTTGAAGTGACTTATCACGCCGTTTTCTCGCCAGATTGATAAGTGGGCGATGTGTTATTTGTTTCTTTTATTTTTCCATGGGATGCATCAAAATTAAAATAATGTTATGTGTCATTTAGAGACTCTACTAATAGAGAAATAAACATAATATAAACTTAAGAGCAGCACACGTTTTAAAACTTTCAGTACCGCAACACTCATGAGCAATACTGCTGGCCAAAATCGAGACAAACGACTGATTTTGAAATCCATTTTGTAGTATAATTGTATTTTATTTTGAAGAATTTCCATATTTAGAAATATAGAATGGGTTTACTTACTTAACACAAATTTTGTGTTACGTAATCTGAAATCAAAGAAACAGATAGTTAAACGTTACTTCGAAATGCTATATCACAGTTGCTAACATGCATGGAATACAAACACTTAGTCATTTTTGTAAATATTTCTTAAAATAACACATAATTGAAAAATTTTGCTATTTTTTAACGCTAAAAATTCTCTTTACAAATGTGGTTAGTTATTTTCCTACATATTGGTATGCTATATCGATATAGAGCATTTCGAAGAATTAAAAATAAGTTTAAATTAATTTATACAAATTTAAATTTGAATTATTTTCATTGTTCATACTTTATAATTCAAAAAATTATTTAACTTCTGATTTTTTTTATCCTTTGTAATTTTATTTTAAAACTACAAAAGTGTAAGATGTAAGATTTTTGGGCCCTAAAATCTGTAAGCCCTGGGCAGTTGCCCCGTTTGCCCTGCCAGTAATATGGCACTGGTAATAAAATAAAACACATCTTTTACGAACTTTCAGCAAATTGAGGAACGCTAGACAATTAATGTCCATTCTCTTTCACAGATGGCGCCAACACTGCGCACTTTGAAAGCTAAAATCAAGCTTGTATTAATACGTCAAATTCAAGGAAATGTCCAGCTTGATTTAAGCTTATGTGCTGTCTGGGGCGTCACCTATAAATACAAGCATGTCAGCAGCCCCAGTTCAGCGTTCATTGAGCTCCCGTCGAGTGAGTTCGCTGTGTTACGCTTTGTATGGACGCTATAGAAGCGGTATTTTCGCTTGCTTTTCGAAGCTAATTTTTAAGTGTTGTGTGTAAATTCTTCATTGCTGTGTCTTAAGGGATTGTGTATGATATCCCTTGCATATTTCCACTCAATTTTGCCTGTGGAAGTGTTTTATTTTGTGTGAGAATTACAGCATTTGTGAAAGCTTCGGTACTGAGTGGACAGTTGTAAACGAGCTACAGGCCTTTAGTGCCTGTGAATTTTGTACAGCTGATTGTTCGAAGAAGCTCTAGAAACAATAAAGTTTGTGTTAGATCCTGATCAGTGGACCCTTTACTAGAACTTTCTACACCTACTGGACTTACCAGGAACGACGAACCCAGGAAACAAGCAGAGTATTCTGCAACAGTTTATATTTTATCTGTGATTTTACAGTGATAAAACATTTTAGCCATCTAAGCCAAATTTTTAATACAAGATTAAGACTCAAAAAACGTTTTGGTAGTTTTATTGAAGAAACTAATAATACATAATAAATATAATGCTAATTAGTAGAATTTTTTAATTTGCACTCAGATAACATTGACATGAAGGAAAGGTAATAAGTGTGTATGCTATATACTTATTACCTTTTCTTCAAATACTCATATTTGAAAAGTGTAATAGCTGATGTTACTTGAGTAAGCGAGGCTGCTTCCCAAGTAAAATATTAAGGAGCATGTTTATCTGTAATAATCAGCAACGACTATCCTGTGTCACAAATAAATTAATAAATTAATTAAAATTATTCATATTTTACATTAAGCATTGCTAGGTATTGAAAGAAGTTAGGCTAGGTCCGCCAGTCGGATATTCAAGTTTATTTCAAGCAGCTACTGTTCTCCTCACGTGAGCAGGTATTAAATCTTGCCTGTTCTTATTCTGTATATACCATCTTGAGTGAGGCATTAAATCCAATTCTGAATAGTCCTTACTTATGGAAAGAAGAAAAAAAAAAAACATTTTTACCAAAGAAGTACACAATATGCTAATGCTTCAAAGAATAATTAAATATAAAATGAAATAAATAAATAATAATAGACAGAATTAAACACTATTTTGTGTAATAAGTCTACAGCTGTTTTTAAAGAAAATACTTTAAATATAATGCAAATACCGCTACTTGTATTTTTCCGCATTTTTTTCCTTTAATTCTAAAAATAGTAATAACTATAGACTGAAGTAAATTAAATTTGTTATCTTCATTTTATGCGTAAAACATTTAAATATAAATTGCATGCTAAATGGTAATGTGGGTTACGGTCAATTATCAACGATAGGGATCTAGGCTGGGGGGTGGGATTGCCCTCCGTGGGGAACTTTCTAAGGGGACCTAACCCCTATTTAAGCGAAGTTTAGGAGGAAACCACGGAAAACTCCCAACCGTTAGGTCGGCGGACGCGACCTGGTTCCGAAAAAGGCACCTACCGTCTCCCAGTTCAAAGTGCTAGCGCTATGTCACTGGTAGGGCAAATTACATGCTAAAATTAAGCAGATAAATAATATGAAAAGTAAACAAACATTCCAAAAATTTAATGAAATCATTCTACACAAAAATATTTCATACATATTTTTTCTCCATATATATATATATATGAAAATATCATCACGTCGGGAAGGGGTGTTGTCGTGGCTTACCCAGGGTTGAATGAGACTTCGCGAACCGTGGTGCTGGGCAGGAGCGGCTCTTATAGTATCACGTCGGGATAAGCGCAATATTTCAGCATCGGGGTCTCGCGGTCCGAGGACTGCCGCTGGAGTCCGCAGGGCGCAGAGGTAGGCCTTATTCCTTGGGCATTTGTACGGCTGCCGAGACAATGACTGCAACGATGCTCAGCTACATTATTTTATTTGTACATTTGATACAGGTTATCCAGGCAAGTGATGCCACGCAATCTTTTTTTCTCTCTGATGTGTCAAACTTTTTATCACACTATACAGGTCTTGTCACGTGACCTTGCAACCTTCAATGATTGCCGAACCCATATCAACAAGACACCCGAGCAGCAGTAGGTTTTGGTTCGAAAATGCAAATGCGTCCAAAGAGGGGGGACTGACCGCAAATTTAGAACGAAACTGCCAGGGACTGTGTAGTAATTGCGGTTTTTGAAAGCGAATTCATTTGTTCCAACTGAATTAAAACTGCACAGTTCTAGAAATTTGGGATAGCATCTCAAAGCCTCTTATCTGCAGTTTCTCTGCGAGTTATCCCAGTAGCATCTCCAAACATCTTACTTATGTCATTCTTCTGAAAAAAAAAAAAAAAAAAATTACACAAAGAACAAATTCTTCATTTTGCTACATATTCTTCCCCATAATCTCTAGCCTTTTCTAGTTATCTCTCACATATTCTAACCCATCTATCCAACCTTTCTACTACTTAGGCAATCTAAAAAACTTATTAGAACTGTATGTAATTAAAGTACATAAATATAATCCAAATTAATGGTTCCAACATAATCTAAATTTTGAAGAACAAAACATTAATATAAAAGGAATTTTTACCTCATTTTACATTAACATTAGCATACACTTAATATATATCCGATAGTTAAAATAATCTCTTCAAACTTGACAAAAATCTCACATCTCAAATTAAACAGCAATCTCATAATTATTTTTAAAAAACTATTACACTTAAAACAAGTAGAAAACATACTTTCAAATACACTCACTTCCAAAAGTTAAGCAGGATGATGTAAAATGAAAAAAAAAATCAGCAAATACTGCTTTGATTGACACAAAATACGGCAGGAAAGTAGCATATATATTTATGCATAAAACAAAATGAACAATTATATACAGAAATGAAAACTATATGAAATTTTTGTAAGATATCAGATAATGACATACTGGAGACTTAAACAGAATTATGTATAAAGTGAAAATAAACAGTATAAAATTTTAAAAAGGACATTAATAGGGTATGGGATTCCCCCCCCCATCTGTATACAAAATTTACACCTTGTGACCATGCTTTCAATAAGGTGGTCAACCACCGCAGAATTAAGCAATCGCCATTCTTCTTGTAGAGCAGTTTCCAGCTCAATAAGAGTGGCTGGAGGTGGTAAACATGAAGATACAGCACGACCGAGAGCATCCCAAGGATTTTCAATGGGATTCAGGTCGGGCGAATATGCTGGCCACGCCATACGCGCAATTCCTTCACTCTGCAGGTAGTCATCGACGATGTCAGCTCTATGGGGACGTGCGTTATCGTCCATTAAAACAAAAGGCCAATTCCTGCAGCGTATCATCTCACAATGGGTTCTAGGACTTCATCTCGATACCGGACAGCCGTCACAGATCCCCGTTTAAAGACGTGCAGGTCGGTGCGGTATCTTAATGAAATCCCTGCCCACACCATAATACTTCCGCCTCGGAATGCGTGATGTTCAGTGATGTTTTGGGGCTGATTGCGTGTTCCCTGTTCACGCCATATCCTTATACGCTTGTCATCTGACTCCAGAGCAAATCTTGACTCATCAGTAAACATGACATTGCCCCAGTCACAGTCCAATTGACATGTTCACGGCACCAATTTAAACGTGCCCCTCTTGATTGGACGGATAGAAAAACACAAACCCGAGGTACCCGGGCGTACAGTCCACTCATATGTAATCTTCGGCGTACAGTAGCTTCAGATATCGCCTTACCAATGGACGCTGTAACCATAGATGCCACACGTGTGGAGGTCGCTCTGCTTCACTAAAATAGCAATATATCGATCTTCCGCGGGGGTTGTAACACTTGTTCAACCGGCTACGGGCCTTCGGACAACTGTCTGTGTGGTTTGGAATTGTTTCCATAAACGTGAAATTACAGAATGATGAACGCCGAAGAAAAGAGCAACATCTGTGATCGACTGTCCTGCTTCAATGCGCCCCACAGCACGCCAGCGCTCAGAATCTTCCATTCGTCTTCTGGAAGTCATAGAAACACGTATGTATTGAAAACAAATTGTACGAAGGTTTTAAACACCTTCTATCAACACTTACAATCAACTTCTGTAACCCTTCATAAAGCTGGCATCTTATAAGACTTCCGTTTTTGCATATTTCTTGACTTGAAAGCGCGATTGGCTGTTACCCAACATATTTGCATATTTCCATCTACCTCTGCAGCGAATTGCATCCTCTTTAATTCTGATTGGCTTCCGGAAATTAGCGTTTTCCTCTCCGTGCTTAACTTTTGCAAGCGAGTGTAAGTTTTCGAATAAAAGCCTAATTCTCAACCTGTTTCTGTAGTAAAAAGTTATCACCCATAAAGGGAAACTGTCAAGCCACTTTTAAAGGTAAATTATGTCCTACAAGTTCATTCCAGCTTTATGAATGTCGAAAAATAAATAAATAAATAAAAACTTTGGAAAATTCAATAACATTCAAATATTTTTTTGTGTAACGGCAAACAAAGATAAAATAACTATAAACAAAAATAAAATCTTTGCGTCAGTGTGTAGGATTTACACATTTACATGCGTTAAAATTATTTATTCAGAATTAAAGCATGCATATGAACGTTAGTTCAGAACTACAAAAAATCTTACTCATTTTAACAATGGAACGAAAAAGGTCCGCATATGTGGACTTCTGGAATGAAGAGGTTCAGACCAATAAATATAAAATAATATTTTTAAATCAAATTTATTTAGCATATTAAAATAAAATACTTTGCATTAAAGCATATTAAAATAAAATGAAAAAAATATATTTGTGTATTTATAACATATATACAACTTAATTTAAATACTTTTCAAAATTAAGTGATATAACTAGGGTGACTTGAACCAGGTATTAGAATTTTTTTAATGAAATTATAACAATTAAAGCTTTCTTGTTTCTTCTCCTCTCGAAGTATTTTATCTTGATTACAGATTTCTTAAAGAAGAAAGAAAGTCAAATAAGTAACACCATTTTTAAAAGACTTTTTCAACCGGAACTTCAATTAAAAAAAAAACAATTTTAGGAAACATTTTATTTCATTAAAAGTACTTTTGATGTACCAAGTACTCTGACAAATTTTGAGAGAATAATCTCTCTCTTGTAAGAATTTTACTAAATTACTGAACTGATTTGTAAAAAATTATGCAAATACAAATACATGCAGTACTTCATAAAAACTTAAGTATTTAAGAATATATATAAGCAATAGATCTACACACAGGCGCGCGCGTAGTAGCTTGAAGTAACAAGTATAGCACTGAGTCTAATCTCTCTCCCTGTGTACATGTACAAATACACACACATTAACGCATACAATTTGCCATTTAATTATACTTAAAAAAAAAGAAGTAATAATCAAGTTTAGAAATAATGTATAATTCTGAAAATTTTACATTAGATAAATGATCAAGTTTAGAAATAGCATATAATTCTGAAAATATTACATTAAGCAATTAAAATAATACCATTTAAAATAACACTATTCTATATTATGCTTCAGAAATTTAACTATTTTTAAAAGAATAATTTTTATTGAATTTATGTTAGCTTAAAAGATGATTATAAATTTTGATTTAAAAAATAATTTGCTAATCAGTAACTCCATTTTGCAACTATTCGATACACCCCTAAAAATTATTAAATAATCAACTTTCATGTAAATTTAAAATGTTCTTTTAAAAGCGATATAATACTGATTAATATTATGTATAATACATAATGTGATTTCTTATTTCTTTTCATCGCTAGTGTATAGTCCATTTTTTTATAAGTTCTTTTTGTACAAAACATGTAGCTTACTTCCCGTATCAATTACTTAAAATGTTTTCACAAGATAAATGGCTTTTTTTTTTTAAAGTCTCAAGTACACTTAGTTTACTTTTAAATAGGATACTGTATATATATATATATAAAATAATGACCCAAGCATCTGAAACAAAATGTATTTTTTCAAACAAAAGTAGGCAAAATATCATGTGCTACAGCATGATTTGAGACAGTTAGCAAATTTTAAAATTTCTTTCACGTGATTTTTTTTTGAAAGAACAATATCTATAAATTATTTTTTAATTATGAAAATGTTTAGGTTAATTAATTACCAATGATGTTGCACTTCAGCATTCGGGCAACCAGACAAATGGACATCTTTTGTCCAACCAGAAACGAGATTCCTTCACAGACAGATGTCACCAGCAGCACTGCATCTGACAGAAAACAAATTGATATTTATACAAATATAAAGAAAAAGCAAAATCCATCAAAATGTAATACTAGCTTCAACTAATTATCTCCTGTCATATCTCCATCATAATGCAAACTTTTTTCACCATTTCCTGTTCTTTTCAATGCATTTGTTACACCTTACATTTGTTTTCGAAATGTAATTGCTGCAGTGTTTTTTCAAGGATTTTTCCGACGATATTTCCCACTCCAGACGAAGCAGAGCAACGCTGCTTGCTCCCCCCCCCTTTTATTTAATTTTAATTCAGTCCCTCCTCCCTCCACAGGCACACACTCCGAGAAGTTTTAATGAACTAGTGCCCAATTAAGTAATTTTAATTTAAAATGAAATAACGATTACCACCATTTCATTCCATTATATCTGTGTACGATGTTAAATTTGGGAAAGTCTTTAACCCTTTAACGCCCAGTGTTCCCGCTCTGGGAACACCAAATTCTGACGTTTTGACTGTTGCCAGTCACGAAGAATAGATTTGATTTCTATAAAACTAGTTGCAGGTGACATAGCTCCACGAGAATCCTTTACTTTTTAGCACGTCACTTCCCGTAAAAAAATTGTCACGGTGATTTTTAACAGCACTGACAACTGCTGAAAAATGGAAGAATGCGAGAACAGCTGGATAGATTGCCCAATGCTGAAAAAAGGGCAGCTGTTGCCATCGCTCGACGTAACTACCAGCAAGATGGTGGACGATCGAAACGTTCATCGCGTGACACAGATCTAGAGACCCTTTTTTGACGACAGCTGGCTGTGCCGCACAGCCAGCTGTCAGTGGTAAAATTCTTGTAATACATTTTATCTTTCCCCTCCTTCAAGCATTTCCGCGAATCCAATACTGATCAGCAATTTAACAAGTCGTTCCATATTTAAATAACTTCCGGTAGTATTTTACATAGCATATTAAAACAGTGCCGCCCCCCCCCAAAAAAAATAAATGAGTAAAACCCTAAAGGGTAACATTTTATTTTATTATGTACTTTGCTTAGGTAAAATAGGCTTTTTTTTAATTAGCCCCCACTAAAACTAATTACATTGCTGTAGGGTAAAATTTTGCTTTAATGTTAAACTTTGCTTATGTCAAATAAGTGTTTTCATTAAAATTAGCCCCTTCTACACAAAATTTTTTTATATTCGCTACTGTACTCAAAATTAATGTAATTACTATTAAGTTTAATTTACTTTTTTTTCTCCAATCGTATATAGAGTAGTAAATTATTTTCGTCCTTTTTGCAATAACACTTTTTATGAAGAAGTAAAAGGAGTAGCATAGGTGGATACAGTTATAAAATAAAATGATAATTAATTTTATTGACATTTGAATAATTCATTTTAATAACACTTTTTATATTTTTGAAACCAAACCTATGTATTCAACAATAGCTACGCCTTCTCTTGTGTGAAATATGGCAACGAAAGGGTTAAACTGACAGTTTATGTCGCTTTAAAGAAAGGAATTTTTGCAATAGGTGATTGAACAAGATAATTCGAATATTATTATTATTATTATTATATATTCGTCATGAGCAACCTAATTAGTTCAACCAAGAATTATTTTGCAGAAACTTTCGTAAATGCAACTTGAACGAGAAAAATTAGCGCCTCAAAAAACTATATACATTTCCAAACATTTTACATTCAAACAAACCTCAGAATTTAATTTAATAAAATACATAAGCCATGTTCTTTTTATTATTTATTTTTTTTGCTCCATTTTTCCATTTTGTTGCAATAAGAGATACTACACTTTCTATTAGAGTTGTCAATATGAAAGTTAAATTAATCAGCCTTTGAAATGTTTGACTTTTTATTAAAACATCTACTGTTCTTGAAATTAAATTAATAACCATCTGCCGGGATCTTCTCCGCTAAAAGCGGTCACTTGAATTTCAAACCTGTCTTTTGTAAATCTGGATGTGCAAAAGAAGCTTCAATAATCGAGGCTTCCAAGTAATATGAAAAAATTTTGAAATTATTAACCATGTTAAATTTTGTCGTTTGTAGTTTTCCTATCATTACATTGTTTTATTTATAAATAAATGTTTTATTTAATTAAAATTATAAATAAATATAGTCTAGGGGCCAAAGCCCCTAGACTCGCTACGCTCGCTTTTCGTATGAGGCATTCGACCCCTAATAAGACTTATTCGTAAAGAAGACTTAATTTCAACAGACAAAACTTTAAGATTGGATCAGATAGAATGTTACTGAGCTACACATTGTTTGGTTCTTGAATGTTCATTTGTACATAAAAATTTAAATTTCACACTACAGTAGACCCTCCATAACAGGGTAGATATTTTGTTATAGGAATCCGTGTTGTACTGGGTCCTCAGCTATACTCCACCTGGAGTGCGGACTCCGCGTATAATCGCTGGAAAAAGTATTTGCACTCCTCAGGAACACAATGATATCTAATGTTGCCATTCAAAAGTTATATTAATTAAAAGCTAAAGCGTAATAAAATCAAAACATCTGTTTCAGCTGTATTTTTAATTATGTAAAACCTCTTGGACACCTTACTTATTTGCCAACCCCATGGCGATTTTTCATTATTTGGCGACTCGCGTATGTGTATAGTTAATAATTAGAGATTAATAATTATAGCTCTGAGAAAACAGTACTTCATATGTTTTCTTTGATTAAAAACTACGGAACAGCTAGGATAGCTTGTCACCAATGGCGACTTTTCCTTATTTAGCGATTTACACATGCTCACAACCTATAATTACTGCTCATGTAAGGTTCTCGGAAAACCGTTATCCATATTTTCATATGCATGATCCTTTGCAGATTGCCGTATTTAGTATCATGAATTATATCATCTCGCCGCGCTGGCAAATATCCAAAGTGTTGTATATAATGGCATAGTTTACGCCAACAAATATGTCTACTGGTAGCAAATATTTCACCTGGACCGCACCGGCTTTAAAATAATCTGCATTTTAATTATTTTTCATTTTCAAGATACTGAGTTCTAACATTCTGGAATTCGAAGTTTAGATTAACCCTGCTCGAAGAGGTACCATTTTGCCTGATCATTCCTAACGCCAAAAAGACGCTTTTAAAATGTTACAATTAGTTATCCTGTTTTGGAAAAACGAATAGTCGCTACTTCTAAACTCCTGTGAGCAATGTCGTATATTCTCTATTGAATACAATACAGTAATGTAAAGTCATAATTTTGTTTCAAAAACTGAATATTTATGAGGGCACCACTTCCCGAGTCTCTGTTTAATTATGATATTCCAACTGAATAATTACATGGAATAGTAAAATGATACTTTTGTTTCGAAGGCTGAGTTTTTTTTCTGTAGGGGCGCTAAATCGATGTTTGCACAAAGGCGCCTGACACATCAAAGACGGCCCTGGTTAGCACACAAATGAATAAACGGATTTTAAATATTTATCATCTGCTTACCCGTTCTTCACGGTAGGAAACAAATATTTTTTTTTTTACGCATGTAATTCGAAATAAATTCAGTGATGTGGAATCGAGAAAAATTCTAAATTATTTAACTCGGGACATAAAGTTTGCATACTAAAGTTTGTGGATACTATCATGAAATGGTTATTTAGCACAATTGCAACATGAGAGCAAAAAAAAATTGTCAGACTATTGTCACTGAATTTAATTGCAATTACTATTACTTCCATGTGTCCCTCGTGCTAGGTCCCATGTGCTAGGTTTTTATCAATGTAAATCAATGCATCAACAACAAGAGAAAAATTTGAACGTCATAAAATAAACAAAGAATATGAGTTGTAACATTACAACTCATAGGTCATTGTAAATAATGAGTTGCAACTCATCATTTACTATGACTTTTCCAGGTAGGATTCAGGGAGCGATGCCAAACGCATCGAGTTGTAACATTTTTTGAGAATGACCTTTAAACTATTCCATTGTAAATTATTTATGTCTAAAAATACGAATTTTCTTTCAATATCCCCATTGCTGGTCCCCAATACATTCTGGCTTCGCTTAAAAATATTTTGCTTCTACAAATCCTTCGGGGTTTTTCGTATGAAGGTCCCCTATTCTTAATCCCCTATTCTAGGCATACAGTTAAAAAATGACATTTAAATCCCTCGAACTTCCTGCGACTGAAACTGAACCTGACTGACGAGGATTTGGGGAGCGAAATCGATATTTAGAAGGCCGTTTGTAGTTTTGTGGAAAGGTTTGAAATGTTTAGAATTTTCTGCTCAATTTTCCTGCTTCGAGTTTTAAATGGAATGTTATCCACGTGTGTCAGCTGGCCGGACCACATTCCGCAAAATAAAAAATAACAGGCTAAAAAATTAGTGCTACATTAGTGCTCATTAGTGCTCGAGCCTCAGAATTAGTGCTGCTTATTTAAGCGAGTAATTCACAATTTAATGTGGTCCGGCTATCTTGACGTCAAGCTGGCCGGCCACATAAAGAAAAAATTAATTTTTCGGGAATTTTGATACATACAGAATTAATGCTATATTAGTGCTAGCTGAACACCAAATTACAGAATTTGTGCTCCGTATTTAAGAAAGTTATTAAATAATCAATGTGGTCCGGCTATCTTGACGTCGATCTGGCCGGCCACATTGATTATTTAATAACTTTCTTAAATACGGAGCACAAATTCTGTAATTTGGTATTCAGCCCGCACTAATCTAGCTCTAATTCTGTATGTATCAAAATTCGGGAAAAAGTAATTTTTTCTGTATGTGGCCGGCCAGCTTGACGTCAAGATAGCCGGACCACATTGATTATTTAATAACTTTCTTAAATACGTAGCACTAATTCTGTAATTTGGCATTCAACCAGCACTAATGTAGCACTAATTCTGTATGTGACGAAATTCGGGAAAAATATTTTTTTCTTTATGTGGCCGGCCAGCTTGACGTCAAGATAGCCGGACCACATTATTTATTTAATAACTTTTTCAAATATGGATAAAAAATTCTGTATTTTGGTATTCAGCCAGCACTAATATAGCACTAATTCTGTATGTATCGAAATTTGGTAAAAAAATAATTTTTTCTGTATGTGGCCGGCCAGCTTGACGTCAAGATAGCCGGACCACATTAAATTGTGAATTACTCGCTTAAATAAGCAGCACTAATTCTGAGGTTCGAGCACTAATGAGCACTAATATAGCACTAATTTTTTATCCTGTTATTTTTCATTTTGCGAAATGTGGTCCGGCCAGCTTGACACACGTTCAGGCTCTAGCTTTGTGTGAGATAAATCACTTTCGCCCTGCAAGGATATATGATAACCGCAAGTCATCTAACAGCTATACATATTCAAAATAAACTATATATTTTCTCCACGCTTTTTTTTTTTTTCGATTATTTTAAAAACCATACACACTTTTCATAAGTAAAGGGGGGGGGGGAGTAAACTCACCGGGAAGTTGAAAATGTACGGTATATGATGGCATTATTTTTTTATGGCATACACTAATTTAACCACATTAAAGGAATTTTCGATTGAGGTATTTTATGTAACGCTCATTTTAATTAATTAATATTTTATTTGATGTATTAGGTATTCTATTTTAAAGTGTTTTTGTCGATTACGTGCTTTATTTCGATTGCACATAGTAGGAAACAATGTAATTTTGATTAATCATCAATAATTGCACAGAAATGAACTATTAATTTTTATTGCATTTTCTTATAAAATCATTTGAATTTTGATTTTGCATAGTAATTCTATCTCCTATAGTGTGAACTTTGTTCGTCTCAGGGGTGCAAGTGCAACTGTGTCTGCCCCACCCCCTCCAGATCCGCCTATGTAGAAAAATAAGTTCTGCGTTTTTTTGCCGCTGAACAGGGTAAGCAATGCATCGAAATAGACGCAGGCAGAAACGTCCTCTCCCCATTGTGTTGAGGGTTGGGTTTTTGTTTTCGCACATTAATCTTTTGTCGGAGGATCTCGAGCGATCATTAAAAAGTCGTAAAATTCGCAAGGACAATGTCACTTTACCCCCTGTAGTGACGACTGACGCATGTATGCACTAAAAACTGCAACTTTTGAAAAAAAAATTTCATAAGTGGGATTTTTTTTTTTTTCAGTTCATATTTACAATTAAATCATTTATGAAAGTGAAAGATCTTTCATTTTGTCCAGTGTCTTAAACTTACGTTTCTTTTTAAATTTAATCAAAGTATTTTAAAATATTATGGATCAAGAAAGAAGATAATTTCTTCTGCAAAAAAGCTTCATTGCATCAAATTTTGAAAAATCAGACCTTCTTTTTCTTTTCTTTTTAAAATAAATAAATAAATAAATATTGTGAGAGTAAAAAATTGTCAGAAAGAAACTTATTCCGTTCCTAAAATTTTTATTATTATTAAATATTTTGGCTGCGTTCCTTGTTTGGAAAACTCGAAAATTATAAATTCCCAACTATCATTGGTCCCCCCCCCCCCACCCCCGAAAAAAAAAAATCTTTTTAAACTGTCAATACATATTTTCCAACAAAAATAATTAAAACTTTCCCTTTAAGTTTTGTAAATGTATCACATTCACTTTTTTTTTTTAATTAAATGCTTGACTGTTAAAATACAGATTGATTAAATCGGTGTTCCAAGGTTCAAGTCCCCAATAAAAAAATATTTTGTTTCATTCTCTTTCAATCTGAATCAGATCCCGGGTTCGGGTGCCTTCGCGCTTCTGTTGATCTAACGGTCTGGAGTTTAGGTTTTCTCCAGATGTAACGTGAATATGCGTTAGAACCCCTTAGAAAGTTCTCCTACCAAGGCACCCCCCCATCCTTGGCAGATCACCCTATCGTAGCGTGCCATAATCACACAAACAAATTCAGTCTGAATCATTAGTTTTTTTTAAAAAAAGATTTTAAAAATAATACTAATAACAACACACCAATGAAAATTCCAAAAATAAATAAATAAAAATTGATAAAACTAGTATTGAGATTTATTCAAACATTTATGATGGACCTTTCAACCAAATTTTAGTGGATTCAACAAAAATTTAATGCGGATGAATCATTTTTAGATAGTATTATTAATTAGCATATTTTAATAAGTTAAAGACTGAATAATTGTTTTAGTATTTTTCATAATCAAACAACACTATAGCAATATACAAAACTTTATATTAACTGGTTAATCAATACTGAAGTTTTTTACCGTCCATTATCTGCTAAATAGCAAGTGACAGTCGTAAATGAACACAAAATTAAAGGGAAAATTTTTTCCTGTCCGACCCGTTCAGCCCAAGTTGCTGTAAAAAAATACGCAAATACTGAGCACGGGAATGTCTTTGATCTCAATAAAACACCGACAGACGAACAATGCGGTGTGAGCACTGCCCCAAGCGAAGAAGGGAACTGAACAATGGGACATGGGACTGCGCTAATATAGTAGGGTCAAATGGTCAAATGCTGTCTGCTTCCCCCCCCCCCAAATCCCTGTCATTATTAATCGATTAGAACAGAAAACAAGAATATTACAAACATAAATTGTACATTTATAAAATAGAATATATTGGTGCACCAATTAATGTTACTTTTTCTGTTAGGCTGATTAAAAAAATATATATATATATATATATATTTAAATACTTTGTTGTTGACTTTGTGCGTGGGTGGGGTGGAGGGGTAGAAACGCGCTTCCAAAATCAGATACGAGTAAGACTAACTCTGGTATTTATCATAACTCCTCAAGAAGAAAAACTCCTCTCGCATTTGTTGACAAATGTAGTCCGATGGTGGATAATACGTACGTGGACAGGTTAAAACAAGGAGCAAGATTTAAAAAAAAATTACCCATCTATAATGAAATGCTTCGATCTATTTCTCTACCCCCCCCCCCCTTACACACACACTACCTCAAATAAGCTACATTAAAGGTTTACATGCGTAAAATTATAATTTTATTGCAACATTTTTAGAATAATCGAATAAATGTGCAGTTTTCTGTAAAATTACATTTAATTTCTGAGTTGTTTTAAAATACTTTCATATATTACGCCCGAGCAGCAGACGAGAGCATAGCTCTCTCAACTGGGAGACGAAAGGTGCCTGGTTCAAACCCAAGTCGCGTTTCTCGACCTAACTGTTCGGAGTTTTCTGTGGTTTTCTCCGAAACTTTGCGTAAATATGGGGTAGAACTAGTAGAACTAGAACCTTTTAGAAAGACACCCGAGGACGGCACCTCCCCCCCCCCCTTCAGCTTAGATCCTTAGAGCACATAATCGGACGTAATCCCACAAAATCGAAACAAAATTATAATATTAGATTTTACTTATTTCAGTTTTGTAACTTTATTTAAAATTAATTTAATTAGTAATAGATCAGTCGATGGGGAATCGGGCTGAGGACCAAAGAATAATCTGAAAGAAACGGTGGATGAGAACGTTAATCTGTGGGGCCGTATATCGCTTTGCTGGGTTACTTTTTTGTTGAGAGATACTTAAAACTGGGTTAATACTTAAAATTTAAAGTTATCGTCATTCGAAATTGCTTTGTTTTTCGTTTGGTTGCAGCATGACACATTCTGGTCTTTGTTTTACAAAACAATCAAATTAAATAATTGACAAATTACAATTAATTTAATTAATAAATAGCTATTAGGGATGCAACGGATATCGGGCAAACAAACTGCATCCGGCCAATATGGCAGTAGCCGGATATTACAAATATCCGGCAGTACATCCGGGCTAAAATTATATACAGAGAAATAACATAAATAAACATAATAAATGAATAAATTCTAAAAACTGTAATAATAAAAAATGCGAAGAAACAAAGTTTTGTGAAAATATTTTGTTTTCAATACTTATTAGAATGTATTTTTAACATTATAGAAAAGGAAAAAAATTAAGTACTATCTTTTTTTAAGATTGGAGTAAATTATTACTGGAAGAAATTATCCATCTTTGTACGAATTCGGTTACCATTTTTTCCACCATAAATTGATCTGCTTATGAGAATAGTGTACTTGTTGTAGTACTGCTGGCTGGTGAGAAAATCTCCCCCCCCCCCTCCTAATTTTGATAAAAGTATGGAAAATTGTTACATTGATTTTCTAACAGTTGAAAGGAGATGTCTTTCTTTCAAAAACTGATCTTTTAAGATACTTATCTAAATCTGGAGGGAGAACATCCATGACATTGTTATTTGTATGACTTTAATTGCAGTAAAACTGGTACTCAATTCATGGAAACAATACCAAAAGGATTTCTGATTTTTGAATTAAATTATTTGAAACTAATGAGAAAATTTAAAGAAAAAGTAATAGCTCAATAATCGAAGAAAACAAGTAAAAATAAAACAAAAAAGGAGAAAATATACTGCTGCCGGATAATCGGATATCCGGTTAAAAGTTTGGCCGGACAGTACCTGGTATCCGGCCATATTGATATCCGTTGCATCACTAATAGTTATATAAAGAATTAAATAATTTCTTTATTTTATTATTTTCAAGAGTAAGTACATCGTTATGTAAAAATGAAGAAGAAATTCTTGTAGTGCAAAACAAACAATTATTTACAACAATTATTTTACACTGTGAAAATCTGTTATACTTTAGTATCAACAGTATTATAAGAAAGCAATAGTACATAAAGATTTTTACTCTATTTAGTGGTGTATTTTTATTTAATTTCTTATTTTGTGAGTGTGTGTGTGGGGGGGGGGTTGCAGAAGTGCATAAAAGTATGATGATTTTTTAGGAGCATTTGGAATGTAGTCAAATAAAACTCATAAAATGTTCAAAAAGCATTTTAAATTATACACAATACTTTATTTAAAAAATTCAGATGTATTACAGTTAAGCAGAAGTATTTATGAGAAAAAATAAAAGATTTTTGAAACTTTTTTTTTGAAGGTGGGGAGGGGAAGCTAATTTTAATGGAAACTTCCAAAAGAGATAAATACTAAATATATTAATGTAACTCTGTTAGCGCCCCGTTTGGACGCACGTTCCATTCTCACTTCTATTATTTCATGCCCACCTTTCACTCTAAATTCCTTCAATATTGTGCGCTTTTTTCTCCGGTGAGCTTCTTTCAGCCACCGGGATAAGTTATTACCTGTAGTAGGAAGTCCGAAATCCGGAAGTCTAATAACCGGAATAATTCATAATCTGTATTTTTATCTTCCAAAAATGTTATTTAAAAAATGAAAAACTCATCAGGATTTCTTATTTTGCCCACTTACAAAAAAAAAAAAAAAAAAAAAAAAAAAGTAAACAACAGAGAAGAAAATAAATGAGTTATACTCGAATCCCGTTTTAACAAAGTCCAAGGGACTAGAGACATCATTTCGCTCTGACAAAATTTCGCTGGTACTGATATTGCATTTCCATACTGTATAATTTGATTGGCGGGTGACCAAAGTCTTCGCAATAGCGAGATTTACGCTGTAACGGACTTAGCTAAAATTGGATTCGACTGTATTTATATTTTGTGTTATACATCTATTTAAAGCTGCTTGAATTGAGTGATCCACATATTTTATCAGGCTTTGCTTGCTCAGATTTTAATATGAATCCAAGAGAGCGGCGCAAATCTAAAACAAATATAGAACTAAGAACAGAATTGCTAGTTCCATGCAAAAAAGATACGCGGCCTTACAGATTTAACGCGCATGTTCTCCGTGTATAATATGGTCAGGTCAGATTTTCTTCTCGGGTCCCACCCCTTCGAGGTGGGATTGTTTAATGCCATTATTTATGATACGCATTTTTCGCATAATGCGAAAAGACTTGTCAAAAATGGTAAAATGAAACTAAAGGGTTTTCGCTTTTTTGTGAAAGCTTTCAGAGAAAATTTGGAACTGAAATATGGAAGAGAAACAGGAATAAAAGTAAAAACCTCCTCGTATGGAATGATTATACAGAAGGGTTGTGGGCTTTTATTTAATTGTGGGCTTAATCTTTTATTTTCAACATTGAATTCAAATATATAAAATGCACGTCTATGATTTTCAAGACTACGGAAAAAACAATAGAGGAAAAGGATATCGGACACTATATCCCGTCAAGAAAAAATAGAATTACCCTTTTAGCATTTTGCTAAAGCTTTTTTCATAAAGAATTTTTGAGCTCAGCTTAAACCCTAGACAATATGAATTATAAAGAATATAAAGACATGCACTTTGTAATTTTTATTTGAAGAAAGTAATGTTTTTGCAACATAGAACTACTTAGTATATACTCACTAAAATATTTATAAATTTTACAACCATTTAAATATTTGATCTTAAGTTCTATGGCTGTATTATAAATGTCTGCGAATGCTGTGGTGGTGATACGCTTAAAAACTGCTCAAGTTAGCAAGTTATATCACAATGAATATATGCATACCACAAAATACAAATAAATAAAATAACAAATAGCATCTGGAATGAAATTGATATTGGAATGAATTTATATAAAAAGAGATAATTTATCTCTTTTTATATATGTATTTATTATAATTCTATTCGCAATGGTTATTTAATCTAGCAGAATGCAGAGTAATTTACTATTGCTTTCTTTTTCCGGAGGAGGGGGGGGGGTAGAAGCTTTGATGATAAAATTATATAAATGAGAAAATATGTACTAAACTTTTCATAGAATTTCGAACACGCGGAATTCGCGCAGAAGCGCAAAGACAATTAAGAAAATTAGAAAATGTACGGAAATTTCTGAACACGCGGTACTTGAGTAAAAGCGCAGAAATTAGGAAAATGTGAACAGATGTTCAGGATGTGTGATTTTCAGGAATGGTTTTGCTATTTCTATTTTTACGAATTTGTTCATTGGCTTTATTTTATTTTTCCTTGTACAGTTTGAAATTATTTTAAGTTATTACGTTACAGCTTCTATTACTTACAATTTGCCAATTTAATTATTATTTATTATAAACAATATGCTGAAAGTATTTAGAAGCGAGGCAGAAAATGTACAAAGAGGTGTAAAAATGTGCAAGGAGGAAAATGTACAGAAACGCGAGAGGTTTTTTAATAAGTGGGATTCGTGCAAAAGCAGGGAAGAAAATGTGCGGAAACGCCCGAGATTTTTGAACACGTGTGATACAAAAATTCTCAGTATGCTATGTAAATGTACACCATAGCGACGGGTAAAGAGGGGGGGGGGGAGTTGCGATCCACTTGCTCCCATATATAAGAGTCCATATTTCAAATCTAAAAATCATAGCTGAAAATTATTTACCGAATCATGTATCATCCAAAATGCTTTTTAAGTGTCTTATTTTTAAAAAAAAGTCCCACCCCTTTATTAAAAAATGTGTATATTGTGAAGTATGCCCTTAAAAAAATGCAACATGCTTTTGTAGAGTGACACATTTACACAAGTAATACAAAGCTTGCTTTACGCACTAAAACAACTCACTCAATAAAATAATACAAAATAATTTAACTATTTACACAACTATTAATTCATTAAATATATCTTAATATGCCATTAGAGTTTAATTAATATGTTTTATAAACAAGGACCAATTGTTTATGTTGGAGAGGAGGGGTGGTGGAGGGTCGAGAGAAAGAAAAGGACGAAGAAATTTGAATGAAAATATTTAATAGGTTCTGAGTACCATCTATCACTTATCAGATAACAGAGTAAAAAGGATATATGGCTCTACATATTTAGCAACTGTATTATCTTCCGCCATAGATCTTTGAATGCCCCACCGTGACACAGCGCTTACACAAGTACATGCCGCGAGCCACAGCGGAAGTATTCAAAGACCGATGTCGGGAAGCAACGATTGACGAAGAGAGGGAATCCCTGGCGTCATGTCTTGACACCGATGAGGTCAAAAAGATGAACTGTTCTTTAAACATTGGTAATCAATGCAACTGGAGCGATTTAATCTTTATTTGTAGAAAGTACGTGTGCATGAAAAAATGAAGAAGTATACATTAGTTTAATCTCATTTTGGCTATAACGCTTGTACAAACCAGATCATGCAGTATTTTTGTGAATATTTCGAAGCATGAAGCGATCCGTAATTTTTATCAAATTATATATTCTAAACAAAAGCTTATATTCTATATTTGTATTCTATCTAATGTTTTTTAAAAGAGTAGCTGAAGTGCCCGTCAACTACAGGTACTTCAAATAGTTATTAATATAAAAGTAACTTTTAACCAAACACTGTGTAAAATGTTCTTTTTAATTTATATACTTAAAAAAACAATGTACTTTTGATAAATGTAAGCTTAAGATTAGTGTTTATTTATATTTTGAAATCTTTACACAAAATCATTATTGAATCTTTATGTTTCTGAAATAGATGAGGTCCCCAGAAAATATTTTGCCTGTTTTTTGCAGGGAGACCTAAAATTTTAGGAAACGCCACTGGCCATTGGAGTAAAAATAAAGCGAACCTTTACGTGTGTCAAGCTGGCCGGACCACATTTCGCAAAATGAAAAATAACAGGATAAAAAATTAGTGCTATATTAGTGCTCATTAGTGCTCGAACAACAGAATTAGTGCTGCTTATTTAAGCGAGTAATTCACAATTTAATGTGGTCCGGCTATCTTGACATCAAGCTGGCCGGCCACATAAAGAAAAATTTATTTTTTCGGAAATTTTAATACATACAAAATTAGTGCTATATTAGTGCTGGCTGAATACCAAATTACAGAATTTTTTATCCATATTTGAAAAAGTTATTAAATAAATAATGTGGTCCGGCTATCTTGACGTCAAGCTGGCCGGCCACATAAAGAAAAAATTACTTTTTCCCGAATTTTGATATATACAGAATTAGTGCTATATTAGTGCTGGCTGAATACCAAATTACAGAATTTGTGCTCCGTATTTAAGAAAGTTATTAAATAATCAATGTGGTCCGGCTATCTTGACGTCAAGCTGGCCGGCCACATAAAGAAAAAATTACTTTTTCCCGAATTTTGATACATACAGAATTAGAGCTAGATTAGTGCGGGCTGAATACCAAATTACAGAATTTGTGCTCCGTATTTAAGAAAGTTATTAAATAATCAATGTGGCCGGCCAGATCGACGTCAAGATAGCCGGACCACATTGATTATTTAATAACTTTCTTAAATACGGAGCACAAATTCTGTAATTTGGTATTCAGCTAGCACTAATATAGCACTAATTCTGTATGTATCAAAATTCGGGAAAAATTAATTTTTTCTTTATGTGGCCGGCCAGCTTGACGTCAAGATAGCCGGACCACATTAAATTGTGAATTACTCGCTTAAATAAGCAGCACTAATTCTGAGGCTCGAGCACTAATGAGCACTAATGTAGCACTAATTTTTTAGCCTGTTATTTTTTATTTTGCGGAATGTGGTCCGGCCAGCTTGACACACGTATGTTATCCCTGCTTTTAAAAAGATTTTTGAGTATATTACAATACAAAGAACGGATTTTTGAAGTAAATAATACAAAGTTTTTTTTAAAAAATCTATTGTGTGGAGACGGGGGGGGGGGGAATGTAAATCCTACCAAACGCATAAAACGCAAAACACTTTCCAATAAAAGTTATTTGCTCAATACACTATTCCATAACGATTGTTAACCTGTTAGCTCCTTTGATTGGAAGGATGCGATGACAGAGTTTTCCCTCCTTTGATTGTCATTACTCCCCAGAACTAAATAAATTTGAGCAAGCCAACCTAGGATTCCGTAGAGCAACGATTCCCAACCATTGGAACAGGCTGTCTTTCCGGGACGCAGAGCTTTTGCAGAGGGAAGAAAAACTGGCACAGAGCAAATGATAATTGCTTGTTTTTAAAAATATATATATATTTTTTTAATTTTACTCCAGAACGTACCTATTCTCGCTTAAAATGCAATCATACTTTACGGATAACATTATTTTTAGAAAAGGCGACTAAATATTCATTGTTGAAGACTAAAAAACTGCCAGTACGCTGAGGAATGTGAGGGGGTGGGGGACACCATTGTAGGTTATCCTTTGTTGGGGAGAGCACAATGTTAAAAGGTTGGGAACCACTGCCGTAGAGTACCCATTCCGAGAACCTATGAAGGACAGAGGAAGAGAATTTCTGGAGTCTCATTGACATAGACTTGATATTAAGTTGAAAATTGGACATACTGTCTGCTGTTTTCCAAAACACCCATAGGGTTAATATACTATTTTATTTATCAAGTTTTAAATCACGCACGATTCATTGTAAATCGGATATTTTCGTACGGAACTTTTATGCTACACTGTACGAGGGGGAAGGGGGGAAGCTGTATTTATTCAAGCTCTCAGTAAGGGTGTAACAAACGCTTCATTCCCAACTGCATGTTTTGAAGCCTTGTGATTTACTTGCCCGAGATTTTTCTTTTCACCTTTTAGTACTCCATCGCATGTAGTTTCGCAGAAATAGATTTTTTCGGTTTTTATCAGCACGATACACGAATTTCGTGTGCCGGAATGGTGTCACATCACGTACATCGCAGTGACTTGCTGAATACACGCTTCTTCTTTTTCCCTTTTTTCTTTTTCAGATGCGTTATTCACAATATGGTTTTGAATTTCTTTTTCGATCTTCCGATTTATGCTTCCTGTTTTTGAATCACGGCAAGATTCAGAAAAATTACAATGGGAGAGGAAGAGGATGAGTATGGTGGGGCATTTTATTAGAGATGGGTCATTCGTCTTTTTTTTCCCTATTCATTTTTATCTAAAACCTAATATATTTGTTCTCGTCATCAAACAGACACAAATCTCAAGAACCGTAGCACTGAGGCCGGATAAGGTGAACGTTTCGATCGTCCGCGGAGCATTCAAAGACAAATATTGGTAAATACCATTGGTCGCAGTAGAGGAATCTCCTCCTATGCTTATTTTCAATGATAAGAACTAATCTGCTCAGTAGTCGGCGAAACTCCTTAACCCTTTAACGTGCAGCGTTCCCGCTCTGGGAACACCAAACTCTGACGTTTTGACTGTTGCCAGTCACGAAGAATAGATTTGATTTCTATAAAAATAGTTGCGGGTGACAGAGCTCTACGAGAATCCTTTACTTTTTAGCACGTCATTTCCCGTAAAAAAACGGTCACGATTATTTTTAACAGCACTGACATCTGCTGAAAAATGAAAGAATGCGAGAACAGCTGGATAGATTGCCCAATGCTGAAAAAAGGGCACAGCCAGCTGCTTCAAAAAAGGGTCTCTAGATCTGTGCGATGAACGTTTCGATCGTCTGCCATCTTGCTGGTAGTTATAAGTCGAGCGATGGCAACGGCTGCCCTTTTTTCAGCATTGGGAAAGGCTTGCGCCTCAAAGGGTTAACTGACACATTTTTAAACGGTTTTATTTAGCTTGCCCTGTTTGGGTCAAATTTAGTAATTGAAATTTGACCCCCTTCCTGTTGACAGATTGATTTCATATTTGGTACACACCTTTTAGTTGTGATGGCAATACAATTTAATACATTCTGTATCATCAAATAGCGCCAATTTCGGCGACATTTGGTGAAAATCTCCAAATTTGGCGTCAAACATTACACACCTTTAGTTTGATCTGATATTTGACAAAATTGAAAACTGGAAACATGAAAATAAATTAAGTAAAAAAAAAATTAAGTTAAACGGTTTTATTGAAAATAAAGATAATAATGATGCAGATAATGTACTAAAAGCTAAAAAACAATTCGGTAGGTCCTAGGTACCAGTCATCACACCACTCCCCTCATAAATCTAGGGCATTGATCATCCAAAAATGTAAGATCGTTGGGCGTAGCGTAAAATGAGTAAATATATAAATAGCATTTATAATGATATAGCGGTTGACATGATAGAAATTTCACGCGCCGAACGATTTTATTTTTTTGTCTGATCAATGCCCTAGATTGGTGAGGGAAGTGGTGTGATGACTGGTGCCTAGGACTTATCGAATTGTTTTTTAGCTTTTAGTACATTATCCACATCATTATTATCTTTATTTTCAATAAAACCGTTTGACTTAAAAAAATTTCAAAATTTTATTTAGAAGGTTTTCACCCGATGTGTTATCTTTGTGCCAGAGGTTGTTGATCTTTGGATTTAAGTTTGCTCGAGAGGATCGAAACTACAGATTGACGCGGACGCGGATTGACGAAGGCGCGAATATCTACAATTATGTTTTGCTGGTGGATGCAACAGTCTTGCAATATTCCTTCGCTAGTCGCAAAGTAGGAAGTTTGTAATGATAAAAAGAAACGACCACTTAATTATCACTATAAAAACGAAATTGTCCCTCTCAATTTCACGGCCAACTAGTTGACTCGAAGCTCAAAACTAGCATTGGAACTCCATAAGAGGTATGTCGGATCGTTAAAAATCTATATCCGCGGATACGGACATGAAAACGGATAATTTGTTTTGATTTTCGCATATGCATGTATGAAGATAGATTGTTTCTCATATCCGAGGATACGGATATGAAATGGATCATTTGCTTCTCGTATATGCGTATGCAGATACGGATTTTTTTGTCTGGAAAATATTTTTATCAATACATTATCTGGAAACGATAATTTCATTAACCATGTAAGGAATATTTCGCCCCAACTTTCAAATTTTGTGTTATGAATGGGTTAAAAGGTAGTCTTGTGGTTAAAATACCATATCTTTCTTTTTCTTTAATATTAACAGGATTTTTTGTGCATTAAAATATGAAATTACTACCACCAAACCAAGTAGTAGGCTTTCAAATCTACAGGGCCTCTTGTTATACCTTATTAAGACAGTAGTTTAAAAAAATTCATTTGGTACTGAAATACAATTAACTACATCACACACACAGTTGAAGGTTTTATGTTTCTATGTGATAGTCAAAGATGCATCTGTGTAAAGTTACCACCAATCAGAATGAGACAACGAGCACTTCGTTTATAAGGTAAATTTTTTTCTATGCGATGACCCTTTACATTAGTTTCTGTCATGAGTGCATTTTGTAAATGAAAAATCTCCCATAGATTTTATGTTCAGTCATAGTCAGGGATCAGGGGGGCAACCCTCAGGGGTTCGCCTTTTGCAGACTTTGTGCTATTTCTCTTCCTAGAAAAAATAGTCTTGGGCGCGCCAAATTCAAATTTTGCCAGGAGCTCTTATGACCCTAACTTCAAGTCATATTTTAAGGAGAGTGATTAAAAATAAACATTTTAGTGCCTTATTGACTTTAACGTGTTCGCTTACATCGTTGCAAGAACGAGACGACAGCGATTCCCTCTTCTGTATCCATCTTTGCTTCCCGTTGTGGGTCTTTTGATGTCCCTGATGCAAACCAAAGTTTGCACGCAAGCGTATGATATACAGAAGGGAGAATTGCTGTCGTTGTGTCAATTTCGCAATAAAGTTCTGCGCTCCCTTCGTAGTGGTGTCCATGGCACAAGGTCTGCAAAATCCTTTAGGTATGTCGCTTGTAGTAGTTTTTCAATATAGTTATTATAAATAGTAATTTATGTGACTGAAAGTTTCGGGGGAGGGGCTTTAAACCCCGGTCTTTGACCATCGGCCCGCCGTGTTTGTTTCCCAAGAAAGCGAAACTGGTAGAGCGCGCAGAAGAAGCTATGAGGCGGTAAGTAGTTCTTCTGCTGTTTTTAATCCATTTTTGCCTTCTTTCTTTCTGCAGTAGAAACCGAAACATTCTAAAACCTTCTGCTGAATGAAATGAATGATTTGATGCAGCGCAATTACTCATTTTCTCAGTATATTAAAGTTTCTATTTATCACACGTAATAGAACACAGGTAGCAATAGAATGATGCTCGCAGAATGGGAAACAAGCATTGGAGGGTATGATTCAGCTTGAATTAATATAGCTCCAGCTCCAGCCTTGCCTGCCTTTCACGCTTTTCTTTCCTAGGTGCACCCTTCCCGATGAACAAGTATGCTGCGTCGCCTGATCCTCCACCGACCCTCTCGAGGTGGACTCGTCCTCCTAGTCTTCCTCTTGCCTGCGATCATCCTGCTGAGCTTCCATCACCAGCAGGCGTCGTCTCCACCCGCCTTCATCCTGCAGCACCCTTACTTCCAGTATGACCTGGACGTCCTGGACCCGAGGACGGACAACGGCGACGGGCATCAACAACGATGCGTCTTGCCCCGTATCCACCCGTTTGACCCGTCCATCTGGGGATACCTGGAGCCAAGCAAGGAAGTCATCTGCACGGCCAGGAGGCCCGAACTGACCACGGTCGGCGAGGATGGGTGGTTGAAGTTCAATGAGTCGCAGCTGGAGGCAAGCGGTTATGAATTGGGCAAATCTATCAGATGCTTCTGGTCCAAGGTGGACAGAGGAGGGGGCGGCGGCTTGTATAATGTGGACAACATCATTAGTTACGGTAAAGAGGTACGTATGCTGCTTTTAGACTCTTCTTTTTCTGTTAATTGGCAACTAGGTTCCTGCCTTTTTTAACATTTCGCATGTCATTTTATATTTTTGGTGCAATGTTTTAACCTCTTAAACAGGTTTGCTCGTACAGCATACATTCTACTCACAAGACTGTCCGCAGCTGGTTTGCCTGAACGCTGTACGGGCATCGATATTTTCACCTTTCCTTCATGATTGTCGGTATTTGATAGAATGTATTTATCCTTTTAAAAAACCCTTTTTGTCAACATTTCTTGTAAAAAAAAAATTGATATGTTCCCTGTTTAAATTGTTCGAAAGAGGATGCTTCCTTTTTTTTTTCCTGAGTTAATTTATGATAATTTTCAGTTCATTAAATTCCTGTCAAGTAAGGGAACTGGTAGAGAAAATGAAATGCTTTCAATCTGCTAGGAGAAGTATCTTCAGTCGATGGGGAAAGATTCAGAAGTGTGGAGCATTTAAAAAAAGGCATGGGTACCTATTTGCCAATAGGTATGAGCGCCCATGATCATGTGTTCTTATTGTTCATCTTATGCAAAAATTTTTGAGCAATTGATGATCGGGAAAGGGGCGAGAAATTGTAATAAAAATCATTTATTTTTCAGTTTCAATCTTACGGAATTAAGACCGTAATCCCGCGAGACTAGTCCCTCAAATATTTGTGCGGGATCCCGCAGGATCCCATTCCTGCGGGATCGGGATTGCATTCCCTAATATAAAGCAAGTAACTGCATTCACCATTAGATTGAGTAGGTTGTAGTTTATGGGCCTCACCCTTTTAAAAGCAACCACAGAATCCTCTCAAAGGAGAAGCAATTCAAAACTAATTTTTTTTAAACTTAACTGATATAATATTTCAAGTTCAAAATGCTGTCACATGAAAGTGCAACCAAAATTCTAAACACATGACCCATATTAATATAGGACCTAATCTAGCTCTGAATGTAAGTATTATTACTGTTTGAAATAAAATATTTGATGTGGACACCCCATGACTTCCTTGTACGTCTATTATGATAAATATTTTCCGTGCACTTCATCTAAACTTATTTTGTTTGGAAGAGATATGATACTGCAGTAATACTAAGGTTTTGAAATTCATAGCCAAATATTTGAGATATCGCCAAGCTGGGTTCAATGAGATTTTTTTTTTTTTTGACACTTAATTGGGCGATATTTCGCCAAAAGCCGACATGCTTGAGATAGTTAGCGAGATTTTGGTCATAGCCGAAATAGTGATTCATCCGAGACTTTAAATGAATTGTAGATATCCATAGACCTTAATGTATATGGGTAAGTCTTTTGGGTGACCCTGTAAATAAATTACCCAATTGATTGCAATCAAAAAGGAGATGCGCAGTTAGATGTTACAATAGTTTTAAATACAAAATTTCAACATTCTAGGGTTAAAACTTTGAGTTATACGAAATACGCAATTATTTTTGGCATTAAGTTGGGCGATATTTCGGAAAAACTCGTTAAGGTCGATTACAAGTGTCTAGATTTTATGCATGGAACAAACAATGACTGACAGTAGACACAATATATTGAAGATGTACATAGACATTAATGTATTGAAATTCTTTTGGGTTGTTTTGTAAATAATCTCTTCAGTAGGTTGAAACCAAAATCGAGGTGCACAACTAGATGTTACAACAATCTTATATATAAAATTTCAACAATCTACGACTAATAGTTTTGGAGATATGGGCAGTTGAATAATACATACAAACATGCGTACACCAACAGTCACCAAGCTTGACGACTTTTGGCACAAGTTTTGAGGGAGGTACCTGACCGTCGTCGGATCCGAACTATATAGTAGGATGGTATTGTACTTGAAAAGAATGAATGTCTCTAAAACTGCCATTAACCGTAATGTGTTGGAATTTTTTAATGTTCCTGCAGAAGAACTAATAAGTGATAAAGACACTGCCTTCTATGAAGAGATTCATTTTGTAATCCTTAACAACATATATCACTTTTGATTCGTTTGAAATAACTTAATATCTCTAAAACGCTTTAATGAATTTCTGCCCGTAGAGCGTAATGTATGGAAAATCTTTTGGGTGGCCCTGTAAATAAACTATCCAGTCGATTGGAACCAAAAAAAGGGAGGTGCGCAAATAGATTTTACAAAAATCCTAAATATAAAATTTCAACATTCTACGACTAACTGTTTTTGATATACGCGAGTTACATGCGTACATACGTACAGAAGTCGGGGGAAAACTGGTCAAAATGGACATGTGATCGGTCTAAATGGGTTGTACATGCATTTATATGAACATAAATCAACGCGTACGATGAGATGTCTCGCAAACACTCTTAAAAGTAAATTTAGAGGAGTCAAAATCTGGATACCGAAATTTTCCGGGATCACATTACTTTTGTGTATTTCGTACAAGGAAGTAAAAAGTGCGAGAGGGAAGACGGCCTTGTCAATAAGCGATGTCAAAAGGAGAACTGACGACAGATGATTGAGTAATCACTAGGTTGCCTCGTGTTCCAGATTTTTTTTTTTTTTTTTTTTTTTTTACCGGAACGAAAGATACGAAAGATTAGGTTGTAACGAAAGTTCCCCGCCACCGCAAACATCGTCAGCACACAGTTCGCGTTGGCGTATTTGCTCATATTTTGTCAAACGATTTTTAGCATTTGAAAGAAAGAGACTTACTTTATAACACGGTGTTGTGAAATCTGTACAAAGTATAGTTATCTATTAAGTAAAAGCTGTCTCAAATGGAACTATCACTCTAGAGGATTAGAACCATTATTTACTTCCAGTTGTGTTGCAAAAAGTCAGCTACAGAATATCAACGAATTATGAGTACAGCCACAGCTTTAAGTATTACTGTTGTATCATGTGACACTGTGCAGGTTTGATACCGAAAGTTCAAAAACAGTTCTAAGGAGTTAGAAGCTAGTTTTTCAGGCACATTTGGCGGAAAACTTTCGTTATAACCTGATATAATATTAGTCAAAAGTGGCTGATCTGCATGGACAATTTTTTTTTTTAACCAAATGTTTTCTGCGAGAAGTATTGTCCCAAAATTTCAAATAAAAACACCAAAAATGTTACTAATTTTTGTTAGGTTAAAATGATTATTATTATTTTTAGTTAGGAAGTCTCACTTAGTATAAAAAAGTGACTTTAAGCAACAATATAGTAGTTAAATAAACTTAAAGATGACAGTGATGTCTCTTCTGGGGCTGGATGTAGAATGCAAATTCAGCGCTTTGTTCATTTAGCCAACAACGCTTGCTAATCGCCACCAGATCCCACCACATGAAAATAGCTGCATCTAGCGGTTCTCCACCAGCTCTATTCAACCAGCCAACTTCATGTACAACCAGGCAATTAGCCAGGAAAAGGTTTCGGTTAGATTCCAAAAGGTAGTTAAGGTAGAATGTATCACAACAAAGCAACTAAAATTGGATTTAATTAACAAAAATCTGTATTTCGAGAGAAGAAAAATTTATCAATTCAGATTTCCATTGAATTTTTGGCAGAGCTTGTCCAGAAAGTAAAGTCAATTTAATAATTCTATCCTTAGAGTCACAGGCGCATACTTAATAAGCTGCCGTTGTAAGAACTTCAATGTGAGTTCACCGTTCTGATAGATTATTGTCGGCAAGTGATCTTTGTCAATGAGCTCTTCGTTTTATAAATTCCTTAGGACTAGTAGTACAGTAATATACACATCAGTACTTTCTCATTGAATAAAATCTGTGTAATTCTTCGCTTCAAAATTCAGCTGAATTAAGATATTATATCGAAAAGAATGATGAAGTGTCTCAACTCTTGATTATCTAACGAGAATTGTCTCATTTATGTCATCTTGGTGGACAATAAGTTGAAAATCAGTGATCGTATTTGTTCCAGATATTTAAGGCCATTAAATCCGGAAAATGCCAGGAAACTCTTGAATGTGTTAAGTCTGGCTCAACTGATCAAAGCTCGCTGATTAAACAGTGTAAACAGAAATCTAAGATCGTACATAGTAACTAATATTTCGAACAAGAAATTCTTAGAAATAGTGACTTGCATACAGGTGATGCGATACAGGGTCGGGACACTGTCATCTATTGCTGGTGGTTCTCGTCACTTGTTTGAAACCATTTATAGGTGTAAATGTTTATCAAGAAGATATCATGCCGTAGGCTATTCTCCCATTCAGACTCTCATTTCCCATGTATATTCGCACTTCCAGAAAATATTGTTCTTGCTGTGATGACTATTTTCGGACTTGCTGTCCACCAAGATGCACTGAATAAGATTCTCCTTTGATAAAACGGACACGGATCACAAGATCGGAAAGTTTAGGCGAAATACCACCCAATTTGACTCCAAAAATAAATTTTTATTAAAACAGAAGCCAGTCTGTCGATATCGCTTTTATTTGGAGAGAAATCGTCAAACCTTAACAGTATGGAATTATCGTACCTCAGTTTCAAATTAAATAAATTTCAATGAAGTTCTGAATATTTACATATTTTAACACCAAGGAAAGTCATGCTGTGCCCACATGAGATTTTTTTTCTTCTCCCCTTTTCAGTCGCCCCTGCCAAAGGACGGCGTCCTCCTGCCTCCAGACGTTGAAGTACTCCGCGTCGTCTGTCGCAACTTCGCCAGGTTCTCTGTATATGACCGGCTGCACGCCCGCATCCGTGACGTCGGGTCCGTGCCCACCGTACCCGCCGGGATCGCCAGGAACTTTGTTAACGTGCTCGTCTTCGGTGTCGACTCCCTGTCGAGACTGGCCTTCATCCGACACCTGCCGCTCACCTACAGGTACCTGACCGAGGACCTCAGGATGACTGTCCTCAGGGGCATGAACAAAGTGGGGGACAACACCTATCCCAACCTGATAGCTCTGCTCACAGGTGAGGAATAAATTCCCGCCCTATCTAGTACTAGAAGTGACTCAATGTCGGGCCGAAAGTCAAGAACTGCTGTGGCTACGTGACTTGTTCATTCTCTTAACCCTTTGAACGCAAGCATTTTCGCGTCAATACAGAAGACCAACGGGACAGACTGTCAAACGCTGGAAAAGTACAGCCGTTGTCATCGATCCATTTAACTACCAACAACATGTCGACTACCAAACTAGCGCATCAGGCGCCACAGAACTAAAGAAGTTTTCTGACACAGTTGGTTGTGCGCGGCCGCGCAGCCAGAAAGCTTCTTTACCTCTGTGGTGCCAGATGGACGATTCGATCGACCGACATGTTGTTGGCAGTTAAATGGATCGATGGCAATGACTGTACTTTTTCAGAGTTGGGACCATTTAACCATATTTTTGGCGACTAGCATTGAAAGCGCTGAAGTAAGATGGTTTCACGCCGCAACCACCGCGCGTCAAAGGGTTAAAATAGGTACTCACTTGACGCATCGTGCGGTTATAGTCTTGAAGAAAAGCTTGTTTCGTATGCCTACTCCGTGTACATTTGACGCTCACCCTGCCACTATCCACCATTGATATATATGCTATTAGCATATATATCAATGCTATCCACAGACCCGCCTCCCATTTTGCTCATCTGATGCATTGCAGGTCATTAATCTCCATCCTCTGGAGAATCATTTCGTTTGACGCATCACTTGACGCATCGTGCGGGTATGGTCCTGAAAAAAAAAGCTTTTTCAGTGTGCCCACTCCGTCTACATTTGACGCTCTCCCTGCCACTATCCACAGACCCGCCTCCCATTTTGCTCATCTGATGCATTGCAGGTCATTAATCTCCATCCTCTGGAGAATCATTTCGCTTGACGCTTCACTTGACGCATCGTGCGGGTATGGTCCTGAAAAAAAAAAAAAAAAGCTTTTTCAGTGTGCCCACTCCGTGTACATTTGACGCTCTCCCTGCCACTATAAACAGACCCGCCTCCCATTTTGCTTATCTGATGCATTGCAGGTCATTAATCTCCATCCTCTGGAGAATCATTTCGCTTGACGCATCGTGCGGGTATGGTCAGAAAAAAAAAAGCTTTTTCAGTGTGCCCACTCCGTGTACATTTGACGCTCTCCCTGCCACTATAAACAGACCCGCCTCCCATTTTGCTCATCTGATGCATTGCAGGTCATTAATCTCCATCATCTGGAGAATCATTTCGCTTGACGCATCACTTGACGCATCGTGCGGGTATGGTCAGAAAAAAAAAAAAAAGCTTTTTCCGTACGCCCACTCCGTGTACATTTGACGCTCTCCCTGTGACTATCCACAGATCCGCCTCCCATTTTGCTCCTCTGATGCATAACAGGTCTCCTTCCTCTGGAGAATCATTTCTACAGAATTTTAAGGAAAGAAGACGCCAGACTTGTCCGCATGGAGACAACTTTGAATTGGCTGATAACAAGAAATTATCATTTAAGCAACTACCATTCATCTCCTCTGAATGGTAGTTGCTTAAACGTGTTACGTGTGCCATTACACTACACGTGTTATGTGTGCCATTACAATGGCTATCATAAAGTTTTCCCCCCGTTATGCTCAATTTAGTTTTTCCTGTATATCAATGAGTGTTACTAGAAATACAATTCGAAAAAGATGACCAGGCAACTCTTTAAAAAGAATGTTGAATATAGCAAATTATCGATGTCCCTATAAAAATCAAGCGTCAATGTGTCAGTCATTGATGTTAAAACATCGAAATTATTTATCTTAAAATATCGGTATACCGATACCCATACATGAATTGTGTACATTTGCTCCGATGTGCGATGAGTGAAACAGAATGCAGGACATTTTGCAAGGCAAAGGCAAAAAAATAAGGACATTCTTATGTTTTTTGCTATGTAATGCAGTTTGCAGGACAAGACGTAAGAAAAGTACTGTCCTGCGAAATGCAGGACGTCTGGTCACCTACATAAATACCACCTAGCCATCCCCCACCCACGAAATTGGATTAATCAGTCTCTCGGTTACACCTTCTGTGGAAAAACTATCAAAGTTTTGGTTTCGTATCGCAAGTGTAACTATGGTAATGAGTAAACGTATTACGAGTATATTTCTCGTAATACATTTTACAGAAAACGTTCTGAGATTTTATTTATTCAGATTAAAAATTTGTGATTTAAATATGCGATAAGCATTTATAGAGGCTATGGCGTCTCTAATTCTGGGCAAGGATATTTGACAAAAACTTGAGATTGATGTAAAAATTACTCAAAACTATAAAACATATTAAATGGAATCTGAACTTGCTTGCGTGAGCGGGCTGTTGAATGAAAGCAGAGCACCTCCTAGTGATGGCCCAGTATATACTGTGTGTTCCAAAATAGATGTTAAAGCTATTACATTTTAAACCGTAAGTGATAGAAACAAGCTTTCAATTAGAAAAGTTCATCAAATAAAGAGTAGCTTCAAAATACGGCAAATTTTTCACGGGGGGGGGGGGACTGTATACATATTAAAATGCGTAATAAAATGCTTAGAATGCTTAATAAATTATTGGAATCGACTGGGCAATTTATTTACAGGGTCACACAAATGATTTTAAATACATTAAGGTGTATGGATACATTCAGTTCATTGAAAGTCTGTGGTCAATTACTACTTTGGCTATCCCCAAAATATCTCGCAAACTATCTCGCCAACTTAAGTGTCAAAAACAAATCTTTCAAATTTAACCCAGCTTGACGATATCGGGAATATTTGGCTAGAAATCGCTAAACCTTAATATTACTGCAATGTTTTATCTGTTTCAAACAAAATAAGTTTAGATGAAGTGCGCCGAAAGTATTTTTTCTTTAATAGACGTGCAAGGAAACCATGTGTTGTCCACATAAGATTCTTCTTTTTTTTATAAAGAAATGTATTTTATCAAGCAAAATCAAGTATACAATTGCAAATGCTTTTCAGTGTTCAACTGTACTAAAGGGGCTTTCTCTGCTAAGAGTAAAGGCTATTTTAAGGGAAAGAGTTTTGTCGATGGACGCATGGGCAAGCTGCTCTGTAGAACAGCCCAAAATTCAAAGGATGACATGTTTGAGAACCTGTTTGAAAATTAGCCTCGCTAATATGTTAGCTCTAATCCTTGATAAGACGCACTTGTATATTCATCTCCGTTGCATAGTGTTTCTTCCCGTCAATGAAAAATAAATCTCAACACAAAAGCCCCACTGGTGGCCGAGCGTTTTTGCGTTCTCAATTGGAAGACGGGTGGTGCTTGATTCAAGCTCAGGTCGCGTCCGTCGACCTAGCCGTTCGGAGTGTTTCGTGCTTTTCTCCGAAACTTCGCGTAGATGCTGGTTAGGACCCCTTAGAAAGTCCTCCTCTCCTCCCCTCGGCCTAGATCCCTCGCGTAGATATAATCTCTGCCGTAATACCGCATTCCATTTCTCAACACAAAAAGCGAATCATTGCCATTTTGTCTTTGCAGCGATGGAAGCAAATACATTGGGATTCAAGTTCATTTCAGGACAATCTATATTTATAATCCACTAACGTATGTACAATAAATTTAATGAAAGGCGGATTGAAATATTCCCTCGTTCCTTCTCTTTTTCTTTCAAAAGCACTTCTTCATTTGGTGCACTTTTTCGCTATTTGAGGAATATAAATACCTTTTTTGAGTTCAAAGGAATCGATCAGAGTGTTCAGGATCTATCTGGTCGATAATTGATAAAAGAGAAATTTTACTTTGTTCATTTTTTACTTTTAGGAATATTTTTTTAAGCGAATGGGAATATAGTACGTGTAATCAAGAGGAACTACAATGATGTAATCAAAGGAAGCACGTAAGGTTCTCAGAAACGAATAATGGGATATTGCTAATTTATAAATCTAATATATAAAATTCTCCTGTCACAGTGTTAGTCACCTAACTCCTCTGAAACCACTCGACCAATTTTAATGAAATTTTCTATGTATATTCGTTAGGTCATAGAATAGGTTTTTAACTATGTCTCATACCCCTAAGTCATAAGGGCGGTCCACCCCAAAATGTTTAGCCCCAGAGTGCTATTAATTTCAATCAGGATTTCTGTGTACACATTAGCGTGTCGAGTCACTTTTCAAATGTGTTTGCCAGATAATGTGGAGAAGTGGGGGGGGGGCGTTAATAAAATGTTGAAAGTCGCACAAGGTTTGCAATTTTTGATAATGGATCGCTAAATGTGGTGCCAAAACGTGACAATTTATTATAAATATATTTCGCGTATAGTTAGAAAATGCCTGGCGTATATTGTAAAAGAGTTTTATTGGGCTATTTCAATATAGATTTCTATTCCGAAGAAGTGCTCTGTGGAACAAGAAAGGAAAATACGGTACACTCATGGATTATGATGCCCATTCCAAACAGCATTTAAAATGTCTTTCCGGTACAGTTGGAATATGCCTTAAGGAAGAATATGCCTGGCGAAGATTGTAAAACAGTTTCAGTAGGCGATTTTAAGATAGATTTCGATTCCAAAGATGTGTTTTGCGGTACAAGAAAGAGTTGATTCCTATTTTAACGCCCTCACTCTCGCCAACCTAAAATCCCCGTACTTTGGCGAGCTTTGCAGTCATGGGTCTCTGGGAGTTATGCACAAGATTCAACGGTACTTACGTATTATCCCGGCGGTCCGCCAAGACAAGCATTTTTTCACCAAGATAAATGCTGGGCACATGAGATTGTTGATGGTTTGGAATACGATTGGCAACGTATTTAAAATCTACGAAAAAGTAGTTTGGCGGAAGTGACCGCCGGGATAATACGTAAGTACCGTTTCAACGCACCCAAAAGAACTAGGTGATAACTAAAGTAAACAAACTAGCGATAAACGTGCCAGTTAAGGAATTTGAAGACATTTAATTATTAAAACTACATTAATTGGTAATCCAAAATAAATAAAAATGTAACGGCATGCTGTACTTACATGTTGTTCCAAATCGCCATTTTAATTCTAAGTTACGATTTCTACATAAATGCAAAAAATCGTCATGGTAACTGCATATGTTTAATCATCGCCTCCTTGGCGAGAGTCGAGGCGTTAAAGTAGGAAACAATATATAAAACGGTGAAGTATATAGTTGTGATATATCAGGTTGTAACGAAAGTTTTCCGCCAAATCTGCCTGAAAAACTCACTTCTAACTCCTTAGATAACTGTTTTTGAACTTTCGGTACCAAACCTGCACAGTGTCATACAACAATATGATACAACAATAGTATTTAAAGCTGTACTGTACTCATAATTCGTTGATATTTTGTAGCTGACTTTTTGCAACACAACTGGAAGTAAATGATGGTTATAATCCTCTAGAGTGATAGTGTCATTTGAGACACCTTGTACTTAATGATAACTATATTTTTTACAGATTTCACACCATAGTGTTATAAAGTAAGTCTCTTTCTTCTAAATGCCAAAAATCGTTTGACAAAATATGAGCAAATACGCCAACGCGAACTGTGTGCTGACGATGTTTGAGGTGGCGGGAAACTTTCGTTACAACCTAATACTTGGCGAAGATTGTAAAATAGTTTTAGTAGACGATTTTAAGATGGATTTCGATTCCAAAGATGGGTTTTATAAAATAAGGAAGAAAAATACAGCACAGTCATGAATAATGATAACACTTTCTAACTTAATGGAATAAGGACGAAAAATAGGGACGACGCATAAATTATGATACGATTTTAATATCTAGCACTATAGTGCGTATTTAATCTGAAAGTGTTTCAGATTTTCATCCTTTTTTTTTTTGGTGGGGGAGGCAAAATTTTTTATGGAATGACCATCAATAAGTCTCAAGGCCAAACTATGTCTGTTTGTGGATTAGATTTGAGCACGCCATGTTTTTCACACGGACAGTTAGTTATACGTGCCATGCTCTCGAGTGGGAAAACCATACAGTGGGCATCCAGTTTGTTTGTGTTATCTAAAGATGGGATAGCAAAATATATTGCATACTCTATTGCGTTAAGGGATTGATATTATTTTTTAGTAAAATTATTGTATACTCTATTGCGTTAAGGGATTGATATTATTTTTTAGTAAAATTATTGTAATTAGCGATATATATAAATTTAAAGAATAAATTACAATGAATTAAAAATGTATGTTTGGTATTGTGTTATTTTTATATTCCAGCATCGTTCACAGCGCTCCATGCCTCTTCCACTCATATACCACATCCTCACAAACTTACAATAAGTTAGTCATTTCTTTCTACTAAAATAATCCTAGGAATAATTTATATGGCAAAACAACGTTTGCCGGGTTAGCTGGTTTTATAATAAATCTTGTAGAAGGATATTAATGTTTTCAGCTCTCTCCAAAATGTAACAAAAATATTATACAATTTTCACAAAAAAACTTTCTAAAACTCGTAAAAATTTCGGAATGTTGAACAGCTAACTGTTATATTGTTATGAATTTTATTCTTAATACTTGTAAATAATGAAAATAAGATGTAAATTGTATGTAAATGGTGTAATATTAATTATATGTGATAAAATATCCGCTTTTCGCCAGGTGGTTAGGATTCGGCGGACTCCATCAAGTAAGCTCGAAGTGGTGCACCACGATCGTTTAGCGCCTTATTGGGTGAATAGTTTTCCCGTTTCTTGAGGATTGCGCTGCCCGGGACGTGCAGTCTTTAAAGAGGGGACAATGTTATGAATTTTATTGTAAATACTGTAAATAAGATGTAAGTTGTATGTAAATGGGGTAAATAAAATTAATTATATGTGATAAAGTATGCCTTTTCGGAAGGATTGCGAAAGTTTAGGAAAATTACAAACTATTAGCGGACTTTCGTGAAAATTAATTAATTTGGTGAGCTGGGTGAGTTGGCCGCATGTTAAGGTCGCCAACGGTGCCAGCTGCATGTAAAAATCTGCGCTGGAAGCCTAGGAATTAACGTAAAAAACAATCGAGCGTTCGAGAATCTCCAGAAACGTCTAGTTACCGCGCGGTCTTACTTTCCTCTCCCCCCGGTTATAACACAGACCTCAAAATACCCATAGACCGGACACCCCTATGCTTTCTCTGTGACTAAAATGATCGGGAGCAGTGGGAGGGGCTGAGAGCTGCCAGATGGTCCCGAAGATGGTTTACAAGTTCATGAACAAAAGATCGGTACTCTTTCGCTTCGGAGAAAAGGGAAAGCGCGGCGACCCCCCCCCCCCCCGAATTCGCCAATCGCCATCTTCGGGACCCCTGGCAGCTTACCGCTGCTCCTACTGCTCCCGATGATTTTAGTCACCATAGGGGCGTACGCTATTCCAATCATTCGCTCAGAGGTTTGCGGAGTGTTCGAGCGAGCTGCTTCGGTTTCGCGCGCGGCGAAAAGTGATACTTACGCTTGTTTACATCTGAGCTAATTGTTTTTATTGATTTCTTCTGCACTGCTCTTGTTGAGCAGGCTGTAAATATTATTTTAATTAGTGTACAAGCGTGAAAAATAAAGCTCGTTGTTTATTTACACCCCAATCGTACCGCGCGAGTGAATTTTGTAACAATATTAACCCATTAAGCGCCAAAGATCCCGTTACGGGAACATCTATTATACATATTTTTCTTAAAATATTTTAACGCAATTTACGAAATACACATTTTATTTAAACATTTACACTATAGGGTGTGTTATATAGTGTAAATGTTTATATAAAATGTGTATTTCGCAAATTGCGTTAAAATATTTTAAGAAAAAAATATATATAATAGATGTTCCCGTAACGGGAGCTTTGGCGCTTAATGGGTTAATACACGTGCCTTAACCCTTTAACATGCAGTGCTCCCGCTCTGAGAACACCAAACTCTGACGTTTTGACTGTTACCAGTCACGAAGAATAGATTTAATTTCTATAAAAATAGTTGCGGGTGACATAGCTCCACAATGGTCACGATTTTTTTTAACAGCACTGACATCTGCTGAAAAATGGAAGAATACGAGAACAGCTGTACAGATTGTCCAATGCTGAAAAAAGGGCAGCCGTTGCCATCGCTCGACTTAACTACCAGCAAGATGGCGGACGATCGAAACGTTCATCGCTTGTCACAGATCTAGAGACTGGCTAGAGACACAGATCTAGACTGGCTCAGCCAATCTGCGTCAAAAAAAGGTCTCTAGATCTGTGGCACGCGATGAACGTTTCGATCGTCCGCCATCTTGCTTTTAGTTAAGTCGAGCGATGGCAACGGCTGCCCTCTTTTCAGCATTGGGAAAGGGTTGCGCCTCAAAGGGTTAAAATTATGTCCTCCTCCACCCCATCCCCTCAAAGAAGCAGCTTTGCAAAATTTTTAAATGTTACAATTTTTTTTAATCGATATTTTTTGATTCAGTAGTCGGTTAACTATAGTAAAACCAAATTTTATTCTATTCTCTTGAGCCATTTGTGATGAATGCACAAACAAACATTTACATATTTATCATAAAAGAAGGAACATTCGCACAATTTTCACAAAATCTATGAAATTTTTTGAAATTTTTTATGCGTATAGTTTAAGTTAAATGACCAACTATCATGATAATAATTATTTTTCATTCAATTTAGTGTTTTTTGCATAATTCGGGCCACAAATATTTGCAAACTTTGAATAATTATCGCAAAATTTCTATTTTCTCAAAACTTAGAGAAAAAAAAAAATCAACGTTTACAGTTAAAGTGATGACTTATAGTATTAAATTTCTTTTCATTCGTTTGGTGGATTTATGTGATTTGCTAAAAAAAAAATTAATGCATTTTAAATACATTTTTTCAAAATCATTCAGTCAGTTCGGTCCATGTCTCTTGCTCTAGAGTAAAATACTTTCAGTGTTCGTATAGAAAATAATTCTCTTCCTTGAATTATAATGTAACTGCTTCATAACATAGAATTTAGCTCTGAAAGTATTGTCTGCTAGTGCTATTTATTTTATAATGAAGTACTTTTCCCCCCGTAAAAAGTAGAAGATGGGATAACATGAGACAGATCAATTAAGATTAGGAAGGGGGATACGCCAGTCTCACTCTTGGTATTCTGGCAAATCTCTAGTAGTGAAGCTGCCCAGGTCACTGTCATGCGTAGACATATCAGGAGACTTGCATAGATTAATAGACCAGAAAACTTCAAATGTGCACTAAATGTTCTTCAGCACAGGCATCGCTTGTCCACCTGCGTGGGTCTACTACTGCATGAGATAGTGCATCTTCCCATTTATGACTCTTGGAGATTCCACGACCTCTTGGACTTTCTCTATTCTTCGGCTCGACTTCGAATAATAAACCACAACAAAACCGCAACATTTTTCATTTTATTTTATTTTAATTTACTATGAGATGACTGCACTCAAAAATAAGTACATTGTATGCATTATTATTACTATCTAGTTGCAACTGTTGTGCATTTCACATTTGGTTTTGACTTTCCGTAGGCAAGGCAGCTTATGGCGGGGATCTTCCGGATTACTCCGAAGGATTCGACGAGTGGCCGCTGATATGGAAGAACTTCTCTGGGACAGGCTATGCTACGATGTGGGCAGAGGATTTCCCGGATTTCGGACTGTTCTCTTACCTCGCGCCTGGATTCCGCGAACCTCCGACACTGCACTACCTCCGCCCTTTCTGGCTGGCCCTGAAGGACTCTCCGCTGCTTAAGATCAGTTCTCACATGTGCTACGGTGCAAAACCTAGATATCTCTTGCAGGTATGTTTTTTGAGACTTACTCTTTACAGCAAGGATGTCTATAGTCTAACCTGCGGGCCGCATGTGGCTCAAAGCAAACTTGCATAGTTAGCATTTTTTGGCATGACTCTCTCAAATGTAAAACAAAATACCACATAAATATAATAAAATTATCAAACTATTTCTGTGTTGCATTCTGTATACATATATAGCTCATCAGCTATTGGCAGCAGCGGTGGCTCGCCATATGAATAAAATGAATCATTGATTCACTTTTTTATGCACTTTCTCATATACACTGGTGGGCAAAATTAAGAGATGGAAAGCATTTTCCCAAATACCTCGAGAAATACTGGATAAAAATAAATGAAATTTGGTATAGATATAACTTATTGTATGACAATAATGTGTGCAAAGCAAAAATTAAAGTGCCATTCATTGGCAACAGTAATTGCCAACAGTCCAATGTGGACTGAATTTCATGATGAAAGATGGCAATGAAAGTGAGGCTTGTATGGTGTGTGGTCGCCTCTAGTATGGTATGTGGTCGCCTCTAGTATGGTGTGTGGTCACCTCTGACAGATAGACAGCATGCACAACGAGTATGCATGCTGTGAATAAGAGAGTTGAGGAGTGCTTGTGGAAGACTCTCCCACTCTTCCACCAGAACAGTTTTTAACTCCGGAATGGTTCTAGGTGGGGGTTGGCGTATCGCAATAGTCCTCCCAAGAGCATCCCAAGCATTTTCAATGAGGTTAAGGTCAGGAGATTTGGCTGGCCATACCATTCGATGAATATCTTCGCTTTCCAGATACTCATCAACCAGGCGAGCCCTATGTGGTTGGGCATTGTCGTCCACAAAAACGAATTCGAGGCCTACAGCCCCCCTGAAAAGACGCACATAGGGCTCTAGTATCTCCTGCCTGCACCTCTGAGCATTCACGAAACCAGTGTCAAACACATCGAGCGGTGTGCGGGTATCTTTCATGATCTCTGACCAAACCATCAGTCCTCCACCACCATACTGGTCCCTTTCCATGATGTTGCTGGGATGGTATCGAGTCCTAGGTTCCCTCGATATGAATATTCGCCGAGAATCAGGTTGTAGACTGAATCTGGACTCATCTGTGAAGAGAACATTAACCCATTGGAGCTGTGTCCAGTGTTGGTGCTGTATGCACCATTGTACACGCTCTCTCTTCTGTGGGAGGGAGGGAGTGGGATGCAAATGTCGGGCTTCCTGGCATTCACCGAGCCTCCTGGAAACTGTGTTCCTTGAAACTAATGTTCCTGTGGCAGCAGCGAGGTCCCTAGACAGTTGTGTCACTGTAGACGTCCTCTGGCGCTTGGCTGTAAGTACTAAATACCGGTCTTCATTGGGCGTTGTTGCTCTCGGACGACCTTGTACTGGTCTTCTGGACACTGTCCCACTGTTTTTAAACTGGCTCCACAAATTCGAAACAACGCTTGGAGTTACACCCAATTCACTAGCAACCTGAGCTTGGGATTGCCCTGCCTCAAGTCTACCTTCAATTCTCCAGCTCATACCTTCCTCTAAACGATGATGTTCACTCATTTCACCTAAAAATAACAAAAAACAACAAGATTATTCCAGAAACACAATAAAAACCGCTACTGTGTTGTAGAATGGAATGAGCTGAGCAGCTGGATGCATACTTTTATTCCTCCTGCTGGCTTAGCACCGCCCACAAAAATATGTAAACTCAATTCAGCGACACCAGCGCCATAGTGACATTATATGACAACCAACTGTCCAGGTTTTATGTGATATATTCCGAGAAATGTGGGAAAATGCTTTCCATCTCTTAATTTTGCCCACCAGTGTACAATTAAAAAAATAATTGAACTAACTGAATCAAACGCACTCATTACTGTCCAAGAATCTGAAATTCAAGAATTTCTTTCAGTGGTCAAGCTATAAATTCGAAAATTTTTAATGAAATCTATGCAATTGTGAGAATTCATAAGTGTCAGTTACTAGTGCCAAACTTTTTTATAGATGTCTGATATTGGTTTAGCCACCATTACAACATAAATAATATTTAAAAAATAGAAACTTTTGAACATTGTTGAATAAATTAAATCCTACAAAAGTTGTGAAAATGCACTTAAACAAACTTTTTGTTTATAACTTAAGTTAGTTTTAGTAAGTATCAGTTACTAGTTAATTTTTATATTGCTCTTAACTTTTCCCAACGAAGTTGAAAAATGTTTCAACTTGCCTGCCTGTCCACACGTACATGCTGTAACCTAAACATAGGATTCATACTGTTAACATTTTGGAGCAAGAATTTCGCAGATAATATCTTGTTTTTTCTATCTCGAACCTCCCTCCTTTTTTTATGCGTCTACCCACATTTGAGGAAGATACTCAAAACGTTCTGAAATTGATTTTTAGGTATTAGAGATCGTTGTATTTTATAGCAAGAATTTTAATAGATTAGATATCTCTTTCCTTTGAGCTCACGTGGGATACGTGAAAATAACGTTTCGCCAACCCTCGCCTGTCTTACAGGTTACGAATTTTGGAAAATACTCTCCAGTCTAGCGCTAATGTTTAAAAACTCACATTTGTGCCAAATTTCGTTATAGTATTAGCTTCAGTAGTTAGGACTAGGCCAAATATTGACGTACGAAAACACTATTATTACTTTCCTCTCCCCTTGCCATTTTCTTAATGTCGGAACGGTTGCTGGTACGTATATTCAAAAAGTGATCTCTAGGTATAGTAAAGTTGCCATGTGCTTCGGAAGGACACCACTTACAGCGCAGCCTGGCGGCTTAATGTGGAGTTAGCGTTCTTATGTCAAAAACGGTACGAGATACAGGGGAAGAAAGCCAAACTTCTTCAGCTCCATCAGTTCAGTAAGAAAAGACACCTTAATTTGTGGCAATCATGTCCATCAATTCGCACAATAATGCTACGGACGAAAACGTATAAAACTCACATTGTTTGGTCGAATTTTCCTAAACTGCATTAAGCTCATTTATCCTTCATGCTAAAAGTTTTTCCGTCAGCAACAATACACGTCTGGCCGTTGGTCTGCAAATTCCGCTGCATTTGCATCGATAATACGTTTTTACGCCATGCATTTTACGCCTTTAATTTTTATAATTATTGCGCTCAAAATATCTCTTATAACAAATCGATGATGCTCTACAACTTCATAAATCACTTTTTTCCCTATTTCGTTCAATTTCGATATAGGAATGCTAATTCTGCAGTTTTCCACCAGGCGGCGTCGTAGGCTGTTCCATTCAGTAGCGCAGGGCTACCTAGCCTTCATTTCCTCCACCCTCACTATACCTATCCTTCATTCTTATGAATATGGCAACAGCCGTTCCAAAGTTATGAGGGTGGCAAGGGACTTAGTGTATATTACTGCTATGGGCTACGTATCATGCTTTCTAGGGTGTTTGTACTTTGAAACTTTTTTCATAGAGGCTCACAAAATAATTTCCGAACACTACACTCTATGGGCAATTATAACTTAAAATGTTATTTTGAAGACGTTCATCTGTTTAAAAATAAAATTAAAAATTAATATATATGTTTGAGGTTTATAACAGAATGCTCTTTATTGAAAAGTAATTATGTTATATTTACGGCTCTTTGGCAGGATCAAGCAAAAAAAAAAACTGCCATATGGTAAGACTGTCAGAGCAGACAAACAGCAAACAGTTTACTGTTGATTTAATCTGTTTGCTGCTCTCATCTTTGCAAAGACGGGACGGCGGTGATTCTTCTTCTTCTATTCCCATCGTTGCTTCCCAAAATGTGTTATTGAATGCTCCTGATGTGCCCAGCGTATCCGCTAAACCCATGCCAGCCAGCAAGGATGAGCACAAAAGGGAATCCTTGCTGTCACATATTTGTAACGATGAGAGCAAAAACGCTAACTGTGCGTTTAAGTGGTAGTGTAAGCGCAGGCAAGATCGTGCTTGAAAAGTGGTTTTATAACCTATAATTTCTACACGAATTATCTTCCTTGTTTAACCCTTTAATATGCGGTATCCTCACCGTGAAGACACAACTCTGATATTTTGGCTGTTTTGATTCACGAAGAATAAATTTGATTTCAGTTATATAATCAAGGAGGGCATCTAGATAGACTGCCCAATGTCAAAAAAGTGCCGCCGTTGCTATCGCACGATTTAGCTACCGGCAAGATGTCGATTCGAAAACGTACAGCCGGCTGTGTCACATAATGTTCTTGAGCTCTGTGGCACGTACTGGGCGATTCGATTGACCGCCATCTTGCTGGTAGTTAAATCGTGCGATGGCAACGACGGCCTTTTTTTTACATGGGGAAATGGTTGAGCTTCAAAGGGTTAATACTGCTTATAAGAACGTACTTCACGCGTCCATTTAAACTAAGGCACTGTTTTATTTCTCTTTCAGTTGGACTATGTTCGGCAGTTCATCTCGGTTTATGGCAAGAAAGGAATTCCTTATTTCGGATTTTCTTTCCTGGCGGAACTTAGTCACGAGTACGTGTCAAGGATCTCTTCTGCAGACGTCCACTTTCGAGATTTCTTCCAATGGTTAGCAGACAGTGGTCAGCTCGATAACACTTTGCTCATAGTCATGTCTGACCACGGCCACAGATTCAATTCCATTAGAGCATCTCGAGTAAGCCCATTTTCTTTTATTGTCAATGCCGGATTAGCCATGTAGCAGAAGTAGAAAATGCTACGGGGCCCCAGCCTTTAACTTGAAAAATTTCGATTTAGCTTGAGAATTTTTCAAAAAAGTTCATCATTATCATTTTGTTGACAAAAATAGCAATTCGGAGGAAGTTTGTCCGATCCCTTGACCACCCATCTATGACCTTTAAAAATGCATTCCTTAATGTTACAAGTTTCCCTTTATTTAAAGAATGTATACAGAAAGGAACAAAACGTTAGAAAGAAAAAGTGCCAAAATGAAAGAATAGACTCAGGGCCCAGATTACTAGACTCAGGGCCCAGATTACATTAGACTGAAGCCTGTCGGCTCCGATCATTTCAGAGGTTTTGCAGTCACAAATCGAATGAATGTCTGAATGAATTTGTCATCAAACTATTAAAAATGACTCAATATACAGGAAATATCTGTGGCTATTTCTGAAGATTTTTTCTGGAAAGCGAGTCGCGTTCCTGCATTTCCCCCGAGAGCTGAGGTCCATAGAAATGTAGAAAAAAACGCGCCCCATTGAAAAGACATTCCTGCCCCACTATGGCCGAGTTGATAAGGTACTCTAAATGGTAGACAGTTGAAATGTGAAGATATCAGGTTCGGGCCTGTCGCGCGGCTGTCGATCTAACGGCCTAAAGTTTGGGTCGGTTTTCTCCAGAAGTAACAGTAACGTGAATGTGTGTTAGAACCCTTTTATTATTATATTAATCACCTGAAATTAACCACGTTAAATATAAAAGAATTCCTTTTGGCCGTTCGAAACCCCAGGTCAAAGTCGCGAATGACAGTAAGTACGTTCAGATAAAAGAATTAGAACGGGGAGGACCTTAGCGCAAACACGACGGTCGGGGAATCCGGGAAGCCTTAACCCAAGGCAAACTGAAAACAAAGAAAGTTTTCTGATACTCTTGCTCCACAGAGAAACTCACAAAATATTTCATAACATTTAAAATTATTAGGTATATACTCCAAAATCAATTGAAAGTTATACGATAATGAATGTTTTAGTTTCAAGAAAACGGTCAGAAAAGTGCCTATTATTTTAAATTTTAATGAACATTAAAATAGTAGACAGATGATTTTTCCCGCCAAAATATTTAAATTATTTTTACGAGGATAGACTGAAAAGTAATGCACACATGCTTCTAGAACACGAACGCGATGCTGTTTTATAAGTGCACCAAACGGTATGGGGAAGTAGCATTCCCCCTCTATATGCATGTGAATGCGTTCCGTTTATGCAGTGTATTTTGAATAGCGGAAGTAAATAGGGCTGGATCTGCCCATCGTCAATTCGATTTCTCTTTAATTAAACCATTAAATAAATGAAATTTAAAAAAAAAGTTAAAAATGTGTAATCTAGTAATAGCAAAGACCTTCCAACTAATGGAATGATTTTACAAGTATGTATATTGAGAGGGGGGGGGGTAAAAACTGTTTAAGGGCACAATTTAAAAGTACATTTTGTTTTTGAAGATTCTAAAAATTCTATGGAAACAAATCATATTTGATGTATGTAAACTTGTCAAGCTATGTATTTGCACTTGGGAAAGGGGGTGGTGGTGTTGGAAACTCGAAATACCGTGTTTACTCGCGTAATAGTCGCCTTTTCATAATAGTTGCACATCCCGTTTTGAAGAAGAAAAAAATCGTCAAACTAGTTTCCCCGCATAAAAGTCGCAGTCACTTATTTGATCTTCGTTTATGTCAATAAAAATACTGCTATAAAAAGAAAATACCTCCTTTTTGTGTGCAACTGGCGAAAAGATCATTTAATATACGACAGATAATCTGGAAGCATAAGTTATTAATTTTATAATAATACTAGTAATGTTTTAGCATTAGAGTGTACAACGTTATGTAGTAGATTTCACCGCATAATAGTCGCACCCAGACTTCCACCCCGAAAAATTGGCGAAAAAATTCGATACTATTACGCGAGTAAACACGGTTTATACCCATGAACATTAGCATTCATTAAAAAAACTGAGTTGTTGGTATAAATACTTTTAAACATCGTCAGTCTCACTATCTATTTAGCCCTCTCCCCTCCTTCTCCAAAAAAAGGGGCATTTTTTCGGAGTATCAATTTACTTGGATAAATTGATTTGTCTAGTGTTATCTCAAATTTACTCATATTAAACCAAGAAAAGTTTGTAAAAGTTGTGTTTTATTTTTTTATCTCACAAAACCTAGACATTAGCGCACACAGGGGGCAGGGAGGGTTGGAATAAACCCCTTCCAAATCTAACACGTTTGTAGTTTTGTTTACATCTAATTTGCACTGCAGTTCATTTAACTAATTAATTAGTACTAAAAATAAATTATAATATGATTAGCACTGTTTATTTTTCTCAGTTAATTTATCTATTTTGCTTTAATGTGAAGGATGAACACCTCCCCTTCAAAAAAAGAAAAGAAAAAAAGAAAGCTTTTTGGGTGCGCCTCTGAACCTCGGACCTCTTGGTAACATTTGCTGCAGACCCCGTGCTATCTTAATCCGGCACTGTTTATAGTTAGCACTTTGAGTCAGGACCCGATTATGACCAAGAGGGGCCCCGGGCATTGATGAATTTTGGGGCCCTTGTCTATGAAATTTGTAATTTCTCATAAAATTTTGACATAAAAAAGAATATTTCAGAATATCATTTAAAATTGGGGGCCCTTTCGAGCCAGGGGCCCTGGACAAAGTCCCGATTTGCCTATGCGATGATAATGAGGCCCTGCTTTGGGTTTAAAGAAGGGTGTGTGCTCACGAAGTAACGCACCTGCATAAAGTAGCGCCCAATGGCAGGACAACAAAGCTGCGCCGTTTCTCTCAGTAAGAACAACACCGATCACTTCTCTTGTACGGCAATTCTTGAAACATCTATAGAATGACCGTTCCTATTGGTTTCTGTCGTCAGGGCTCATTTTGCAAATGGAAACTCACAGATATAGGTCCTAAAGAAAGTAATTCAAAGTGTATACTTTAGTGCCTTATTGACTTTAACCTATCGCTGCGAGGACTTGACGGAAGCGGTTCTCCCGTCTGTACTCATCGTTGCTTCCCGGTATGGGTCTCTGAGTGCCCCTGCTGCAGCTCATCACAGCGCATGCGCTCACACGTAAACGCTGGCTTGCAAGAGAAGCATGCAAGGACTCATACCAGAAAGCAACGATGTGTACAGAAGAGAGAATCGCTGCTGTCGCGTCCTTGCAGCTTTAGGAGAGAACAAGTTCAATGGTTCTTTTGCTGCATCAGTCTCACAATGGAAAACTGCGCCCCCTTTCAAGAGTACCCCACGGCATGTGCCCTACATGCCGTACCCTAGATATGCCACTGTGCTCACAAAATATTTGAATGTGCTCAGAGGATGAGCTAATCTCAACCATCAGTTACCACTACAAAATTGATTTTAGAATGGTAAAAATTATTAACTTTGTCCAAAATGTACATGGTCCCACCAGTGGCTGAGATATTCTGCTCTCGAAACTGGAAAGCGGGAGGTACCAGGTTCAATTACCCCGGTCACGCCTATCGACCTAGCCGTTCGGAGTTTTCGGTGGTTTTCTCCGAAACTCGCGTAAATACTGGCTATAATCCATTACAAAGTCCCCCACGGAGGGCATTACCCTTATAGGCCTAAGACCCTAGTGCAGTCAATCTGCCTTAATCCAGTACTACAAGACAAATGTACATGAGTTGTACCGAGATAAAGCACTTTATACATTTTTTTTTAATTTGACTACAACACCAGCAGCGTTTTTCAAAGATTTTCGCGAATGATGTCGACTTCAAGATGTTTCTAATATGCAGGATGTGATAATGTTTTGTGATACGAATCAACACAACAGTAATTATTTGGCGCCACAAATTCATACATGGAAAATGAAAACACAAAAACCACCGTGGAGTGATATTTTCAAATCTGCCTATTCACCGTTCAATTAATATTTATTTCTGTATTCCTTTTATTTTTATGCGGTTTTCAACACACTGAATGCTTTAAAACAACAATAGATTTTACCTTTCAACCTCCAAATATATAAAGTCTCCGCCGCGCTGGTTGATGATAAATTAGTCCGTTCCAGAGCCTGCATCCCCCACAGAAAGCATTCTTGATCTTTTTGATTTCGATAACGAGATATGCATTGGACCTTAACGTTCATGTAATGAGCGGGCAGAAGATTAAGTAATGAGTTCTGGCATTATAATTCTTCATACAGTAGAACTCGGGCTCGTAGCGACAGGTGAGCCTGCGAAGCCCGTGCAGAGCTTGCCTCTGGTACAAGCAAGATTTATTCAAAAAATTAAATTATTTGCATACTTGTGTTTCTTTTTACTTTCCTTAGATCTTGTTTCCTTTGGTTGCCTTGCCTTGAAATTATAAAGTGGATAACTGTTAATGACAAAGAGTTAGACAATAGTTCTCCTTTACTTTTGTTTTAGCTTGAAGTTTTTCAAAAGCCGTAGATTTTAACCAAAAATTTTGCCGACCCGAATATAACCAGATCCATGCCATTTAACCAACCCTGCCTACGGGTCTGGTTGAACTTCTCAAATCCGGACTTTCAAACTCGGGTATTTCTATAATACGGAAAAAATTCGGACTTAAGGTTATTCAGTTATGAAATACAAGCTGCAATTTAAACAACAAACTTTATTTGGTATTTTTTTTTTTAAATCTTGTGTATAATTCCTTTATTGATGTGTTTTATGTTTCATTCATGATTATTTATGTGCAGCTTGGATATTTGTCACAACTGCGAGATGAAATATTTCTCGGTGCTAAATACGCCAATCTTCCAAGATTATGCATAAGAGCATGTGGGGAAACTGTTTTAATGACAACCACAATGGCAAATGAATATCGATTATGCGCATGCATAAATCGCCAAAGAATCCCCAATGAATGAAAAGTCGCCATTGGTGGCAAATATCCAAGCTGTGCCAACCTATTTTCTATTCAAGAAAGGTGACCTTTTGTATAATGTTACCTGATTATTATATAATTTTCTAACTAACATTACAAGATTTCTGTAATCCGGAAGAAGTTAAGTCCCAGACAAGGCCGTAGCGGAATAAAAATAAAGTCTACTAATGCATTGACTAAAATTTCGGAGGGGTTGTATCAAACCCCCATGATACCCCCTCCAGCTACGGCCTTAGTCCCAGTGATTCCTGATTATAAGTTCTACTGCATTAATGAACGATTATTAAACTGCTAAAATATTTCTTTTTCTGCCCATTACAGATTGGACACATTGAAGAGCGCACCCCATTTTATGCCGTCCGCATTCCTATGACTTTAACATCTCGTCAACCAAAGATTCTGGCTAATATTCTGTCGAACAGCGGTCGTCTTACGACTCCCTTTGACATGTACTCTACTCTAGCAGATCTCCTCGAATTCGTCATCAGAGGCAGGCCTCTCGGAATTTCCCCTCCACCTGCCGGTATCTTGGGACAGTCACTTTTCGGCCAAATACCAGCCGATCGTACATGCAAAGATGCATCCGTACCGGACCATTACTGCGCTTGTGAAACAGCAACAGCAATCGACAAGTCTGATCCTAGAGCTCATTCTGCCGCACGTGTGATAGTGGACTACGTCAATACCCTGCTTAAAGACATTTCTGACAAATGTAGCAAGCTGATAGTCAGCAACGTAATATCGGCTGATGTAGTGAGGACCATAGAAGATAATGAAAATGGTGGCACTGAACTGGAGCAGAAGATAAGGGTTGTTGTAGACGTTGAACCCAGCATGGCGATATTCGAAGCCACCGTCATAATGCGTGGGGGAAATGGTGAAGTTTGGGGAGATGTCAGCCGAATCAATCCGTATGCTGGTCAGTCGGATTGCATACGGCATGCAATCCTGAGAAAGTACTGTTTCTGCAGAGAAATTATCAATCAAAATAGGGAAAACTCCCTTTATTTCGATAAAGACAAGTTATGATGAAAGACTCATCAGGAATTCTCTGTAGCATTTAAAATTAATATATGGTGATAGACTTTAATTGGAGTAAGAACTTCACTTTGTTGATGTTACAGGATTACGCAAGGGGTCCATTATATTGATTTTTTTTTCGGACTATTTATATACAATTTTTTGACAACAATAAAAGTACTGCCTATTTGTGGCTATCTAATTCTCACTATGAAAGGGACGGCCTTTTTGAAATGCATCATTCCACAACGTCTCAGGATTTGTTTTGTTCCAGCTATTAGAAATGTGATTTTCGCCCCACAGTGGGACAAAACATATCGGACTATGATTCATGATGATATACTTTAAAAGCAGTCCAACTCCTGTTACATTTAGAAAATGAATACTTTGTAGTAGCGGAAAGTTTGTCAATCCTTGTTCTGAAAATTGCGATATACACATTAGTTAGACGTTATATTTTATCTAAAGTTAACAGTTAACAAATAAATTAGCCAGCAAGATGGTTAGCATACGCTGACCCGTACAAATTCACGTTTAAAAAAAATCATACTTAAATGACAATTCACATGTTAGTATGCGCGGCTGATAGTAAATAAAATTTTTACATGGACCGCTTCATAGCAAACCCGTGCAACCTAAAGTCCAATACTGGTGCATTAGGTGTTAAGGCATGACTTACAAGATAAGTTTTAGCAAAGGTGTTGTCTGGATTCATGTTATTTTAATTTTTTTTCAAAAGATAATATTGAAAAATGTCATTGCTTTAGCTCCGAAACACTGATTTTACTTCCATCTTAATTATTTACACTAGTTTGTAAAAAAATAATGTAGTGAGAAATGATAGAAATAAAGAAAATATTAAGAAAATGGAATAAAAATTAACTAACCGAACGTAACAAACCAAGGGAAAATCCGCAAGAGATACCGCAAAAAAAGGCCCTGTGTGCACAGTGAAAATTTTCGAACAGAATGATATCAGCAGCGCAGTACTTCATCTCAGCTGCCTCCACTTCTGTTGCCTGAGAGCGGGTTCAAAAAGAAAATTTTCTGTTCGCACGTGCGATTGATTAAAGACTGTGCTGTAGTAACCTACACTGCAGTGCGTTAGCTATGATAAGCGTACTTAATAATAGTGGGGGGAGGGGGGAGAGAGTAAGACTCACAAAAATCTAGAACTGTAGTTAATATTTGATTTAAATTTAATGTTAATGTGCTTATTCTTTGGTTTTTCCTTTGGAGGTTCACGTGCTCATGTGCTCAAATGGAGGAGCTGCCACTGTCCTGAGCTGCACTCTATCTGGAGTGCCAACTCCGCTGTATAATCACTGCAAAACTTATTTGCACTCTTTAGAAACACAATGATGTTGAGTGTTGCCATTCAAAAGTTATATTAGTTACAGGAACTAAAGCATAATAAAATCAGAATATCTGTCTCATTTTACCTTTCTGTTCGAGTGTTAACGTGTTATACGAAAACGATAGCAATTTTTTCACCGTGTTGTATGGACCCGTGTTATAGGGTACTGTGTATAGCTACTGTATATAGATGATGCTACACAGTCACCCTCCTTTATTCAAACTTCCTACTCATCTCCATATTAAATGGCACATACCATTGTGTTATTCTTTTAACAGTTTCAGGTCTGAGCTATTTCGACCGCATGTCTCCCTGTGGACGGGAGCTTTTTCGTAATTCTCATGATTTTTTTAATAAACCGCTTGGAAGGGTACGTACGGTTAGAGTTAAACTTTCTCTATAAACAGGGTTTTATAACTTAAACGGGTTGCAATCAAATTTCGTATGTAGACTATGCATGATATACGCTTAAGTAGCTTTAAAAAATATATTTATATTTCAAAAATAGACCACTAGCTGGTGCTTTTCGTAAGAAAACAGCAAATTTAACATTGGAAAAGGATAATTCAAAATGTTCAGTTTTCAAATGTATTCAATATTTTTTGAGCATTTATTAACTCCATTTCGGTCAATTTTTGAACTAATTTCACCATGCAAAGCGCTACCTAGTGGACATTTTTTGAACGAAACTTTTCAAAACACTTGCTTGAGTGTATCTCGCCCAAATTTGGTAGCAATCTGCTCACCCGTTTCAGATGCAATTTGTAGAGGAAGTTTAATTGTAACCACCCTGTATTTTAATAATTTATTCATAAACTTCACACTGTTCTTCATAATGAAGGAACATTTAAATGCATTAAGAATAGATATTTAATGAGAAATTGTTGGAGAAAGCACATTTTAAAGTAAAAAAAGTTTCACGTAAAACACCAGTTTTTAAATATAATTTTAGCCTTACAAAATAAAAAGTTACCCAATTCAAAGAAATACTTGAAAATAGGTTTTATTTTTAAAACATAATTTTGTTGGGTCAGATTGGGGGAAATGGTGGGAAAATCATGCATTTTTTAAAAGGGCCTAAAATAAAGCTGTTGAATTTATGTTAATTTCACTGATGTGTACATATCAATTAAAATATAGAATTTTTAAAAAATGTTATCAAAATATTTTTCAAGTGTTACTTTTTTAATCAAGCAAGCGTTGATACCCCCCTTTTCCCCCACCATGGGAGAAAATGGGGTAGTACAAAGGTAACTGTATATTTTTAATAAAGGTCGTATTAATGCTATGAATGAAACGAAGAGCACTTAATTTAATGTATTCTTAAATATACAGGAAGAAAAAAATGCACAGAAAAGGATTATTTCCCAAAATATTCAGCTGAAAAAATAATGCCCATGCTTATCAAATTCAGGTTCACTCAGTGAGTGACAAATGTTACTTGGTTCCATAAAACTAATTTCTGACAATAAACAGTGAATTAAAATGTCAGTTTCATTTATAACGATTGTTTCAGGAATATTTACTAAAGGAGGAATACAAATGTCGGTATCCTATAGAGCTTTGCTAAGTCTTACCATTTTACTATCACATGTACGTACACTGAGATGCATCTCAAAAATTCTTAATAGTAAATTTAGAGGTAGTCAAAATCGGTCTTTTGGTCGAAATCTGGCTACCGAAATTTTTCGCCATCATATTACTTCCTTATACTCCGTAAAAGGAAGTAAAAAATGTTAAAACTAAAAATGTAAAATCGTGTTTTAACATAACTTGTTCTAGTGCATCTTTAATTCGAAGTCTCAAAAATTGTGCAATATAGTCAGTCATATTGAGAAGATTGAATGCTGCGCATAATAAAAGTTTACGATTCTAAAATCAGTAAAATGTAAAAGTATCAGATTATGTTGTTGGAAGGAGTGTGATTGTCGTTTCTTGAATGTATGAAGCATTCATTTCTTATCTCTTGGATTGAAATAGAATTGAGGCCTGATACAGTTACATTATTGTGGCAGTTTTTTTTTTTTTTTATCTATAAGGTTTGGTGAGCAACTGTTAAATTGCTACTCTATTTAGAACTCATTAACTTAGATAATACATTCCACCTTTATTGTTACAGTTTTGTTATTCGCTCTTAAGTTAAAAGTAAAGGCTCTCGTGACATGAGACAGTCTTCTCATCATTGACATCAAAATGATTCATTCAATTTTTTTTACGTCCATTTACATGCAGACTCCGTAATTAATGTCACATTTCATTCAGGAAAAGTAGAGTAAGCAAGCTACTGATTACTACAAAGTATGGACATTTTAATCAAAAGTGTAGTTCTAACTGCGGATAACATTTGACTTGTCATTTTATTAGTGAATAACGTCATACCTTGTTATTCAGAATCTCTTATCACAGATGACATGTGTATATACTTTGTAAACTTATGTAAATTAAGAAAAGTTCTTAGTTTTTAAACATTTTTTTAATTAGTAACGCGCACCGCTGGAAAAATCGCATTTCACCAAGTCAGACACGTCTGAGATAGTAGACACGCAAGATTTTTATGAAGTGTTTCCATATATCATATTAGGCATCATAAAATATCTTCAGAATATTTTATGTTCATCCAGATAAACACTTCTAGGACATCCATTCCACGTAATTAAGAACATAATCTCGTAAAGGGGTAGATTTACTTCATCTCTGTTAAGCTGCATACACACTACAACTTTCGTAAACTGTGCCCTATGTGGGGACTTCATTTACTGGTCTTATATTATATCTATATTACATCTGTGAAAATTATAAAGATTAAGGGACATTCAGATGTCGTAAACCTTGAGCACTTAATCAATGCTTGTAAAATTACGGTGAAATTTCAAAAAATCCCGTAAGGTATGTCATTGGTCGTCCTAAGTATTTACAGTTATGCCAATAATAAAATGTCAATAGTAAATCTAGCATTATTTTTGACAAAACTGTTAAGCTAACTGACAGTAATGGATAAAAATAACCAAAAATGTTGTACAAAAAAGTTAGGTTTTAAAATAGCATAGCAACTCTCATTTGTTTAAGTGTAAATAGTTTATACTGTATAAAAGTTTATCATATTTATTGTACTATATTGTAAGTACTGTTTGTCATCATTTTATTTCATATTTCTATTATAGATTTTAATGTTTGTGAAATATTAGCAAACTTTTATGTATAAATTCCATACATAAGAAAATATTTTACGCTTGTATTTGCCTATTTTTAAATAGTGGACATTCTTCTACAGTAATTACAAAAGTTTAATTTATTTAAAAAAAAAGATTTAAATATGACAATTTTAGATGGAAGCATGTATTATATATAAATTATCTGTGATATGAAAATTATAAATGTAATTTCTTGAGATTTTACCTATCTTTAACTAATAAATGCATCTATGTAAAAATTAAAGTATGATTCACAAATTATTTTTTAATGTATACTCTCAAAAATATTACAAAATAGACATGAAATTTTTGACTTTTTATAAGTTTTGTAGTTAAATTTTTATTTTCTAGTCTTTCAAGTGTTTTAAAAGGGTTACTAATCAATTTATTAAAACTTTGCAATTTAAAATGTATGTATGAGTTGCTTTATAAGTGCTACAGATAAAAGAAGCATTCTTCAGAAATAAGTAAAGTATACAGCAAAGCCGAAAAGTTTGTTTATGTTTTTCGGCAAATATTTCGTAAGCTATTAAAATAAGAGTAAAATTTTAACGAAGTAAATGTTACATCGTTAGAACTTAACCTTTCTAAACTGGCGTTTAATTCTTTGCACTTTTATGACAAGTATGGTTCGACAGTAGTTTTTATCTGAGAAGCTGCTCTGTTGAATCCATCAATGTAGAACCACTGTATAAAGCACCCGCTGAATCAGTGCAACCGTTGCCATCGCTTCATTTACTACCAGCAATATGGCGGTTGTTCAAATTGACAATCTCGTGCTCAGAGATAAGAGGTTCTTTTTTTTTTTTTTTTTTTTTTTTTTTTGAGGTAGTTGGCTGTGCGGCCGCTCAGCCAGTTGCTGGTGAACCGCCATGCTGCTGTTAGTTAAGGGAGGCGATCATGTAAAATTTTCAAAAATTCGAAATTATTTTGCATAAATATCTAAATTGACATCTCGAAAATATGTCTGTGAAGTTATAGAAAGAAATTCGCATTATTGGCGCAAATCTGAAGCTTTAGGAGAAGATCCTAAAAAAATTACACCCTGATGTTCAAACTCATATCAAGTCAATCTTTGAAGATTTATCCCGAGATGAGTTGCTTCAAAGATGTTTGGGTGGTCACACGCAAAATACGAACGAAAGTTTCAACTCTACTGTCCAAAACATTTGAATTTTGGACTTAAAATTGTTGAAATTAGTGCCTTCATATCTGCTGGATTGTTTAATGATGTACATTCATACCTCTTACGAGTTATGAACTCGTTACAGATAGTTATTGGCCTCCAATCCTTGTTCTACAAAGACAAAATCGATGAACAGGGAGTGATCCGAGAAAATCGTCGCAGCTCTTTGACGACTAAAAAAGCTCGTCAAGAATGTCAGGAAGAACTGAGAAAGAAAAACGAATACTATGAACGCTCTGAAGGACTTTTGTATGGGCCTGGAATCGCTGATTAGTTGGTAAGCCGCTGTAATCATAGAGTTTCTGTGTGTCAAATCTTTAAACGCCTTTTCCTCGAAACTACTTTTTTTAAACTGGCGGGCAAGATAACTCGAAAAGTTCTCAACCTGTTCTTATGAAACTTGGCACACGTTTTCTCTATAGTATTAGCTTCTAGTTAAACCTCAAAAATGCCAAAAAACTTTTTCAAAAATTAGCATTTTTGGCCCCAAAACTGTCGAAAAAAAGGGTCAAAAACCGTACTTTTTTTTCTGAGGCGTGCCGATTTAAGATTTTTTGATTTTTTTTTTTTCTTTTTTCTTGTTTCAACTAGAAGATACGTGTTTAATAAACATTTTCCAACCCAGTTTTTTGATTTCAGATTGCTGTAACTGATGCTAAAAATTCCGCCAATTGATGCCTTCGCCGCGAGGGTCTCAGGAGATTGGTTACCACGGCGGCCATTTTGAAAAAAAAAAAAAAAAAAAAAAAAACCTCAGATTCTTGTATTTTAATGTGTAATGAATAAATATGCTGACTTTCAAAAAGATTGATTTATTTCTTCTATTTTTAATAAGCTACTGAAAAATGGTCTAAATTCAGGCGTTTACATGTATCGCCCCCCTTAAATTGAGCAATGGCAACGGCTGCCCTTCTTCAGCGTTGGAGCCATTTGAGCAGTATATCCAGTTCTTTTACATCGATGCACTTTCACCACACTATCCAGTTTTTAGTAGGTGCAAATACAGAGATCAATTATACAAATAATTTTTCATTTTTAATGGCAATTATGTTCTAAAAAGTAAAGAATTAGGGTGTAATTATGTCACTGTTGAGTATTTTATTGAAATCAGATTTATTCTTCGTGAATCAAAGTGTCCAAGTTTTTTGAACTCCCAGCGAGGATGCAAATTAAACATTTAAAAGCGCTGGGAACTGCTGGTAACAATTCTGGAATATAATTCGGAGCCCAGACAGCACAGCAAACTTGCATCAAACTTGCAGCAAGCTTGATTTATCAAGTCAATAAGCTTGAATTAAGCTTGAAAGTTTCAAGCGTGTAAGCTTCATGCAAGCTTGAATAAAGTGTTCTAGTTTACACTTGCCCAGCTTGCATTAAGTTTGACATTTCAAGCTTGAATTAAGCTTGGCATAACAAGCTTAATTTCAAGCTTAAAAAATTTCCTAAATACAAGGGGCGCCGGTCGACGAACTCGCCCCACATATTTTACTTTGCCACGCATTTCCCCCCTCTTCGCTGAAATTTCAATTTAATTTAATCTGTTTCCATCAAGTGTTCGTGGCTATAATAGAACCCGGGACCTTTCGGTTGGGAGGCGAGCGCGCTATCCGTTCAGCTACCAAACTTCGCGCAGCTATGACTAAAGTTTGAAGTGTCTAACACGCCGTTTTCTGGCCAGATTGATAAGTGGGCGATCTGTTATTTGTTTGTTTTTTTTTCCCATGGGATGCATCAAAATTAAAATAATGTTATGTGTGATTTAGAGACTCTACTAATAGGGAAATAAACATAGTATAAACTTAAGAGCAGCACACGTTTTAAAACTTTCAGTACCGCAACACTCATGAGCAATACTGCTGGCCAAAATCGAGACAAATGACTGATTTTGAAATCAATTTCGTAGTATAATTGTATTTTATTTTGAAGAATTTCCATATTTGGAAATATAGAATCTTTTTTTTTAATTCTATGGTGAACCACCCATAAAGTGAAATATATTAGCTAACTAAATTGTGTTAATTATATTAAAATTTATTTTTAGGGCTAATTAATTAGTTAATGGAATTACTAATGTGAATTAGATGTAAATAAAACTAAAACTCCCCTCGTGTTACACTTCACAGGGGCTTATCCCATTCATTCCTTCCCCTTGCGTGTTCTAATGTCCAGGTTTTGTGCGTAATAAACAGAGCCCGATCAAGACAACTGTGGGCCCTGGGCAGAAGAAAAAAATTGGGCCCCTTGCAATAACCCCCCCCCCTCAAAAAAAAAAAAAAGATTATGATCGGTTCATACTGAAAGTTTTTAAAATATCTTACCCACTCTTAACACAAATTTTGTGTTAAGAATGGGTTTACTTACTTAACACAAATTTTGTGTTAAGTAATCTGAAATCAAAGAAACAGATAGTTAAACGTTACTTCGAAATGCTATATCACAGTTGCTAACATGTATGGAATACAAACACTTTAGTCATTTTTGTAAATATTTTTTTAAATAACAAATAATTGAAAAATTTCGCTATATTTTAACGCTAAAAATTCTCTTTACAAATGTGGTTAGTTATTTTCCTACATATTGGTATGCTATATCGATATAGAGCATTTCGAAGAGTTAAAAATAAGTTTAAATTAATTTATACAAATGTAAATTTGAATTATTTTCATTGTTCATACTTTATAATTACAAAAATTATTTAACTTCTGAATTTTTTTTTTATCCTTTGTAATTTTATTTTAAAACTACAAAAGTGTAAGATGTAAGATTTTTGGGCCCTAAAATCTGTAGGCCCTGGACAGTTGTCCTGTTTGCCTTGCCGGTGATATGGCACTGGTAATAAAATAAAACACATCTTTTACGAACTTTCAGCAAATTTGAGGAACACTAGACAATTAATGTTCATTCTCTTTCACAGATGGCGCCATCAGTGCACTTTCGAAAGCTAAAATCAAGCTAAAGTAGAGCTTGTATTAATACGTCAAATTCAAGGAAATGTCAAGTTTTATTTAAGCTTATGTGCTGTCTGAGGGAAAGGGTTGAAAATGTTAATTTGCATCTCAAGATCACTGACACAATGATTTCACAATCCATGATGTATCTAGTTTTTGAATAGCTGAGTTTTGTCGGTTAATTTACACTTAATATGTGCAATCTACAGTTTATTGAATGTATATTTGCTGAATGTCTTTTTATAAATACAATATTGATGTGACTTTAGTTATTGTAATATTGACCAATAAATACTTTACAACGTGTGAGTGTATGTAAATTCTTTGTTCATTTTTTTTCAAAACGTTTTGATTTAAATATAAAATGGTTTAGTTTTAAAATCGATTAAAAAGTACAATCCTAAAAGATTTATTAAAATACTTAAAATGTCATTACCATGTCATTATCACTTAAAAACTGCTTTAAAAATATATTTCGGCCACTGCCATGGCTGCTATGAGTAGGAACTGTCGACTTTACCCTCAATCTCAGGAGGTGAGGAGAGCGTTCTATGCGTCATCGAAAGGCGTCATAAATATGCATTCGAAGAGAGAGAGAAAAAAATATAAACACATCGAATATAGACTTTCCGTTTGTTATTTAAATTGCTCAAAATCCGAGGTACAATATTGGCGCACAATTCCATGTGCGGTAGCTAAGGACAGCTGAAGTGAGAGTCAAATATTTATGCTCTCATTATCATAATATTAAGAAAGAAATTTATCCCATTCATTATATCAAGCAAGTTAATAACACTCTAATAAGCAAAAATGTTTCATTTGTAATTGTATAACATCGGATCCCGCTTCTAGGGGCGAAAACGATCCATATATTTTTCCAGGGTGCTAAAATTCGGGAGCGACAGTTTGAGTTTTTGTAAAATATTGATACGTTAAAAATACTGTTTTTTCTTTTCGCTACAAATTTACATATTTGGGAGCAAACATATTTAATTTATGTCTGTTTAAATTATTTAGCACTCAAAATACGGCTTTTAAAAATGTAAACAAACTTACTGTAGCTACAATAAAGCTTTAAAAACAGTACTGCCTCAAACATTCCTGCCCCACCAATGGCCGAGCACATAACTCTCTGGAGACGGAAGGTGACTCGTTCAAAACCAGGTCGCCTCGTTCAAAACCGCCGACCTAACCGTTCGGAGTTTTTCGTGGTTTTCTCTGAAATAGTATAAATACTTGGGTGCGCCGAATATATTTTTTTAAATCACTATTTTAATAGTGCGGAAAAGGTTATTTCTGGGATCAATAAAAACGGTGTAAAATATTATTGTAATTGGATAATATCATTTGTGCCCGCATCGGACTTGAATTTTCGGAATTGAGATAAAAAAGCACTTTTTACTCGGCGTAAAAAACATAGTTATTTTCCCCTGTTGTTATTCTAATAGTGTGGGAAATGAGCCAACTGGGTTTAATAATGTATGCCTAAATTATTTTCCCAATCAAATAATATCTTCTGCCTTCGCATCACACTTCAAATTTTGCATTCTCGACGAAAAATGCATTTTTTCATGTAATGCCACATTTGCGCTTTGTGACCTGTACAGAAGAAAGATGGGGATAGTTTAGTTCCTGCTACTGTTGATTGCTGTTGGAATTTCATTATTTGTACTGTTAAGTCACGTTGGGCAAATGAGATTACTTGTATGTACTGTTTATCATGCATGCTGTTAAGTCTATGTGCATGGAGCACTAGAACTAATTCAATGATGCAGTATTTTGGAAAGGTCTCAAAATAAGTCATTTACTACTAAAGGTGACAGGAAATCAAAACATTCCACCAAGTAACATGCACAAAGCAACGAATTTCTTCGAACTTCACTGAATATTTTGAAGGGATTTGAAGAAATATTTCTGAACAACTAACAACTGATAGTGACGTCATATCTGTTAATAGTTCATATAAATGCGGTATCATTCAGAATTTAAAACTGAAACTTTGGTAGGCTCTTGGGGTGGACTGTATGTCTCCTTCCTTTTAATGAGCAAAATGTATGTCATCTTCAGTCAACAAACAGCGAAAAAACGCATGCATGCAGTGCTGGAAATTTACGCCTTACAAGTCGAAAATTGTTGGAGACCCTTTTCGAAGTTACTGAAAGCAAGTTAATAACAACGATAATAGTTATTTAAGCAAAGATAAAATAACTAATATATATTAATATAGATTAGAAAATACATCCCTAATATATGTAAGAAAATACATCAAGCGGTTCTACCGGGTAATTATTTTGGTGGCCTGCATAGCGTAATCTTGCGCCATTATTGCATACATACTGGTTGATTCCTGGGAAACAGAGTTCTGACCCTATATATTGGGTTTCCAACGCTCTGAATTTGTCAGGAAAGTTTATTCATCAAACTGGTTTAAAATAAATTCTAACCATTCGCAGAGGGGGGGAAAAAAAACAGTTACTATCAGTTACTATTACTTCTCCACAATCCCACGTTATATTTCAAAAGACGAAAAAAATAAAATAAAACTTCGACAACTAAACTAGGACTTCGTTTACTTTCCATGTCACACTCATTGTTGAAAGATGTGTGAAATTAGTGACAGAAGCATCCGCAAAGAGTTGGTGGAATCGGACTTTAACCCTTTAAGGCGCAGTGTTCCCACTCTGGGAACACCAAACTCTGACGTTTTGACTGTTGCCAGTCACGAAGAATAGATTTGATTTCTATAAAAATAGTTGCGGGTGACATAGCTCCACGAGAATCCTTTACTTTTTAACACGTCATTTCCCGTAACAAAAATGGTCACGATTATTTTTCACTGCACTGACATCTGCTGAAAAATGGAAGAAAGCGAGAACAGCCGGATAGAATGCCCAGTGCTGGCACAGCCAGCTGCGTCAAAAAAAGGGTCTTTAGATCTGTGGCACGCGATGAACGTTTCGATCGTCCGCCATCTTGCTGGTAGTTAAGTCGAGCGATGGCAACGGCTGCCCTTTTTTCAGCATTGGGAAAGGGTTACGCCTCAAAGGGTTAACGCTTTGGGACCTGGAGCTTTTTGCTTTATTCGCACAAAAAAAGCATTTGAGCGTAAGATAAATTTCGTACTATAGTTTTGTGAATAACTAATTAATGCTTTTTAATAACCCACAAATGAGAAGAAATATAAAAAAAAAAATATTTTATACATGATATATTTCTTATGAAGAATAATATTTTATCTATGAAATCGACTTAGGAAAAAAGACTTACAATCGAGTACTTTTGGAGAAGATATAAATCACCTGCACAACTGTATGGATCAGGGCTTAAAGTGATAGACGACTTCATCATATCCACATTTTCTTTCTCGACCAATTATGCCAGATTTGATCACAAGGATTTTTTTTTTCCCTCTCCCTGTAGATTAAGTGCAAACACTCTTTTCGCATCAGAAAGATGCAACATTTTATAGTTACCATATACTTTCGAAATATTGAATTGTATTGTGTTGCAATTGTATCGTTTTGTGGGGGGGGGGGGGGAATGCCTTTCGTCCGGGGAATTCCTTCCTTTGTAAGACAGCTCTAATGGGCTTCACCTTAACGACAAAATAACGAAATGCATTTTATCGATACAAATAATCCGAAATACATTTTACCAGAACAAACAAAAAACATTCCTTGCCAGAAGCTATACTTTCTGTTGTTAAGTGTGTTCCGTTCTCTTTCTGATAAAATATTGAGCACATGCACAAATGGAAGAAATAAGAATCCATGTGAGAGTTTCAATCATTTTTTAAGGGATCGCTTATCCAAAAATGTTTTTTTTTTTTTTTTTTAGACTTTCAAAGTGGGTGGTTTAGATGGTGTTCTCTGTTTTAATGATGATACTTACATCCTCGCAGAGGTTATAAAATATATGGGAACTGACCCATGCTATAATATGAAGTATTCCTTGCGAAAAATTGATGAGGCTCGGCGCTCGAGTTCGAGAAGCATCACTCTGTTTCCAAAAACGTTCTAAATCAGGCAGAGTAAAAAACAAAATGATTTTAAAAAATGCAGTAATGTTAAATGAAAATGCCTACTAAAAAATTAATACAATTTTGTGAGCGGAGGCGGTGAGTTGGAAGATTCACATACACATCCATTTTATGAAACCGAAATAGGATTGTTAACATTAATTTCTTTTTTCTCGTTAGAGGCAGTCACCCACTCCAACCCCCTCCCATTTATCCGCCCTTGATCCGGCCCTGACTCTGTTCTTTCATTTTGGCTCTTAATTTTCTTTCTGTATTTTTTTTTCTGGATTCATTCTTCCAATTAAGACAAACCTGTAACATTATTGGTAAGGAATGCACTTTTCATAGGCCATACTTAGGCGGGTGGTCCAAGGCTCTGCATATCCCCTACGCCGAGTTGCGATTTTTGTCAACAAAAATATAATTATGAAGACTTTCTTTTTTAAAAAAAATCTGACTTTCCCACCGTTTGGACCCTCTGAAATTATTTTTCTGGGCAGGGCCGGATTTCCCATAAGGCCAACCTAGGCCATGGCCTAGGGCGCAGCGGTCTAAATGGCGCAGAACAAAGAACACCCCTGCAGAACAATCACGGATGTGGAAAAGGACCAGGGACCGATCTACACACTTGGGGGCCCAGGGCACAGATTCTTTTAGGGGCCCCTGCACAAAAATTTTCCTCACAATATAACTTAAATTAAGTTAAAACCAATTATCATTCCTAAGTTAACCATACGTAAACATTTACAAATCAGTGAAACGTCACGACAGATACCACTTATATGAATTTTTCGATTTTGAAATGTTTTTATGGGTATTTACAGCCGTCACACACCTTTGAAAAGATAAAGGAGGAGCATGTTGAGGTGTCCGAACGAATTTGCGAATATCGAATTTATCGAATGTCGAATCGAATGCATAATTTTTAGTGTTACAAGTTACATTAAATTAAAAATTTTGAATATTTGTGATGAAATGAAGTTATCAGAATTTTTTCTCTTGAGAGATAATTTTAGTAGCTATTATGATTACATAAAAGGAAGTTTGTGGGCCACTAAAAATCGGGGGCCTAGGGTACGTGCCCCGGATGCGCCGCCGTAAATCAGTCCCTGCAAAGGACTGTAAAGAAGAAACGAAAACGACTTACTTTAAGTGATTATTGCCCAAGACAAAACACGTTTATGGCTTCCGAAAAATTCCCTTTTTCCCTAGTACAATTTCTTATCTATAGAAAACCCATGCGTGGAGATCCATTAACCCCCCCCCCCGTCGACGACATGTGTCGCAGAACTAAGTGATCCGCCGCAGAACAACCACATAGAGGAAAGGAGGGGTACCGGAGAGAACAATTATTCAAAGTAAGTTATCATCAAAAAGGCGTCTGACCGTCTGTGCTCTTCCGATATCCCAACGTTCCCAAAAAAAGAACCACACCACACACACTCACAGAACGGTAAATATGTCTGTTCGAGAAAAAGTCTGTTGCTTTGAGTGTAATGCGTCTATAATTTTAAAAAATTTGAAAACGTATTATCAACGCTTTCATCCAAAATATAGCGGTGAATCATCGCGCAATTAATGAAACGAGCGTTTCTGGTTTCTTAGTTCCATCTAAAAGATCGCCAGAAAAAATGCATTCGGATTCTGAAATATTACCCATAAAAATGCCGAGAACAGAAACTGATACCGAAGTTTTGCAGAAAGTTAAACAAGATTTGACAAAGCCAAAAGAATCTTTACCCAATGTGGACGCTGCTAATGAAGGTGAGCGGGAAAAAACGCCACTTTTAATAGTACTCTACTTTTAATAGTTATAGTCGTTATATGCTAGTCAGAGAGGCAAGGAGCGTAGCCAGAAATTTTTTTCGGGGGGTTGTATGAGATATAATTTTGTATTGATAAACTTAATTTCTTATTGACGCCAAAAATCTGAAAGCTCTTAATAACTAATTTTGAAAGTTTCGCAAGAGGATATATCCCACTCCCTGGTTACGCTCCTGCAGTGACGTTGGAAATGAGAAGGGAAGTATTTATTATTGTGTGTATTATTTCTATGGTAGGAAAGCGGGGGGCTTTGGGGATCGAGCCCCCCCCATACCTTTGGAGGATGATAGAAAATAACCATATATCGGTGTCTTTTTCAGTGTCCAGAATCCATGAAAACCTACTGAGCCCCCTCCCCCCCCCAAACCTACTGAATTGCTACGCTAC